>JANVCL010000005.1:5855183-5884377 GCA_026546855.1 Erythroxylum incrassatum | reverse complement strand
AATTCGTAATTAAAAGTAGATAAATTAAAACTTCTTTTAATTTATCATTAATTCTCTAATTAAATAATTTATAATCATAGATCAAAATTGGCGCCTAGCAACGCATCATAGTTACCCAAATATTTAAGAATGTCAAAGTAGTTTTGACTAACCTTTCCATGCATAATTTTTCGTATAATTCAATCATTTCATCATGCAATGTTCCGATTAAACATAGAGCATGAAATTAATGTCTACTCTATTTTGAGTCTAATCATATTAGTTCTCTGTCATTAGCTATCGATTCAATTAATGATAATTGTAAGCTATTTACAAAACATCATTTTATCTTGGCCAAGGATTTCTTGAATTAATACTAATCAAGAACAATGAAATACTCTCCCTAATTACTTTAAGGTGATGAATTTTATTTTGATCACTCAATTACCCCCATATAGTTCATGATACATCCAATAATTACTGATTAAAAGACCTATGATTAAATAGATCATAAGTAGTATCAAAACATAGCAATCCCCCATGCAAGAAAACTATGATGACCTCAAGTCAAAGGATCACTTATACAATCATCACAATGAGAATTTCATAGACATACAAGTAATGTTTCAAATAGATTTTTCATATCAGATATGTTCAGTGAACTTATTCTCTAGCAAGCATTCATATATTTGTTTAAGTATTTTTATACTTTAGCCTATAAGATCGACTATTTCCTTCAT
Source organism: Erythroxylum incrassatum (assembly GCA_026546855.1). Lineage (NCBI taxonomy): Eukaryota > Viridiplantae > Streptophyta > Magnoliopsida > Malpighiales > Erythroxylaceae > Erythroxylum > Erythroxylum incrassatum. Next base: position 5,883,658 of record JANVCL010000005.1, on the reverse strand, counting down.
AAGGAAAAACAAAAACATGTGTTAATCTTTTTATGTTCTATTAATATATAATCGTAATAAAACAATGACTAGGAACATTTAGGAATAATACATAAATGTAATATAAATCTCATAAGTATAATCTCATTATAATTTCATTTGCAATGTATAATTATCTCACGGACTTTATCATATACTTCTAAACATGTATAAGATAAAAAATACCTTTAAATAATTTGTCACTAAACTACAACCAAAGTGATTGGCTCTAGGGCATAAACCAACATAAGGTCTCCTAATTCTTACAGTGTCCTACTGACATTCATTGGTCTACAGTAAAACATATTTTTACGATATTTTCGGTTCACATCCTCTCATGACATTCACTGTATCAAATCCCCCCACATTTCTTTACAAGCTTATTGTGATGCTGACTAAGTTGTCATGATGATCGTCGTTCTACATCTAGTTATTGCATTTTTCTTGGGTCTAATCTTATTTCCCGGAGAGAAAAAACAGCCCATTGTTGCTCGATCCAATTAATGATATTATGACCAAAGCTCTTTCTTCTTTGGCTTTTCAACGACTTCGAGGTAAACTCACGGTTTCCTCCTACGTCAGCTTGAAGGGGGCTGATAACATCCCAACAGATTACCTTTATATCATATCTTACATAATTTCACATTATTTACATATAAATACCTAATCTATTGTAATCTTTATTTGAGCTTATCACTTAGTTTGGATTGAATCAATTCTAAATTGATTCATCCTATTTCATTTAGTACTAAAAATACAGTACACATTGTATAGCAATAATCACATAAATACAATACAAAGTTCTTTACATCATCTTGTTTATCATTATTGAATTTATTTATCAATTTGTCTCGTAATAATTTTTTTTTACAATGAAAGGTTTTTTACGTTAAATATAGGTATTTGTTTCATTGTTTAGTTATATTTAACGAGTCCAGATCTTCTGGCCAATATTATAATGTCTTATTGTGTCCAATAAATCTTAGCCGTTTATTTATGTGGGTCCTACATGAAACCCACAAAATAAATGATTAAAATTTTATGAGACAAAATAAAAAAGAGTAAAACTGGACAAAAGATCTGATCTCATATTTAACTCCCAACAATTTATCAGGTAACTACTATCAATACGAGTATGGACTACGGAGACTTGAGAACTAAAAATAAAACACGTTGCAATTAACCCCTTAGGCAGGGGCATAAGAGCAAAAGTAGAGTCTAAGCTTTTGCCGTCTTCTAGGACTAGGCAAAAGTAGAAGAGTAGGTACTTCTTTCAATGCATAAAATATTAAAAGCATGAGAAATGCACGCCCTTTTTCTTTTCTTTTTTTTCTTGTTAGGTGAAAACGCAATCCCTACAGTCTACGGAGGTACATAATGTCACATGTTAATTATTTTAATTTTATCGATAATAAAAACCTTTTGCTCCTCTAACTCCTGCTCATTAATTGTTTCCATACAGAAACTGCTTCATTTACCAGTAGCGTTCCCTCTGAGCAACAGACATGTCATTCCAATACACCATGTCTTCCAATTCACTTCCTAGCTTCGACGAGCACCGATGGCTGATTAGTATTCAACAAAATCTGGAAGAAGAGCTAGAAAATGAGCATGATATTCCGGTTTCCATTTTTAACGTCCCAAAGACACTGATGGCTTGTGATCCTGACTCGTACATCCCACAACTTTTTGCGATTGGTCCTTACCATTATTGGCGTCCAGAGCTGTACGAGATGGAGAGGTACAAGATTGCTGCCGCTAAAAGGACTCAGAAACAGCTCCAGACCCTTAAGTTCCAAGACGTGGTTGATCACTTAATCAAGCTTGAGCTAAAAATTCGAGCTAGCTACCACAAGTTTCTGAATTTCAATAAGGAAACTTTGGGTTGGATGATGGCTATTGATGCTTGCTTCTTGCTGGAGTTCTTGCAGATCTATGCCATTAAAGAAGGTGATGTGACAGTGACTAGAGTTTCGTCAGGAATGTCACATTTGGTCGATTATGCAGGCATGAAATCAGCTCATAACTCGATTCTCAAGGACATGGTGATGCTTGAGAATCAAATCCCACTCTTTGTGTTGAGAAAAACGTTAGAACTTCAGTTCTCCTCGTTGGAGATCGCTGACGAAAGGCTGCTTTTGATGCTAGTGGGATTCTGCCGGGCGCTTTCTCCGTTCAAGATGATACAGGATCTTCCAAAGATCCAGGTCTCACAGTGTGCACACTTGCTTGATTACTTGTATGACACGATTGTTCCAAAGCTTGAATCATCTATAGATATAACTGAAGCTGAGGATCTTCCAGGCGACGAGAACAATCCAAAGAAAGAATCATCTTCTGGGAATTCAAGTTACGTAAAAGATTTTTTGAAAACAAAAAGTTACGTCAAAGATCTTTTCAGTGAGGTTTGGAAAATGCTTTCCAAGCTAAACAAGGGTACAATAAATACTCTCAAACCAGTGCTATTTTCCAGACCTGTTAAAGTCATACTTAAACTACCATTGAAAATCCTGTCCAATCTTCCAGTATTTTCAATCCTGAAACAACCTGTTCAGAACATTTTCCTCTCTCAGTACAAAGAAGGGGTTAAACCCGGGAACGAGAGCTCGAATAAGGAAATCAATAAGCCACCATTAGTAGAGGAAATCACGATTCCTTCAGTCACTGAACTCTCCCAGTCAGGCTTCATTTTCTCACCGACAACGAGTAACATCTTGAGTATTACGTTTGATCCTAAGACACGAACACTTTACCTTCCCACCGTCAGTTTAGACGAGAACACGGAGGTGGTGTTAAGAAACTTGGTAGCATATGAGGCATCAAACGCGTCAGGACCGCTGGTTTTCACGAGATACACGGAATTAATGAATGGGATTATCGATACAGCGGAGGATGTGAAGCTGCTCAGAGAAAAAGGGATTATCATGAACCATATGAAGACTGACGAAGAGGTTGCCGACTTGTGGAATGGCATGAGCAAGTCCATTAGACTCACTAGAGTTCCTTTCTTGGACAAGGTGATCGAAGATGTTAACAAGCATTACAATGGGTGTTGGAAGGTGAAACTTGGGAGGTTTCTTAAGGTTTATGTCTTCGGTTCTTGGAAATTTCTGATATTGATTGGAGCAATTTGTCTCCTGTTCCTGATGGGATTACAAACCTTCCGTTCGGTCTACAACCGCGCTCGCACATTCAAAATCGACGGCCTTAATACTACCCTCACCTGAAACATACTTGGTTTCTGTTGGCATGTCTTTAATTTCTTCTCATCCTTTTATGACTTAAACTGGTCTTTATTAATTGTCACAAGACTGAATCCATTTATTATATTATATGGTGAAATTGTTTAGTGAATTAATCATACATTCTTAATTCTCTTTTAGATTTTCATTTATAACAAAACAAACTCTTCATTAATTACATGTAAAGTTACGTATTATTAGACCTTTTCTAACCCTGCACTTAAGCGAGATTTTCACTAGCTAGCTATTGTTATTGTATTTATAATAAAACAATTTATAAGAAATGCTATTTAAATGTGTATTGAGTAAATATCTGAGTATATAAATTATAAATATTTAATCAATTAATAACTTAAAATTAAATTAATTAATTTGATTTTAGTGGAATATAACACTGAAATAAATCCTTTCTTTTTAAACTTTGCTTTAAAGTTAGTATTGATGTGATATATTCTTTCTTCTTTAATCATATGACTAGTAATCATCAAGATTTAACTCATACGTATAAAATATAAAACTAAAGACGTAAGTTAGGCTCCAGATTCAACTTCTAATATCAAATTAAGCGCATTGGACAAATGACAGTGACCAAATATAGTTCTTTTAAACAAGATTACGATCAAGTGTATTGGTTAGTGCAATTGGCCTCCTATTCTTGTTGCCTTATCTAATAGATTTTATTGCTTATTGTTTATTGTTTATTTTTTAATCTTTTTATTCACTTGCCAAACATAATAACTTTTACCAAGTCTACAAGTTAGTAGGCTTGTAAATTATGTACTCAATCTTATGTTTCAAGAATTAACTACTATTAGTAGTAGTAGTTATTTATTTTATTAATTTTAATTTTATTATTACTTTCTTTTAATCTTACTTTTAATTATTTAGTTTATCAAAATCGTTTAAAGGCTTGTTAGGCGTGTCTTCTTTAGCTTGTATTAGATTTTAGGACATGAGTGGTGACTTTGAGCTCTGATGAGAGTACCAGAGTTAATTCTTCAGTGAGTTTAGGGTTTAGAAGAAGAAAAGATGTTTACACATTACGAATAGATTCTTGAAACATTAGGTCTCTTACGGGGTAGTCTTTAGAATTAGTGAAGATTTTAGTCAAGTATAAAATTCATATAGCATGCGTTCAAGAGACAAGGTGGACGGAGACTAAAGCATAAGAGATTAACGAGTTTAAACTTTGGTATTCGAAGGGCCAGAGGCGACATAACAAGGTAGGTATCTTGGTTGCCAAAGAACTCATACAACATGTTATAAGGGTAAAAGGACTAATGATAGGATTATGTCCTTAAAAATTATGGTGAAGGATGTTGTTATAAATGTGGTTTGTACTTATGCACCTCAAGTAGGGTTGAACGAATAACTTAAGCGTTATTTTTGGGAAAAGTTAGATGAGACGAAGCAAATATCCCTTAATGAGGGGGTTATTATAGGAGGAGACTTTAATGGTCATATAGGAGCAACCTCAGATGGTTACGTAAGAACTCATGGGAGTTTCGGGTATGGTGAAAGGAATGTTAGCGGGACCACTTTGTTGGATTTCGCGGTTGTGTTTGAGTTGGTGATAGCTAACTCTTTTTTTCAAGAAAAATGAGGAGCACCCACTGACTTTTAAGAACAAAACCACGAAGACACAAATTGACTAATTCCTTATAAGGTAGAGTGATCAATCTAGTTGCAAGGATTGCAAGGTGATACCTAATTCTTGAGAGCCAACTCAACATAGATTGCTAGTTTTGGATCTTTTTATTAAAGGTTGGAGAAAGAAGAGAAGTTCCAATAGTGTACGAAAATCACATGGTGGAATTTGAAATGCAATATGGTGAAACATTTTAGGGATAGAGTAATTTATGGAGAAGAATGGAATTTAGTAGGCGATGTTAACTAGATTTGAGAGAGAATTACAACTCTTATAAGGAATACAACTTTAAAGACCTTGGGTGTTTCTAAATGGCTGAGGGGTAGTAATAGGGAGTCTTGGTTGTGGAATGAAGATGTTCAAGAAAGATGCCTATAAAGCTTTAATGGATAGCACCATAGAGGTGGAGATAGTTAGTAATAAAAAAGGTATAAAATGGCAAAGAAAAAGGAGAGGATGATAATCTCATAGGAAAAGTAGAGCTTATGAGAAGCTATATCAATAATTGGATACAAAAGATGGATAAAAGAATATTTTCAAGTTGGAAAAAGCTGGGAAATGAAAAGTAAGAGATTTTGATCAAGTTTGTTGTCTAAAAGATGAAGGCAGGTGCTTGTCGCTCAAAATGGTATTAAGAGAAGATGACAAAGGTATTTTTATAGTCTTTTTAATGAAAGCATAAAGGATATCATCTTTTTAGGTGATCATAGCTCGTCCTAGAGGTTTCGTAATTTTACTTGCTGCCAACAGATTACAAGGGATGAAATTAAGAAAACGTTGAAGGAGATAAAGAGTGGTAGGGTAGTAAGGCCCGATGAGATACTCATAGAGGTATGGAAAAGCGTAGGTGAAGAGGGTATTACTTAGATAGCCAAAATTTTTAATAGGATCCTTAAGTATGCCAGAATGTCGGACGAATGGAGATGCGGTATAGTAATCCCTTTATATAATAACAAAAGGGACATCCAAAGTTGTAACAATTATAGAGGCATCAAATTACTTAATCACATCATGAAGTTATAGAAGAAGATGATTGAGAAAAGAGTGAGAAAGGATGCTTCCATCTTGGAAAACCAATTTGGATTCATACTAGGAAGGTCCACAACAGAAGCTTTGCATCTTTTTAGAAGGTTAATGAAATACTACAGAGAAAGATAATGTAACCTACATATAGGCTTTATTGAATTAGAAAAGGCATATGATAGGGTACCAAGGTAATAATATTGAGGTGTTTAGAAGTCCAAAGGGTTCTTATGACTTATATACAAATTATTAGGGATAAGTATGAAGGTGTAAAAACTAAAGTAAGTATGGAAGGAAGAGATACATAACATTTTTCTATAGATATTAGGCTACACTAAGTCTCATCTTTGAGCCCTTTTCTGTTTGCAATGGTGATTGATGTTGGACCCCGCTTCCGGAGCCCAACATTTAGAGTCATTACACTGATCATATTATCTTATAGGGTTATTTTCATAAACCCTTGTTAGTCATCGTCCCTCAGGTGTAGCGTGCCCACACCAGTCAAACATCAAAATAAACCCATTTCTTCAACTTTAGGACAAATTTTTGGAAAACCTCAAATCGGAATTTCAATTTGACTTCTTCCAAACATGTGTATCTCTATATCTTTAGTTTATTTAGAAACAAGAATCATCTTATTAGGAGGTCGGATAATGAAGTTATGACTGATAGAATCAAACAAGGTTTTGTCCTCAATCATATTGAACCTATTTTGGGACATTAGCATAACTTTCTCCATAGATAGCGAATCAATGTCATTATTGTATGGTTCAAAAGAGGACTTCAAGATCTACAATTTTCATGAAGATCTTGAAGATATATTCTATCATCTAGAGGGTCAAAATTGAACCAGACAATAGGCTAGATGAAAGTTCAGAAGAAACCAGATGAAGGGTCAGATGAATCGGAACAATTGTCATAACTTCCTTTAGAGATATTGGATTAAGTCGTTCTTAGATGGTTTGAAAGAGAACTTCAAGATCTACAACTTTCATGAAGACCTTGAAGATAGATTCTGTCATCTAGAGGGTCAAAATTGGACCAGACGATAGGCCATACGATAGGTCAGACGAAACCAGACCAGATGAATCGGAACAATTGTCATAACTTCCTCTAGAGATACCAGATTAAGGTTGTTCTTAGATAGTTTGAAAGAGAGCTTCAACATCAACAACTTTCATGAAGACCTTGAAGATAGATCCTGTCATCTAGAGGGTCAAAATTGGACTAGATGATACAAGATGAACAGTACCTAGAAGAAGATTATGAACAGTATACAGAAGATACACGTCAGCACAAATGATACACATCATCATAAATGATACGTCATTACAGACGATACACATCAGCACAGATGATACGTGTCATTACAGACGATACATGTCATCACAGACGATCCACGTCACTACAGACGATACACTCTATACTCCTGAGCATCTCCACTTAAAAGGATCATATCTTTCGACTCCGATTTCTAAATATTTCATACTATATACTATTGGAAAGCTAGAAAGATGATCTACAACTTTCTAGAGAAAACTTTATCTAATTTAGCCTAGATCAATCCAGAATTTTCCTTGAAGTCAGTATACAATTTTTACCCCTATGAAAGGCTTGAAATAAGAAATGTACAACTACCAGATAAACATGCACATGCACATTAGAAACTTCTTCGATTCTCAATTCATTTCTAAATAAAAATGGAGTTTATACAAAGCTTTAATTAAATATCAACATTACATCAAAGATTTAACACAAGATGCAAAAATACACGGATGCTAAATGTTTGACGTGCTTATAAAGCTATCCAAAATCACTAACTTAGTTACAAAATCTCTAACTATCTTGGAGTATCCGAATGTCTTGCAAGGATTGCTAATCGTCTCTTTTGCACTTGAGGAGGGAATAGTGGGGTGAGCTACACAATTCAGTGGCTAATACATTTGTAGCCATTGGCAATTAACCACAAACTCTAGAATATGTGCATATATATATAAATCCAACAATTTAACATTTATCAATTTAGCTCAAAACTCATGACACATAACACTCAGATGCTTCATACTTGGCAGTTCAATTACGCAATGCCCAAATAATTGGCTCTAGGGTTCCATGGAAATAGAATGGAGAAACTGAAGTTTACCCCATAAACAGAATGAGTCCATTTATCGGAGCTCATATGCCACAAACAGGCAGCTGGGAGAAGGCTCTTGTCGACGTTCACATGACAAACAGAATGGTTCTACTCTTGCCCAACCAGAAGCACATAATCATACTAAAAAATTATTTTATCAAATGCTTATACTTTCATGCTTTTACTTCTTTTTGTTTACACAAAATGTTATAACCTTTTTCAGGGTATAACAAATCAAGATTGTCATACTTTACCAAATTCCCACAACATCAATTAAAATTTATGCATTCAACACATATGCACACATAGGCAAGAATTTGCCCAATCACACAAAACTATAAATACATTACCCACTTAAGTAGCTTGCGAAAATCCAAGTCAAGCTTGCCTCTCTCCTTGCTCTTGGGTAGGATTCTCTTGGTTTCCTAAAACAACCAAGGTTTCATTCAAAACAACATTCCAATAAAATTCATAAACATTCAAAAATCACAAAATTGCAATAAACACAAATTAAGCTCAAACCTAACCTACCCATAGTCCATCTAGGTTAGAAAATCCAAGACCTAGTTTAGAAACCCTAAAATCAATTGGGTTCTCTTAATTCATCTTCCTTCAACACAAACCTTTCATTCTCTACACAACCCCTTCTCTCTCTAACTCCTTCATCCTCAATACAACCCATTTATTTAATAAAACAAGAAGAAAATATAGTCAACTTGCCTTAAGAAGCTTGATTTCTCTTCTTTTCTTCTTTCACCAGAACCTCTCTTCTTCTTTGTTATTTTCGTTTTTCACTCTTCTCTCCTTTCAATTCACGTTTTTCTCTTCTTAACAAGCAAGACAATATATTCTTCTTTCATTTTTACCCTTAAAGAGCCCAAAAAGTCCTTTTTACCATTCCTTATAAGCTCATGTTCTTTTAACCATAAGTGATCTTCCAAAAGTACTCTTGAACATTCTTATTACCTCAGTTATTTAATTCCATTAATCCATGCAATAAAATCCTACTAAGCTTGACATAATAATTAACTCCAAAAATAATTAATCCAATAAACCTTAAAATATTCTAAATCATGTTTAACTTGAAGAAAAATTTCGGGATCCAACAATTGATGAACTCACCAAGAATATCCAAGGGAATGTGCCTTGGTGTATGTTATTTGCTAATGACATTGTTTTAATGGATGAGACAAAAGAGGAGATCAATGTCAAGCTTGAATTTTAGAGGGATATGTTAGAGTCGAAGGGTTTTAGATTAAGTAAGACTAAAACTGAATACGTGGAGTTTTTTGGGACATAGAGTGGTTACTGATATGGAGGTAAAGATCTGTTCAGAAGTTATATCGTAAAAGGAGTGTTTCAAAAATCTAGGATCTATCATTCATAGCAATTGAGAGATTGACGAAGAGATAATTCACCAGATCAAATTAGGGTGATTTAAATGGTGAAGTGCATCAGGAGTTTTGTGTGATAAGAAATTCTATTGTTTAGTGATTAGGCTAGTTGTGCTCTATGGGGAGAAATGTTAGCTCATCAAGCAAGTGCTCAGTCATAAGCTAATGGTGATAGAGATGAGGATGCTCCGATAGATGTGCAACCATACTAAAAGAGATAAGGTTAGAAATGTAATGGTAAGGAAAATTTTAAAGGTAGCTAATATTCTTGATAAATTAAGAGAGATAAGGCTTAGGTGGTTTGAATATATTGAGAGAAGAAACTCAGACGCTCTAGTAAGAAGATAAGAGAAGATTGTACTTAGAAATTGTAAGAAGAAAAAAGGGAGGCCTATGAAGAATTGGGAGGCAGGTGATCAAGAATGACGTGACAATGTTGAAACTTATCGTAGACATGAACTGCAATAGAAAACTTTAGCGAATTAGAATTCATATAAAGGATCCCTCGTAAAAAGTTCTTGTAGTTCCCATTAGTCTCTTAACTATTTCCTTTTGTAATTAGCCTAAACTTGTAAGTAGGTAGTGCTTACCTCTTAGCGATTTAGCCTAAGCTTGCTTTGGTTTTTAGAGTAGGAGGAGAAGAAGGAGGAGGAATAGATGTAGAATTATTATCATCATCATCATCATCATCATTTTTATTTACTTATCTATCTATTTATTTATTTGTAATTTGTAATTTTTATGTTTTAATTATAATTATTTTAAATATTTTTAAATATTATTTTATTTTTTCCTCTTCATGTGGATCATTTGGAAACAATTTTTTTATCAGTTAGAAATAAAGCTGCATACTACTGGACCTCTCCAGACCTTATGTATTAGCAAGATTTCTATTAGATATTGGTGTTATTGCTGTAACCTTTTTTTGTGTGTGCATGCAATTGAGTATGTTTGACTTTGATTATTAATATATTATGTCTGATCTTTGGATAATTGAAAAGAAATAACTTTTAAAGATTGTGAGTATTTTTAAAATATATACAATGGCATACAAAGCTAAGAGGAAGGCATAATGATTTATGTTACTCTCCCTTGTCATGTAATTGAACAATTAATCCACTTAAGTTTTGATATGACTTGATGCTATAAGTTTAGGTTGAAATTTCCATCTACGTTTTAAAAGCTTAATAAAAGTGGTTATATTATGAATACATTATTTTGCAATGACAATTAAGAAAAGGAAGATGATAATTGTATTTAAACAAAAATTAAGAAAGAATAATTGGTACTTGTTAATTGTTATAAAGGCAAGCTAGCAAAATCAATGGATAAGTGGAGAAGTGCAACTTGTTAATAAATTGAATTCTTATTGTGCAAATAATTAAAACCAATCTCTCATATATAATTAGAAGAGAGTGAAATTAAATTCATCATATAAACTTGTTGCAATTTTATGTTTTAGTGACATAAACATTGATTTGCAACCAAAACCCAAAGTTATATGCTACGATGAATTTGATCCATCGATGCATGTACTCCTTTAAATTATGACCTGACTGTAAACATACGTGGGGTTAGCAAAGTGAATTTTCGACAATGTAAAGTGTGATTATTAAACTTTTTAACAGTAATAATGTGGCGACCCAAATGGAAAAGTGAAACTCAAAAGTCAAACTCTTCATATCACACATAAGCTTAACCTCTAATGATAGAAATAAATGTAAAAATCTCAACAGATAAATAACAATACAGGCACGAATAAGTACAAACAAAGTAAAGTATAATAATATTAGCATGTGTCAGAAAATTTCTTTTCAGCTTACTAAATCATATTATTGTGGATGTTAGAGTGCAAGTCAAAACAATTGAAAGCATACATAGAAATAGATATGTTGCAATGGACACTCTTTGGAGTCACTTTTGTGAAGTTGGAGGTAGCTGACCTAAAAAATAGAGTTGATAGGAGTTAGACCGCACTGAGTAAGTTCACATCTCCTCACAACACCTAATGACATGCTTACACAATATATAGTTTATATTACTATAAGCACATATATATGATGTATGACAAATTACATGCAATACATAATAAATCATGGAGAAGAAATATCTGTAGGATCCTAGTTTCCAAAGGTAAATCTCCATAGTTCTACACCTCGAAATGACTGTAGGAAACTAAGCATCACCAATGTCTCAGTTATACACTTATACTCATATAGTCACAAGGTTCTTTTAGTCCAAAGTGGCTACAAGGAACAAAGCATCATCAATCGACTAGTCATCACTCATTATGTCCAAAATTAGAATCATAACGATAATATACATGTCAAACAAGAACTTGACCAAAATTCAAGCATCAATTAAGATCGGTCCATGTCATATCTCAATATCATATCATAATCATCTTTCATAATCAAATATGTATGCACTTGGTCATAATACGAACTCATCATGTGGCATGTCATACATATTTCAACCGCTTCCAAAATCACAATCAAATATCAATCTCCAAATTTCATAAAACAAGTACCCAATCATGTAAGAACCATCATAAATATCTATATTAAGTCATAGGTACTCAATCAGTATTCATGTACTTAGATATCTTAGAATTATTTACATAGACATACTTGTACAAGGACAGAGACATCTTTCTTGGCTTACAATGTCATCAGTTATATTAATATAGAATCATAGTTAATAGAGGACATAAATTTGGTATCGATAAATAGATATGAACTTATCTGATTGAAGTGCTTATTAATTCGAACTTTGCGATGTGGTTCCCACTACTGATATAAAAGAGATGTATATATATGGCATTGTCTGTTAAATGGTTGATCAGCTATTTTATGGTGAATTGAGTAATATTTGGCTATTTGACCATGTCAAACTGCTGATAATCATGTTTAATAATTAGCTTATTGAGTTGACGGATTGAATCTAATATGTTGTTTTTGAAAACATTCCTATAAGGAGCATTGAGAAATTAAGGAACAAAAAGACAGTTGTATCCAAAAGTTATTATAAATTACTCAAGATAAGAGATGAGAGAGAAAGAGAGATAGAGATAGAGATAGAGAGAGAAAGAGAAAGAGAGATAAAGATAGAGATAGAGATAGAGATAGATAAGTATAAAGTGTAAATTCAGTTTACTCAAACTCGAAAAAAATAATTTGGTTTATTCAAAAATTAAAATTCAAAATTTTATTTAATAAAATTTTGTGCTTCATATCAATATCATTATTTTTTTAAAATAATTTCTTTTTTAATTAAATAAAATAAGTATCGTTGGATTTGGTATTGTACAATACAAAAACCGCTAACAATTATTTTATAATAACCAAAATTTTCTATAATGTTAGATTCAAAGATTGGGTTAGGCATGAAAGTTTTAAGTTACATTCATTGTACTTATTAATACTTGGATTAAATTGTGTAATTAAGAAGAATTAAATCATTAAATTTAAAATATATTTGAATATTTGAATATTTTTAAATATAAAAATGTTTCTACAAATACTTATCATATGTAAAAAATTATTTTAATGTTAATTTTAATAGATAAAATTATTAAAAATCTTTTTTAGTTTTATTTATAAGATAAGACTAATTTTATTAATCGGTTACATTTTCATATAATTAAAAATAAGTTTTATGCTCATTAACTATTACATTTTTTTAGTTTAGTTTCTAACATTAATTTAAATAATTATTTTTATTTTTAAACATAGGCAAATAAGTTTTAATTTATTTAATTTTGAATGATTGACTGAAACAAATTCAAACCTAAGCATAAAATTGAGATTGAACCATTAATTTCTAATTCTAGTTCATCAGTATAATTGCTTTGCAGGAATACATTCATAATGAAAGCAAAAAAGAACTTTTAAAAGGATTTTCTTCTTTTAAAGGCATACTAAGAAAAATCAAATGAAGTTTATTAAATTCATTTGCTAATTTTAAAATTTTAATCAATTGTTTTCGATTAGTAACATTTAAGCAAACAAGTTCATGTTACATTCCTTATGTAGATCCTTTTTTTTACGTATCCCAACACCACTATAATATGAAATAAATTCCCAAATTATTTTCAAATAATAAACCAATGTTTTCATGTAAAATTTAGAAACTATTAGTTCTAAGTTATTAGTATATATTAAAGTTAATTTTTGTAGAAAATATTAAGCTAATCAAATAAATCCACGTAAGTTGATACCAAATAATAGACAAAAAGTATATAACAATAAAAATATGCAAAGAATCATGCATGACTTCTTATATAACAAGAAAACTATGAATAAATGATCATGAAAAATGGTGTTTTAATATATTCAGGATGAATCAAAATACAATTTGTTAATTATACATGGTTTTAGAAAACAATTATGATTTGATGTCAATTATGCATGGTTTTAGAAACCATCTTTTTTTAAATCATATCCTTATAAGTTATTTTACACATAAACAGCTAATATTAAACAGTTAATTTTACCAAACATTTTAAAATATACAGTTAGTGTTATACATGGGTTAAATCAGCTATATTAATTCGTTGTTAGCTAATCGCTGAGAAAATCAGCTAATAGTTAATGCAATCTACTATTGTCAAACAAGATCTATATATATTACAAATAAAAAATATTACTTAGGATTTAATGGAAATTTCTGATTAAAAATCAATGAATAAAATTTAATTTTAATTAAAATCTAATTAAATTCAAATATAAATAAAAAAATTAGATTGATTGGAGATACTAAATTTTATTGTGAATTTTAATTTTGACTCAACGTCTAATAAATTTTGAGTTTAACTCCACTAACCAATTGAACTTTTAAATAAAATTGAATTTGTAAAAAAAATTGGGCTAAAATGCTTCTGAATCGTCTATAGCATTAAACCACAGGGATCTAAGTAAGGTGGTAAGGCGCGTACAAAATCGGGTGGACTAGGGAATGTGATATATATATGTATATAGGAACTTTTATTAAATTTAAATTCTAATACTTAAATCTTAAGAATCTAATCTAATCTAATTGAATCTATTAATTTAAGATTAGACCAAATCAAATCAAAATTGTTATTCATAAAATTAAGTGTAGTGACCTAGAAAATTTTAATTATGTATTTCCAAATTATGGATTATATTAACTTCCAAATTATTAGGTCATGTTATATTCCTAATACCAGTCAAAAAAAGATTTTTCCTTTTGAACTCAGCGTGACAAAATGATTGTCACACAAGTTTATTTGTTATACATGTGGAATATAGAGACGCCAAATATTATGGAGGAATGATCAACCAGTCAAATGCAATTATAAAAAAATTACGAGATAATAATGCAAATTTTAATATGGTAATTGAGTTAACAACATATTATACTTTATCTCAATAAAATTATTAATTATAAAAAATTCAACCGTAACAATGAGTTTAAATTAGTAACGAGTATTAATTTTTGTATCTTTAAATTTTTTAGTTAAAGAGTGTTGAAATATAAGAGTGGGAGTTTGTTCCACATTGGAAAAAAAGAGGAAAGAATATTAACATATAAGTTTAGTGGGTTACTCCACCTATCACCAATTTTATTTTAGGATGAAACTTCACTTAGACTTATATGTGGTCTAACTTTCCTTCTCGTGTGAGTCTATAGGCTCATTGTAAATTCTAACAAAGAGACCAACCAAACTACTACATTCTTACCCAGATAAAAGTTGAATTATTAAATTAAGCCTTTTTTTCTCCATAAATCTATATATATTTAGTTATGGTTGGATTGGATTATCTTACTAATAGACTCCTACTTTCCTTCCGTCTCTGAACATCCATATACTGAGTTCCAGGTGATTCTTCCTTATCTCTTGGAAACTTATGCATACACATCAAGCGTGTAGTACGCATGTATTTGTGAGTGTAGATGAGATTTTCTATGTCTTGGTAGAATCTAAAGACTCACATCAAATTGGGTTGAACATTGAGGCAACTGGAGATCGTAAGCAAAAGGGCATTATTCTTTGTGCGTTGGTAAACTTCTGTGTGTCTAAGTTGAAAAGTTATTATTCCTTTCCTTAAATTTAAATGAGTAAATAAGGATTTGAATAATAAGAATGCTGATCCAACCATATAATCATATATTTATAAAAGCTGAACTTCATCCTTATTTTTATGATGACGCTCCAGAATGAAATGGGTGGCGAATCAAGACGACTTCTTCTTCTTCTTCTTCCTTTTTTACACGGGAGTTCTCAGCAGCTTGCAGAATAAAAGTAGCGATGAAATTGTAGTGTAGGAAACATGGCGTTAGTTGGCACAATACAATATTTACTTGGTCTAGTTAGTTAATTAGACTCTAACATCATTGCAAAAATATTTTGGATTAATCTTTTATACTTCCATTAAATAAAAATTTTCATTTTTTGGAAATAAAATTTTAAGATATGTTATATTTTGTGTTATTATCTAATTTATTTATTAGTGTGATAAGATCTTATTTGGTTTTGTTAAACATAATT
Source organism: Erythroxylum incrassatum (assembly GCA_026546855.1). Lineage (NCBI taxonomy): Eukaryota > Viridiplantae > Streptophyta > Magnoliopsida > Malpighiales > Erythroxylaceae > Erythroxylum > Erythroxylum incrassatum. Next base: position 5,867,685 of record JANVCL010000005.1, on the reverse strand, counting down.
ATTTCTTTTCTTGTGACTATAGTTTGGCACTCAAATAGAAAAATTAAATTTTATTTTATTTTAGGAGATAACAAGTGAATATTGCATCAAATTAGAGCATTACTGGTCAAAAACACGATTGAATTTAATATGAAACTTATTTTCAACCGGATTTGGATTTCTGTAGATAAAAATCTTGACAAGATAGGAGGAAACCTATAGGAAACTAGGTTTTGACTAAGAATAGAAGGGAAAAACACATAACAACTTCTACACATTATTTTCTTTTGTTTCTTAATAGTTCTCTCTCAATCTTTATCTTTTCTTATATTTTTGGTGTTCGAACTAAAGTCATGTGTGACTAAGTCTAAATATTCTGATTCTAAGAGGATCCAAAACTCTAGACTTAGATTCATGTTTAAATTTAAATATTTCTTATTTTGTATTCTTATATTTTATGAATAATTAATATTGATTGATCTGACAAATTAATTTAAAGTTGATTATTTTATATTATCTATGAATTCAGTGATTTGTAATTTTCATGAAGTATTGGTACAAGTAGCAAATTGGTTATTTATAAAGTTGCATATTTAACTTATGAGAACAAGAAAACTAAATTGAATAGTTGTAACAATCTCAATTATTTAATTTAGGGTTTAGGTTTTTCTTTCATTAAACTTATTACTATCATATCTAATCAATTGATAGTAAGGCTTGTTTGAATACTGGGTTTGAACCAATTAATTTAGAAAATTTTGTGACTTATTATTTCTATCTTAATATGTTTAGGACTAACTACTTGAATTGTGAAAGTTATTCTTTTGGATGAGATAATTCCCTTAAATCAGAGTTAAATATCCTTGAATTTTCACTTTTATACTTTAGTTGATTTATTTTGATTCTTTGTTAATTTTATTTCATTAATTAATTAATCATAAGCTCTCATTTTGTTTTATCAATTGAAATTAATAATCTGGGATTCAACCTGGTTTCATGATTATTACATGAGTTTAAAGAATTAAAACTAAGTTTGAGAGCTTCGAGATCTCGATCAAAATTTTAACATCATTATTGGGAAACAATTTTAGTTTCTTAGTTTTTGTGGTTATTTTACAGTTTACTGCTAATCTTTTATCGTGTACGACTCATTCTTCTTAAACAGGTAAATTATAATATAACCTAGAAATTGAGAAGACGACATGTCATTTAAGGAAGAGACTAAGCAAGGAAGCAATCACTCACCTCCAAAAGTGAAAGTTGAGATAAATTGAACAATTGGTGAAGATTCTAATTTCCAAGCAGTTGAAGAAAAGATGGCAAACCCTAAGACTAGAACGTTGAGAGAGTTAGCGACACCAAATTTGAATCAACATCTCTTATACATACGATTTCTGGAGGTTAAGGTAGATTTCGAATTGAAATCTAGTTTGATTCATTTACTCCCTAGTTTTCTTGATCTTGTAGATGAAAATCCACATAAACATTTGAAAAATTTTATATTGCTTGCTCTAGAATGAAGCCACAAGGAGCGATTGATGAACAAAAAAAATCTCAGAGCCTTTCCATTCTCATTAAAAGATAAGGCAAAAGATTGGTTATATTATCTTCCTTCTGGCTCAATGACAATATGAAATAAGATGAAAAGGTTGTTCTTGGAAAAGTTAATTCCTACATCAGGAACAACCAATATCAGAAAAGAGATATATAGGGTAAGACAATTCACCATAGAAACATTGTATGAATATTAGGAGATTTAAGGAGTTTTATGCTATTTGCTAACTCTATCAAATTTCTGACCAATTTTTGATGTAGTACTTTATGAATGGTTATTATTAATGGATATGAGTATGGTAGATGTAACTAGTGGAGGAGCTTTGGTAAATAAAACACCTTAAGCATCCAGATAATTAATATCAAATATGGTTGAAAATTTTCAATAGTTTGGGACGAGAATGTATGGAGCTGTTAAGCGTATGAATGAAATAAGAGATAATAGCCTTGAGGATAAAATTTCAGATCTAATTGCTCTAGTTCATCAAATGGTTATACGTCAATTGAAATCGACATGAGTGTATGAAATATGTTTATTCTCTAGACATCCTATGGATACATGCCCTACATTGCAACAAGACTCCCTTCAAGAAGTTATTGCAATAGGGGGATTTATGATCAACTTCAACAAAAATATAACCCTTATTCCAATCATTATAATCCAGCATGAAGGGATCATCTAAACTTTAACTATAGAAATCAAGGTAGGCAATAAAGATATCTTCCTCACAAGTTCAATAGGCAACCTTAAGTTGTGCCATAAGTGCACAATGTAGCGTTAGCTAGCACTTGCAAGTATGGGTCAATTCCATCAGGATTGTAAGTATTAGTATTAACCCTTTTTCTATTATCTAACCACCAAATCAGTTTGTGAATTTAATAAAAATTAAAGTAAACTAACTTAATTAAAGTTAACATAATAATGAACTAAGACAAAGAAAATACTACAATTAATTGATATCTAATAAGTAGTAACTAAGTGATAAATCCCTCTAAGATATCTTAAACACTAACATTTATCATGCAATTAAATTATTGATTATTGGACCATGCAAACTTCTCTCTTATGTTAATATCCTTCTCAAGACTATTGACAACTAACCCTTAGTTAATTAACTGAAATCTTTTTTAATTAAAATCCCTAAGATTGCTGTACTCAATTCGTTAATTTCATTATTAAGTTTGACCTTCATTTAGATTATTTATGTCAAGCTATTTCTAGGTTTGTATACAACTCCTTCCAACTATGGTAGATCTATTTACACAAAAGGATTTCTCAATCTCAATCATATGAAATCAAACATTGAAATAATATTTTGGATATATTAGTTCAAGAATATAAATGAATAATTAAATCGCAGCAAACCAATTAATAAAACTACATTGAATAAAAGATTATATCATACTATTTATTCCAACTAAGAGTTCGTCACACCTAGGCACTAACCAAATTAATTCCTAAACATAGAAAACAAATTCAATATCAAGTATTTAGATAAACAAATAAAATAAAAAATTCATATTTTATATCCGCTTTTGGTCTCTAATGAAATCTTTTTGCAATTGGGATTAGAGGTTGCTCTCTATCAGATCTTGTGACGTAATCTTCACATTTTCCTTATCCTCTGTTCGGAACTGCTTATTCTTTTATGTCTAATACGACTTTAACATGCCTCTTCTTTGTAGCCTTCAATAATATCCTTTTATAGGTTAAAAACAAAAACATTTTTAAGACATACATGGTTGCTTACACAGTAATGTAGGTGATCATGTATCTCAAAAATAGCTCAATTCTCAGCTTTACACGATTACAGGAGCGTACATGGGCAACCTTCATGGACGTTGATAGGTTATTAATTTATGTATCAATTTGGGATATTTTTGGAGCACATTGGATGGATATTATTTTGATTATGGTGTTTTTATATTGTTTTTGGAGATTAGGAGATGTGGAGCTATTTTGGAGAAAAGAAGCAAATTTTGGCTTAATTGGAGAAGAATTGCAAGAAGAAAACCAGCAAAGAATAAGTTAGCAACAGAAAAGAAAAATCCCAGTCGAAAACGCAAGAAGCCAAGAGGGAAAAAGCAAATAGCTAAATGTCAAAACAACCAATACACTAGAAGCAAGAAGCAAAATGACAGCAGAATAGCCCAAAACACAGAGAAGACAGGAGCAAAATGTAGGCACCCAAAGGAGAAAATGCAACACACCAAATGTAGACGAAGAAAAATAGGAGAATCCAAAAGAAGTGAAACACATAACAACTGACTAGAAACTGTTAGTTTATTTCCTTGCAGCTAATCAATTGGATGGAAATTAATGTATGCCATTATTTTGAATTAATGAAAAGGCTCTATTTATCTTTATGTATTAATTTAATTAATATTTTATGTTTTAATACTAAAGATAAAATCCTTGGAATAATTACTGTGTAACTGAAATTATGATGAGATTATAATTATAAGATTCAATCCATATTTAAGTATTATTCCTAAATGTTCTTAGTTGTAGTTGCATCAAGACTAGATATTGTTGAAACGGTAAAACTAACACATATTATGTTTCTTTCTTATGAAGAAAGAAATTGATCTCATAAATTAAAGTATAGAGATACTTAAACTAATGTGTGAGTGATTATTAGAGAATAAGTCACTGAACTGACTCAATTATGAGAATTTTGAATGGAATATTACTTATGTGTCTATGGATCTCCTAATGATTGTTGTATAATTGATCCTTGGACTTGAGATTACCAAGGTATCTAGTGTGGAAATTACTCTGTTTTGATCCTACTTATAAATCATCCTAGGATAATTCAGTCGGTGGTAATTGGATACAGTATGAACTATATGTAGATAGTTGAGTAAGTCAACATAGGATTTGTCATTCTAAAGTAATTAGAAAGAATATTCTGATGTTCTTAATTAGTAATGATTTATGAAATTCTCTGGCCAAAGTGAATTGATATTTGAAAAGAGTTTTTCAAATTTAAATTATAAATCAATTATTAATTAGCAAGAACGAACATGATTGGATGATAAGAGTAGACACTGTATCCATATACTCTGTCCAATTAGAATATTAAATGATTAAATTATACATTATAGCCATACATAGACAGGTTAAGTCAATCATTTTGACATTCCTGATATTTGGGTAATCATGACATGTTGCTAAACATCAATCATGATTTATGATTATGAATTATTTAATTGGAGAATTAAAGATAAATTAAAAGAAGTTTTAATTTATCTAATTCTAATTGTGAATTAGAATTATAATTTATAATCATTGCCAATATATTAGGAATCTAATGAGTTACACATTAAAGTACAATTTGTGAAAGAAAAATCAATTTAATTGAATTGAACTTAATTATGAAGTTTGAGAAATTTTATGGATCAAATATGAGATATTTAATTTTATTAAAATTAAATTAATTAGAATTTGATTTTAATTTTAATAAAAAATTAAAAATCCTAATAATTTTTTCATTAATAGGAAGAATGTTAAGAAGCTAGCACTTTCCCCTCAAAAAAGTCTTGAGAAATTGCTCTGTGGATACTATAAGAAGTTAGATGTTTGAACAGCTCGTGGTTAACAAATCGGGAAAAGTTTTAAAGGATTTTCAATGGGAACTCGAACAAGGTACGATTTCTTATAATTCATATTTTTATTTTTATTCAAGTTAATCAGTTATTAGGATCTGCTCAGAATCTACAAAAAAAATTTGTGTCTTTACTATAACCATGATTCGATCACGGTTAGATTCTAATAGTAGAATCAGAGTCTCCTTTAATTGTTTATCTTAAGGCTTGACTGTTGTTGACTTGCTAAGAAATTTAAGGCTTTAAGAACTGGACTGTGTTTGTTGTCTGAGATTGTTTATGTTCTACTTTTTAAAAATTTGATTATCACTTTGTTCATGCATTCTGAACAATAAAATCCTTGTTCTAGAAATTGTTTCCACAACTGCTCTTTGTTTTGATTTCGAAAATTTGTTTTCTGTATGCCTCTGTGTATGTTCTGCTGCCCCCTATTATTTACATATAGAAATTGTTTTTCTCTATGAAATATATTGGTTTTATACTATTAATTCCTTAAAGCATTATCTATTAAAAAAAGTCGCTACCTTGTGATTGCAATTCTTTCGCTTTTGGAATATTGTAGGATGCTCATATACGAATTATTCAGAATATATGTATATTCTATAATTTAGATTTTTTGCCTAATATTATGGTGCTTTATTGTGTCCAATAAATCTTAGCCGTTTATTTATGTAGATCCTACATAAGATTTACGTAGGACCCGCAAAATAGATGATTGAGATTTTATAAGACAGAGTAAAATTGGACAGAAGATTTGGTCTATGTATTCTAGCTTCTGATTTTTTTTTTCTGCATTTATGCATTGCCAAACACACAATTACATCTGCTTATGGTTTTGTGTGTTTCTGATTTATGCTTATTTGTATTCTCTGGTTCTGCTTGGTTTACCTGGATCTGGAAATTGTTTTTTTTTATCTGGCATTTTCTGGGTTTACTGTCTTTGCGTTTACTGATTACTAGCATTGCTAGCGACGACGCCTATCGCGATGCCACTGGTTGGCATCGTTGTGATGCTCATCGTGACGCCATTGGATGGGGTAGTAGGCGACGCCATCAGCTAGCGTTGCTGGGGCGATTATCACCCATAGAAAAGGGGAAACAACAGGCGACACCGAAAGCCATGGGAGGCAAGCGATGGAAGACGCAGTGGATGGCGAGGAGAAGGAGAGAAGCAGATGGGGCGACTATTTGAGAACCGTTGGTTAGAGACCTGACGGTTGAGGATGAAGCAGACGACGTGGGAAGAGGGTTGTGGTTTTGGAGAAACATGGGGAAGAACGACCGGCGGTTGGAGACAAGTCAAAGAAACGTGGGAGACGAAGGGTGCAACACGCGCCCGGTTCCCTGGAGCATGTCTGAGCAGACATGATTGGCATGTGCACCTCACGCGCCAGTCAATGTTCTTAGTTGGCTGAGGGCACGTGCAGTGCTGCGCACACACAGTAGCCTCTGGCGATTATCAAGAGCTTCCCCGCTTATTTTATTTGATTTTAATGTCTTAAAAAACCTTTATTTCAATTAAATTAGTTTACACTCCTAATAAAATTAGAAAAGTGTTTTTCCAATTGCTCAAAAATGTAAATTTTATTAGGAATATTTTTGAAATTTAGTTTAATTTTTCAAAAGTAGAATTATTAAATTAAATTAGTTATCAAATCAATAATTAGAACCAAACCAAGATTTTAAATAATTTCTTTTGTAATTGGATTATGTTAGAAATTATAATTATATTGAGATTATATTAATTAAGATGAGATCCTAATTTCAAAATTAAAGTAATTATTTTTCTTAATATAATTAAGATTAATAATTACATTGATTCATATATAATTTTAGAAAAGTAATTTCTAAATTATTATTAATTAGTTTCAATTAGAATGAAATTAATTAATTATATTCCTATGTTTTCTTAAGTAATTAGGAAAGATGTTTCTTAATAAAATTATTTATTTCAATTTGATTGAGATAAATTGAATTTATGGTTATATTTATTTAGAGAATTATTATTCAATTTGTTTAGAAATTGTTTCTTTATTTATGAATAATAAGTTTCTTGATTTATAAGAGAAAGTATTTTTCTTCATTAAATTTTTAAAAAGTTTTTTATTTATTAATAAAGAAAAATGATATTTCTTTAATATTTTTTAAAAATAGTTTTTAAATCTATTAAACAGAGATTTTCTAATTAATTAAGAAATCAATCTTTAAATATATAATATAAAGACTTTCTTAATTAAATTTAAAAGTTTTTTTATTTAATTTTGAAAGTAGTTTCCTTTAATATTAGAAAATAATTTTCCAATTAAGGAAAAACAATTTTTAATGAGATTAGAAAGAGTTTTTTAATTGGATTAGAAATTGTTATTTATGATATTTTGAAATTTGAGTTTTTCTAAATTATAATTAGTAAGTAGCATAATTTATTGAAAAAAATTTCAATTAAATTTTGTTAAAGGAGTCAAGATAATTGGAAATAATTTTCAATTGGATTTGAAAATTTATTTTCAAATTAAAATAAATTTCTATTTAGAATAGGAATTTATTTTATTTAACAATCAATGAGCAAACTCAAGATCAATTAAATTTAGATGAGATCTTAGCCCACTAGAAATATTAGCATAATCTTTTCAAATAGTAGTGAGGGCTATTATTTTGAATAAAATAGTGGGAGTAACCAAATACATGATTAAAGTCCTAATCTCATTTGGTAATTACGACATATAATTAATTATTTGTTTTTCTTACTTTTATATTTTGTTCTGAGTGGCATTTACCTGTTTTAGTATAGTTGATACTAATTTAGTAAAATCAAATTCCTTGGAAGTAGGTTATATTTGAGAAGAGTTCTCAAAAGTTAGAAAAGAAAATAGTAGCCTACACAAAATAAAAAGTAGATCGTGTTTGACCCGTGTTCATGCCAAAAGTTGTCCAGCTTAATGCTAACTTATAAGAGTTCATTCCTTCTTTATTGGGACAATAAAACAAGGATTGTAAACAAAATATTAGTCATATTGAATACTAAATCATATAAAAATCACCAAAATTCAAGTAAAATGTTCACAAAATCATACTAAAAAATATAACCTAATTAGTATTTATCAACTTAACAAGAAAGCAATCGTAGATCTTAGGAACTTCTATTCAAGTACCTAAAAATTCTTATTTTAGACAACATAATTGTAGGATTGCAACACGCAGCGGAAATAAAAATTACAATCATATATTATCTATTGCATTTAACAACATACTAATAATCAGAACAGGATGACGAATAAATACTTGGAAAGTGACGATTATTCGATACGATACTTCGAAAATACGAAGTCTCTATGTACTCCACACTAAAAAATATATCCCGCTTTCAACACTTGATATGACTATGGTTAATTTTGAAAAACCCTTTCTTCAAATATGAAGAAAAACAAAAAAAAATTTCTTTCAACTTTTCTCTTGTACCTGTGTTTTATATGACTATCATATAAAACCAAAACTCTCTCTTGTATTTCTCACGCACAGAAAACGAAGAACTCCACTATCCACGATCTGCTCTTGCTCCAGTCACTTTATAATAACGTTTTCATTTATAAATCACCTAAGACACATTCGTCACCCACCTAATACATATTTGTTATTGTGTTGGTTAAAACCAAAACATTAACCACCTACTCCATATTCATTAAAACCAAAACCATAACCACCATAGCTAGGTCACGATGTTTTCCTTTTTTTAATTAATAATAAATTAAAATAAAACTATTTTTATTTTATTTTTCAATAATAAATAAAATAAAGCTATTTTATTTTATTATTATTTCAAAAATGAAATACAATAAAACTATTTTATGTAATTCATTTATTTTGTACAAGGAAATTTCCAATATTAATTATATTTTCTGTGCTAGCAAAAAATATAATATAATAATATGCCATATAGATTATTTAATAAGTTATCTCATAATAAATTAAATAATCATAAACGAAAATATTACACTCGTAAGTGTGTGACCGCATAGGTTTATCACTAAGCCGGTAGTAATTAATCAAATTAATTACTAATCAAGGTTGACGTCTAGCAACACTCCTCAACGACCGGATAGTGTGAAACAACTTGAACAGAACCTTAGCTTAAGGATAATGTATTATTACCTTCCATCATTTCAACTCCAGATTATCCTAAGGTATGGTTTAACTGTCAAACCTTATTAGATAACCAACTATGTTACATGTCGATCATTAATGATTGGTGAATGACTTAGAAAACTCCTTTTCCTCACTCATTCAATTGCCCTGGCCAAGGTCTTGAAACAACCATTAAGATCAATGACAACATAGAGTTCAAACTCATTACCTAGAGTCGATGGATCCCATCTTGACTCACCACTAATCAGATAGGTACTTAATTATATCCAATGATCATTCAACTAGCATTTTTACACACTAGGTGTCTGACATCAAAATATAATAAGTGACCTATTGATTACTATGATGATCTCAGGTCAAAGGAAAAATATACATTTAAATCCTTATAAGAATATCCCACTTGACAGTTCATAGGTAATATTAACCATTGGGAATTCTTAGTTTGGTCAGTTCAATGATCATATCTCCATATGCATCATCTATATATGTAACTTAGTAAATGAGATCTACTAATATCTATCCAATAGATACTATTACATATATATTGATCTAACCGGATCATTAAAGTCCTTATTTGATGATCCTATGATCAAGAACATTTTAGATTAAATCCTCAAGACTTGACTCTCATTATCATAATCTCCATTATGATGGCAAATGTATAAATTTAATCAAGGACTTATCATATTAGAATAATAAACAATAAATGTAATATGATAATAAAATCATTTGTCATGTTATTAATCAAAATTAACAATAACAAAACTAAAGTGCTTAATATATTATATAACGATTGGGTCATGGCCATAATTCCAACACAAGTGTATCGGCGAAATTATGCACTTCATTACAAACATTGAGGTTATAGTCAAATTGTTATCTATCTTAAAATTTGCTGCATATAATAAGTATAAGCTAGATTTGGTGTGGCGGATAGAAATTTATTTTAAGAACAGTCCATGGAAGTCTGAAGATGGACACGTAGGAGTTGAGGATAGATTTAGAAAGTATCACTACCAAAATGATTTCACTGTAAGTTGCAGAAAATGAAGTCTCGAAATTGTACGGCGCAAAGGGTAAATGCTAGACTCTTTCTGCGAGGCAGCCGACTAATGACAACGTTGTTATAAGCTTCCCTCTGAAAGATTTTGACGGTGTATGCTAGAAAATGGGCTTAGAAGTTTCAATATAAGATTCTAAACCTTGGCACAACAATAAAGGCAAAAGCAAGAAGGAAACAAAAGTTGTATAAAGTCATAAACATAATCCCATATTCTAGAGTGCAATTTCGAGCAGGGAAGGAAAGTTTGAATAATGTTAAATACTATATATATTCTGACGAGTTGTATTTGAACAAGCAGGTTCCGTTCACTTCCCTAAACTAAACTAGAAAAATAAAGTTCTGTATAAAACAAGATAAAATAAAGTTAGAGATAAATAGAAAACATTCGTGTGCATGAAAATTTAACAAAAGGGTAGATCAATTACTGAAGTGTTATCCAAAAACCATTGTCCTTCCATCTTCCAAGAAGCATTAATTTAAAGCTGAGTCTTTGAAGCAATTGCAACGATAATTAGTAAAAGGGTTAATTTAATCTAAATTTTTTTTATTATATTACAAATTAAATCTTAATATTTTAAAATAAATTTGGCATTTTTAAAGCATCTCAATATACAGAAAAACAAACAGAATCATATCTTCGTCAATTTTTGTGTTACTTTATAATTAATTTTAATGCATTTATGAACTCTACAATATCACATCACATGCACGTGATTCTGTACAGTCCATTCAACTTAATAAAATTTTGATTAGTTTTAATATAATTTTAATAATTATGATTATTTTAATTATTTTTAGCTACAACTAATTAGGCTAACCTAATAAACTTTAATAAACAAAAAATCCCGATTCTTACCCACGACTCTCTTTAGCGATGTGGTTAACATAAATTGTATCAGTTTTAGATGAAAAACAAGTAAGGTTCATCCTTTGAAATGGATTTTTGGTTGTCGTTAAAAAAACGAGAATTTGGTGATGCAGTTTCTATACAAGCAATAACAATCCTTCTTAAAAGTTTGACTTTTTGTATGTTTTAGGTCATGATAATTGATATTTGTATGGCATATTTTGTTTTTTTTGCCCCAATTTTAAACTTAAAATTACTTTTATTTTGCCATCCCAAAAATGGTGCTATTCGAGTTATGTTTATGGGTCTTGTTGATATTTGAGTTGTGTTAATGTGGAATGTTGTTGTTTGAGTTATGTTTATATGGAATGTTAATGTTTGAATTATTTTACGGATAATATTCATATTTGAGTTATATATGTCCAATATAATAGCACCTAAAACAAAGAAAAGAAGATGGTAAGTATCGAAGTTGTCCCTAATCAACAACAAACATAGGAATCAGACCCTAGCCAATAACAATAATCGAATTCATCCACCATTGAAGCTGATTAGCAACAACTTCCATCTAGCTCAACTAGCACTTAGGGTTTTACAGGTCTGCTAATCTTTAACACCTATAATTAGACTTACGCTTAAATATATATTTACATGTTTAATGCATATTTTTGTCAGGTTCCAATGTCAATGTCAAAAAAAGAGAGAGTTATAACTAAGAGTCGTGAGTTGCAATGAATGAACGTTGCAGTAAGCAATAAGTTGTCTGTACATATTGATATCTCGCAAGGTCATCTTCTAGACAAGGTTTATTGACAAAATTATCTAATAAGTTGGGGGTAATTTCTAGAACTGAATTGCCTTGCCTTAAGTATGCTAAGTAGTTGAAGGAAGAAATTTTGTTAGAAATGTTTTGACAAAGTTTTGGTAAATTTTTAATTTATTTAATTATATGCAATATTGTTGGACTTTTTTAAAGATTAATTTCACTTTTATTTGTTGCTCACAGATGAAGTTGAATATCATTGATAATTGTTAAGTCATCAATTTGGACTTATTTTATACTTAATTATCTTTAATGTGTTGAAATTATTATCCGAAATTAATGGAATTATCTTATAATTATTTACAAATGATTTTCAAAAACTTAGAGACGAAATTGAATAAAAAAGATGCAAAAGAATGAAAAAAATCTGAAATTCCAAACTTTACAACAATTTAGTGACTAAACGTGGGCACACCTAAGGATGGAATAAATCTGCAGATCAATTGTCAAGATTCAAATTCGAGATTTTCACAATCTTTAAAGATTA
>JANVCL010000005.1:5777452-5787698 GCA_026546855.1 Erythroxylum incrassatum | reverse complement strand
TAATTTATAATTATTATTAGTAATAAAATATTTATTATTATTTTAAAAACTTTGAAAAAAATGGGGGGAAGGATAGGTAGGAGGGAGGGAGGGAAATTTTGAAAATTTTGTAAAAAAGTCCCCAAATTTTTAAAATTTTTCGGTACCGACTGGTATTTCACCGGTGTTTTGAATACCGGCCGGTACAGTCTAAATTTTTAAAATTTTTCGGTACCGACTAGTATTTGACCTGTGTTTTGAATACCGGCCGGTACAGTCGAAATTAGCCTGTACCGGCCGGTATTTTTGGCCGATACCAAAGACGAAATCTGGGTACCGTTTTCTGGTCGGTACCGGCCGGTACGGAACAGATTTCATTACATAGGTTATTATCCGAGAGATGTGAAAAAAAAATTCTTTTCAAATACTTGAAGCATTAGGACAAGCCATTACTCGAGATATGTAAAAGAAAATGATGTTTTTTTAAGGAGCAAAATACACAAATTCTCATTTATGATGATAAAACTCACTCCGAAATTGAGAAGTAGAAACTCAAATCCATAGATGCTTAAAACGAATAGTTGCTCGAGCTAAAGAATGAGCACGTCTATTGGCTTGCCTACTAATCTACCTATAAGAAATATTTGGTAACGATAATAACAAAATCTTATAATCACAAATAACATTACTTAACTTGGAAAGATCAAAGTCCGGTGAGCTAAGTGCGAAAAATAAAATTTGAGAATTCATAAAAATAGTGTCACCGCCTTCAATGTGCTGGTATCTTAGAATTTGCAAGGATTGTCGAAGTGCTAGTGCTCCCGCAATCAAGGGATCAGCACCACCAACATAATGACCAGAAAAAGCTCTAATAAACTCTCCCTTAGCGCTCTCCAACACTGCTCCAAAGCTAAGCTTACCTTCACGATGGAATACCGCTCCGTCAATGAAAATTTGTTAACCGTTATTGCTACTGTACGTCAAAGAAAAAGATGAAAAATGCTGCAATAATCTAATTGTTAGTTTTTTCTTCTTGGAGTGTCACATTTAGGGCGATAAAAAAAAGTGGGGTACATTAGTATTGAAAATAGAAAATAAATTTTAATAAATTGTAATTATTTTTTGTGACTGATTAAAATTTATTATGTTATATTTTATATCACATTCAAAAGAAAAAGTAAAACTTTAAAATAAAAATATATAATTTTCAATTATTTTGAGACATTAAGAATATTACTATTTATTGATCAAAATAAAACAAAATTTTATTTAAATTTTAAAAAAGTATATTATAAAAAATACTAAAAATTTATTAATTAGCAATTTAATATAAATAAATATATTTGCTTAAGATAATTTTAGAATATTTTAATAAATAATATTTAAACTTTAATTAGTTCTTTATATAATAATAAACATTAGCATATTTTTATTTCAGTTAAATATTTTATTTTTACTTATTTTTATAATTTATACTTCTTATTTATTAAATACCGAATTTACAACGGTAGTTTAATATAGTTGAATCTTTAAATTTAATCATTTTTTTAATCGTTCAATAATTAGTCTAATTTTTAAAATATTAGACAACGTTGCTAACCGTACCAAAAAAGAAACTTGTAAAGGACACTTGCAAAATCAACCGTTGTAAAGAAAGAAAGAACAGTGTTACAATATTACGTACACAAACAAGTAGGAGCAGAGGGTTAAGTTCGTTGTACTGCGTCGCCATCTGGTCGAGTGAAGTTGAATTATGACAATAATTTTATTGTTAATTTTGGGCTGATTAGTGGTAGAGAATTGTTCCGTAATTCTTTTAATCGTTAGCTTGGGAGATACTCATTTAGAATTGATGTTTTAACTATCTTGATAGAGGAGTTATGGTTCATTCAAGATGGTTTGATTTTTGCATGAGATCACGATTTTTGACAAGTCATTGTAGAATCTGATAGCATGGAGGCGGTGCGGATAGTGACTTGTAGTGTTATCTTTTCACATCCCCTACCTGTTTTGATTGTGAAAATTCTAGCTTTACTTGTTAGGAATTGGAGTTGTTCTATTAGACATGTGCTTCATAGAGATAATTTTGTGACAGATTGTTTAGCTAAATTGAGTTATGATAAATTTTCAAATTTGAAAGAAAATTCGTAACATTCTCTCCTTGATTATATGGGTTGATACCTATGATATTTCTTTTATGCGAGACCTTTAGTTTCTCTCCGTTGATTGATGTAACCAAAAAAAAAAAAAAGAGTCCGTTCCGGTTATTTTTTGCTTAACCTTTTTTTTTTTAAAAAAAAGACCTACCTAAGATAAGGTTGGAGATCGGACTGTTCAGGTCCAGTCTGATCTGTTTGCTTGGGGAGAGCTCAAACTTAACTGTCAAGCTTGGAGTTAGTGTGTGAGAAAAAGACAGCAGAGGAGATGAGAGATCGGTAACAGGCCGAATACATACAAACTCCATCAATCAATGAGCCATACTCTCTCCTTCGCTAAGCTCTCTTTAATTTTATATACCTAAAATGAATGGTGTCAGACTTCTTTTCTTTCTTTAGAATAAAACATCGCTGCCTAGCTTTCGAGTGGTTTCATGCGCCGCTAATAAGGAGGAAGATCGTCTGTTCCTCAAAGCCGTGCTCATGTAATTCTACTCATACAATTTATTGCAATGAATGGCTGAGATAACTTGAACACAGGGTAACATAAAGATGGAGAAAACAGAGGATATGTTCCTCACTAAGTGCCATTGCCATTTGTCCAACTGAGTACAAGATAAAGACAAGACAACCACATTGTTACGTAGTAAATTACATTATTACATCATTGTATATGTTTTGTTTTTCCTTTTATATCAATGTGATACATGGTCGTTGTAATCATCATCATACCTTAAAGTTCCGTAATGAAATAGAATCTGGGCCTGATACAAATTATACAATGCCTGTAAAAGGGGAAAAAATCATCACATGAAAAATAAGGACACTAAACCTCAAAACAGAGAATTGTGTCTCTCTTTGGAACCTCTCCTTATATTCTATCTCTGTTGCAGGAATGATCAGACAGAAACAGTGACGACCAATACAAAAGGTCCACTTTGAGCACAAATCATTAGTAAAGTTCCCAACTTTAACGATTAAACGCCCCTAGACACCTGAGAATAGACTGAAGATGCCAAATCTAGTGCTGAAAGCAGGGAGCAGACCGCCATGGGTGGGATTAGCGGCAGCAGTTTGGGTTCAGATAGCATCTGGAAATTCGTACAACTTTCCTCTTTACTCTCCTGCTTTGAAATCAGTTCTGGGTTTCAACCAGCAACAGCTCACAATGTTGGGAGTCGCAAATGATATTGGAGAAAATGTGGGGTTGCTTCCTGGTATTGCCTGCAACAAGTTCCCACCTTGGGCTGTTCTCTCTGTTGGTGTTCTCACTTGTTTTTTGGGTTATGGTGTCCTTTGGCTCGCTGTTAGTCAGACTGTCGTTGGCTTGCCTTATTGGCTGGTGAGTATGTGATTCATGGAAGTGGTTGTGGCCAATGTTGGATTTTAATGGTTCTGTTCCGGATTTACTTGTTATTGTTGTTGGAGTTATTGCTTGCTAGCTTATAGATCTCTCAAATTATGGAGTCGTTCAATATTTGCTGCAAGTGTCTTACTATTCAGTTTCTTTGATCTCTATATTGGGTGTTTTTTCTTTCTTTTTTTCTGAGTGAGTTCCCGTATGAATTTGATTGATCGGAATTATCTCATGGGCAATTAATTTCAGATTCTAGCACTAGAATTTCGTGTCAAGACGTGTGATTTAGTGATTAGAACAAAAAATGATTTGGCTGATTTTGAATTGCTTCATACAGTTCTAGGCAAAATGTTTTGCAAAGCTTTTTTAGTGATATGGTGTCTTTTGGTGGAATTGATTTTGCTGCTATCATAGTTGCTGTGTTTCCTGGTGGGTTTATTTCTGTGAGTACTCAAGTTTTTCCTTATTAGCGGGGCATGAACTACAATTGTTCGTGTTGAAGACCAGTACTTATACCGCAAGAGATATAAGATTCTGGCATTTAAACAAGCCAGCGAGAGTTTAGCTTTTTATCTAATTATGGGATGAATCTAAATTTAAGTGTGATTAATGACGGCAAAAAATTTGATGAACTTTGTTTCTGATCCATTCTAACGCAATCTGACTTATTTAACTTGTTTCTTTCAAGTACCTGTATGGAAAGAGATGTATGATTCCATTATTTAAACAGCAAAAAACAGTCTTAACATTTTTATCTAGTGAATAGATGAATCTAAATGTAACTATGATCAATTAAGGAAAGAAATTTAAGATCTTTTTTTTTTTGTCTGAGCCATTCTAACACAAATTGACTTTGTTCCCTATCCATTGCTTCTTTTTGGTTGGTATAATTATCTACAATTTGCTAGTGTCATGAAAAACTTTAATTGGATTACTGATCTAGACTTAAAAGGGCCATTGTTGCAACAGATTAATTTTGGAATTTTTGAATTTATTTGAACTTATCTGTTTTCCAATTTTTTAAGCAATATCACGAGCTTCCGTTGTTGAAGCTACGACAGTCCAATTGTCAGAAAACTCATTAACTCTTGATAAAGCAGGTTGTCTGAGATTTTGTTCTGTCATTAAAATGTAATGAATGAGGCCAGAGCACCTCTATTACGATATTGAATGCCCTCTCAGAACTGTTTTATGCCCATTCTAAATGATGATCGTATTGTGCAGCCATTTAAAACACTCCTATCTGCAGTCCAAATATTCCTGGAAGTGCTGTGTTGATTTTCATCTTTTAAAATGACACGCACAGCAAACTTTGTGCCTTTGTGTTTAGGTTCCTGTTATTTGAGACTTTTTTTTTATAACTAATTATTTGAGACTATTTAGTTGAGCCAGAGAGTTAATATTTAAGAACTTCTGAAAACTGTATACAGGGATATCTCAAATTATCTTTTAAAGAACTCGCTTTGATTTGATTGTATTTATCTACAATTTACCAGGGAAACCCATAAGACAATTAAAAATAAGACAGTTTGTATCGAAAACAATTGATGAGTTTCATCTACAACTTGTGAGTTTTGCAATTGTTATAAATTAGTTTTCTGTAAGCTATGGAATCTGATTATTTTCCTTTATACTTGATGAGGTACACTTGCAGAAAGATCCTGGTCTCAGTTTACTTTACTTTATCCTTTTGATAATAATTTTAACCTTGTACTATTGTATTGCAGTTGTGGCTTGCACTTGTCGTTGCCACCAATAGTAATGCATGGTTTGTCACCGCTGTGCTTGTCACCAATATGAGAAACTTCCCTCTCTGTAGGGGAACTGTTTCTGGCATTCTCAAGGGCTATATTGGGCTTTCTGCTGCAGTGTATACAGTGGTCTATAGTATGGTGCTCAAAGAATCTGCCTCCAGGCTTCTGCTAGTTCTTACCATTGGCATTCCCATTCTGTGTCTATTAATGATGTACTTCATACGACCATGTACTGCAGCTTCAGGGGAAGACTCTTCAGTGCATGTTCATTTTGTTTTTACTCAAGCTGCAAGTGTTTTGCTTGCTGTATATCTTCTCTTAATCACAATATTAAGTCATGTAATTTCCTTGAGCGAGACTATTTCCTACATATTAATTGCGGTAATGGTTGTCATTTTGATGTCTCCTCTTGCAATTCCTGTCAAAATGACTCTTTTCCCTAACAGACCTAAGAATCAAATTCCCCCAATCGATTCTTCTGATAATTTGATTCTGCGAGAGGGTGAATCAACCCCAACAGATCCATTGTTGACACCATCTTCATCAGCTGCTAATCTCGGAAGCTTTCATGAGAGTGGGGATGTTTCAGATGTAGAAATACTTCTTGCTGTTGGGGAGGGAGCAGTGAAGAAGAAAAGGAGACCTAAGAGGGGGGAAGACTTCAAACTTCGTGAGGCCTTTATCAAGGCCGATTTCTGGCTTCTTTGGGCAGTATATTTTCTCGGGGTTGGTTCTGGTGTTACTTTCCTGAATAATTTGTCTCAAGTTGGGGTTGCATTTGGTCTTAGTGATACAACAATATTGCTCGCAATCTTCAGTTTTTTCAATTTTGTAGGACGTCTTGGCTCAGGGGTTGTTTCAGAGCACTTTGTGAGGTCAGTTCCTGTTTTTGCGTTTATTTATAGATTTGATTACATGATAGAATGTCAATTCTCCCCTAAGATGTATCCAATTATTATCTTAGTTCTGGTTCAACATCGTTTCAATACCTGTATGTTCGCTTACTCGTCCTAATCGTTTTAAATGTGGTCCTTTCAGTATATCTGATATCCACTAATCTACTATGAATAACGCACACTATGCTGAATTTTGTTGTACAGGTCAAGAACAATTCCTCGAACCGTGTGGATGACTTTTGCACAAATACTAATGGTTGTAGTGTTTGTGTTGTTTGCATTAGCCGTTAATGGTATTCTTTATGCTGGAACTGCTTTGCATGGCATCTGCTTTGGAGTTCTATATGCTGTGATGGTGCCAACTGCCTCTGAGCTATTCGGCTTGAAACATTTTGGTCTTATTTACAACTTTATCATGATAGGCAATCCCATTGGCGCACTTCTTTTCTCAGGTATTCTTGCTGGCTATGTGTATGATGCAGAAGCTGCTAAGCAAGGAAGCTCTACCTGTCTAGGCCCTGATTGCTTCAAGGTCACATTCCTGGTTCTAGCAGGAATTTGTGGGCTTGGTAGCATCTTGAGCATAATCTTGACAGTCAGAGTACGGCCTGTTTACCAAATGCTTTATTCAGGTGGTTCTTTTCGCCTGCCACAAACTTCCAGTCATTGATTAACTGACGAAACCATTCTCATCCGGTGAAGTTCAGAGGTACCCTTTTTTCAGAGATCTTTCCTCTGTAATAATTTAGGAAGTAGAGACGCAAATTTTGTAATGGATCTTCCCCCAAGTATGGATTTGTCACTGTAGACAATATTTAGCGGACTTTGCTTTTGGTAATTCTTGCTGCAATGACACTTAATGATCAGGTTCTGGGGGTTATCCAAATTATTGTAATACCCTTTGATGGGTATCTATGTATGAAATTATACTTAAATGAAATCGAGGAACACGCATGAGAATTGAGATTGATAATAAAACTCATTTCCGTTTATACTTATTGATGGGAGCTTAGAGTTAAAGGTATGTAAAGTTTATTTTGTAGAGTGAATCATTGAGTTTATGTATATTTGAAGGGTAGAGATCTGTTTCAGCTCTGCAACCTTTTGTTTTAAAATGAGAGTTTTATTAATCAGCGTTACTTATATAATTAAGAACATTGAAAAATGAGGGAAAGGAGATTGCAGTTACAAAATGACCAATGGAGTGAAGTAAGGGAGCAACCATCTTTTTTCAAGTTCCTACACTTTTAAAAGGGATGCCCATGCAGCTATTAAATTGTATCTGTTACCAGTGCAATGATAAAGTTCTGAGACATGTCCCCCTCCAATGACTGAATTTGAATGCTAAAAGTAAAAAAAACTCCACCACCCATATTAACATGTATGAGCTGAAGAAAAGAGTTTGAAAACACAAAAGAAGTCAAAAGAACAAAATCTGATGCTTTGTAAATGATAATAATTTAGGCATCTTTCTTTAACAAAAGAAAATATGGATACAATTCTTACTGGTTACTGTGTATTTTCGTGTACCTAAAGCCACCCATCTCCTCACACTGACACTAAATTCTATCAGTGCAATCTTTTCCACCTGCTTTCTTTTCCACCCAAAGATGAAAAGATTGCACCACACAAAAGCAGAAAGGAGACAATCTCATTACTGAAACCGACTCTTGATGCCAAAGTGTGTCCTCTATCTGACCCACCACTAATAAGAAAATAAGATTACAAATCTCTCTTCTGAAACACACAACCAATCTGATCTCTGGAGGAAGAAGCTAAAAACCCCACCTCTCAGGATTGAAATTAACAAAGTAAAGCATTGAAGAAGAAGAAGAAGGGGGTTAATTGAAAACTAAGGAGAAATTGACCAAAGAACTAAAAGCCAAGGTAGTAGCATATTCATGTTGGTTTTAAATTCTGGAACATGGTATCCCACCTGATCTCTTCAACACCAGTTGACCAATAACCATCATGCTCTTCAAAGTTCTCATCTTTGTGAACATCATAAATCATGGGACTTGAGAAACTATCGTGTTTAGGCCCAGATATCAGCATAGGACTGCTACCATTTGTAAGCAACAGCCTTCCAGACTTGGCCATCAGCAAGTTCTTGTTCCTCTTAAGCATTGCCCCTCTCCACCTGCTGCTATAACCAGGCCTTGGAACAAGAACAAGAGCAGACTCGTCTCTGCGAACCCATGTCTTTATGTACCTGGCAAGAGATCTCTTTGTTCTCTTGATTGCAACCAGAACTCTTGACATGGCATGTAGGTTAGCTCCTTTCTCTTTTCTTGCAAGCTTGAGGATCTCCAGCCTGTGTTTAGCTATGGAAATCCCCATACTTTGAAGAAACTCGTGATTGAAGTAAGCTATATCCTCTTCTTCAAGCTCATTCTGCGCAAAAGCAAGACCATATTCATAAACAAGAGAAGGGTCAAGGCCAGTTTTTGACAGCCAAGTGAACCAATCCATTGCCTTAAGTGTGTAAGTGCTTCAAAGGGTTTGAGAGAAATATGTGTATATAAGGTTGGAGGTTGCAGATTGAAGAGAGAGGCTGTGAATTTAGATAGGAGACTTCGTCTGTTTCCCAAGGAAAGACTTTCACTTTGCTTTATTAAATTGGCCGGTTTGGTTACTATTGGTTGTTGAGTCTTGAGACTGACTAAAGAAAAAAAGATAAAATGTGGTTGTGTCCACTAAGAATGGGACTATACTATGCATTGTGGGTTGTGATCAAACTCTTAGGAGTGTGATCTAAGAATCCCTTGTGGAAATGCAGGTGCATCAATCACGCCCATGGGAAAAGAGCTGTGAGTAGGGACACCACCACCACACACTAGTCTTTCATGTAGTGAAAGCGTATGTATGAAAAGGGAAAGAGTGGAAAAATATTGGTCCAAGTCCCTAAGTTTCAAAATTGGCAACCCTTCCTTTAATTTGCTAGTGCTAATTAAAGATTAACTTAAGCCTCATGGTTGTGCTTTCCAAATTGATCATATCTTAAGTTTGAATTGGGAAAAACGTTAGAGAAAAGTAGAAATACTTAAAATTTTAATTCAAAATTTTAAAAATTTTGGGATTAATTAAAAATAACCGAATCATTAATCCTAAACTTAATTACTTTTGTTGATATTACATGCCAAAGAAAAACGATAAAGATGGGTTACATCTTGTTTATAACAAAATTGACCATTCCTAAATCGGTTAGGTGTATGCTTTTTCACTTTTGTTGTTTCAACTTATTTCATTCACATATTTATGTAGATCTCATATAACGGTGTGGATAAGATGACTTGGAACAGAGTTGAAACAGGTGATCTGATCTTCCTAAATCATTTAACTATTGAGAATAGCTCGAAATTTGTGATTAATTAAAGCGAATTTAACCTTATAATTTGATCATCTAGAACTAGTTTGTACTTTTAGGGTCCTTGTAACTGACGCTTAATAAAGGATGTGGCTTGAAAGTGATGAAGGAAGGATTAATTTACACGTTGATCTAAAGCCTTTTAGTGTGAAAGTGTTCACAATCATTAGTGTGTTAAGGGTCAATAAATACGAAGCATTAGATTCAATTAAAGTGTGGAAATTGGCTATAAGGCCAAAGTTTTCCTCCCCATGAAGCATTTATAATGCATAAAAGGGTTTTTTTTTAGAATCTACTTTTATTTTAATTGGCAAATAAACTAAATTTGTGTGGCTAGGTCAACTTCAAACATAAAGTATGGTTTAATTACATTTGGTGTCGTCTTCCATCACAAACTAATAAGCCATTAATGGGGCAGTTAAAGCCATGATTAAGCAAACACAAAGTGAAATGAGTTGAACACTTCAAAGCTCTCTCGAAATTTGTGGCATGGAGTGCATAACATTTCATGAAATAATAAATCCAAGAACGAGAATAAGGGTTGACCTATTTCAGATTATGTTAATAAAATAATAACTCCAAAATGAAAAAAAAGGAGGGGAAGATAATGTATTTGAATCCATAATACATGCATTATGTTGTAATAATGTGTAATTAATTGCTCCTATGCTTCGTTATCCTTATATTTTTTGTCAGTAGAATTTATTTTTATAAATCTTTTATGATAAAAGCTTTTT
>JANVCL010000005.1:5759519-5775822 GCA_026546855.1 Erythroxylum incrassatum | reverse complement strand
GTGCTCAATAATAGGTAGGTGGTAAGATTTGAACTCACGATCACTTGGTCACAAAGGCTCTGATATCATGTTAAGTGACCATTTCACCACAATAACTTAAGTTGTTATGTGAGGCCAACTTAATTAGTTTTATATATTCACTAATAATGAAATATTCACGCATCCTCATCCCAATTTTAAGCAGATTAAAACCATAAATGTGTCTCCGCAAACGCTAACTACAACATGCCCTCTCAAGCATGGTAAAAATCGTATCTTTTGTCCACGAAGCAACTGGCAGACATGCTTGACCATCTTTGATAAAAGTTAAAGCTAGCATGCAAGTTTAAGTGTCGTATTATGGATAAAGTCTAGATTAAACGAATGGAAAAAGCACATCTTACAAATATAAATAGGATAAACTAACCATCATCATGATATCGGGGGAGACACAAATTATCACAGACCTTTGGACATACTTGTTTCCAATTGTGTGCAACTACAGCGAAGATCAATTCTGCATCCGATGAACATAAAAACAAAGATGTAGGGGCCATTAGATATGGCCTCACATTGTCGTTAACCATAACCTGTCACGTGCAACATTCGGTTAAATGGCTCCAACACCAAGTTTTGTCTGAAAAATGGAGATTACCAACCCGACTTCAACTAGTGTCCATATTCCATTTTGTCCTAAAACGACATTATGTGCGAAACTTCTCATCATTTACCCTTTTGAACTTAGGAAACACACTGGTTCACGGGCCTGTGTGGGGTGCTATTGCAGTTGTTGCCATGTGAGTACTGATACATTCTCAGCTTCAGATCACATGAGGTTGATGGGGAAATGTCCCTCTTAGGTTACTTTGGAATATCTGATGCGAACAAAATTTTTCGAAAGATTATTCGTCACCACACACATGAATGTGTCAAATTTTGAGAGCATCCATGTTACTGAATTATGGAGTCCCATGTCACTTTCATGTTCGTATATGTCTTTGCAATTTAAAGTGAAACCCTTTTCTTCATTTTTGTTATGCCACAGTGTTATGTAACATATCCTATAGTAAATTGTTTTAATAGCTCTGACATTGATAATTATTAATAGTTCTAGCTAGTGCATGTCTTAACTAGGGAGGATTGTTTCAATATCAAAGTACTTCTGTATCAACCAATAAGAAATAATAGGATTCTAAATCCATGAACAGAAAACACTTGGAAGTTGGAATAAGAGTTGGGTGTTGAAGTTAAGAACTACATATACACGTGTATGTATATATACTAATTTATTATACACATTTCGTTTTCAAAGTTTCAAACTTTAAGTGAGCTACTCTAGCTAGCTAGGTCACACATGGGATGATATTCGTGACCGATATAATTAGGTTTAGGAGTTTAAATTAAACAGTCAAATCATCTTTGCCACTACCTAATCTTGCTTTTGCTCACCTAAATGTATAAAAAGTGTACATAAAGTTGTTGAGCGAGTGATGATGATGTGATTCTTTTCGTCCTATTTCTATATATGTATTTGCATGCGCACCCAAAGAGCAACTTTGGGTAGCTTTGAAAGGATTTTGAGTGAATTGATTACTTAAGAAATACAATGTGTGCATGACTGATTTGTTTTGTAGAGTAGGAGGAGGATGATGGCTTCTAAGCTTGGTGAAAGTCTAAATGACATCACATGAACGTTTTGGGACAAATCATTGGTTAAGTAGTTTAGGGAACTTTGGTGTGAGTTTCTATAATTCAACACTATAGTTTGTATGTGTGATTTGAGCTTTTCTATTTTTATCTTCCATCATTTCTTGTCCTTACAGTTAACCTTTTCATTAGTACCAAATGACTCCAAAGTTATGCATAGGTCTCCTTTGTAATATGTTGAGGTAAGTTTTATTTTATTTGAGAGCATTGAGTTATTAAAATATAAAATCTATAAATTCAAACATAGATCATGAAGAACAAAATGAATAATTCTAGATCATCTTAATGTGATATGAATTAAGTCAATGATCATGTATAGTTCAATTGGCATTCCACATGTATAGCCTTTCATGGTTGGAGCTTCCTAAGCATAAATTGGAGAAAAAAAAAGTAATTGATAGAGCTTGTCCTAGTAGCTTATCTATTTAATACAACATCTTTCTAACAATTTCAAAGAAAAAGACAAATGTCCATTTATCCCCCGTGTACACGACCACTTGAACTAATTTTCTTTAAAAAAAAGTTAATGTACTCAGTACACAAAGCTTCTCATTTTGCGAGAGTTTAGAGAGGTCATAATGTACGCAACATTTCTTTGTTCTTTTATAAAGAAATTATTTCCGTGACTTAAACTAATTTTCTTAAACCATAATATATGTTGACATTATAAAGTTCACATATTAGTGGAACCAATCACTGCATGGCAATGCTCAAAACCTAAGAAGAGTGAATTAGAAGAAACAACCTCAGTGTTATTTTGGGCTCAATAACTAAACCAAAAGCCTTTAATAACTGGGCCTAAACTAAATGGTGTCGAATTGGAAATCTCAGTATGGTACTCTTCACCTTAAGCTTTATATCTGTTTCCCTTTCTGCAAATAGGAAAACTCTTGCTCTGCTATGCTCTTGTCTCTCTTCAACAACCATGCAAAGATCAGCAGTTCCCATCACCAATGATCCGCCGTTGCCCCCGCAACCTCCGGTGCTTCTGCTCTATTCCTTTCCCACAGAATATCTTGTTTCAATGCAACAAAAGGATTCGCGAACTAGGTCGACTGGGTCGAATCGAGGAAGCACGCCAACTGTTGGACACAATGCCTCATACAGACACTGTCTCGTGGAATTCGATGATTTCCTCTTATGTCCAAAATAACTGCATTCAAGATGCTAAACTGCTCTTCGACGCTTTTGAGCACAAAAATGTTAGAACTTGGACAATTTTGCTTTCTGGGTACGCGAAAGCTGGCTTTTTGGAAGAAGCTGAGGGTATGTTTCGAGCAATGCCGGAACGTAATGTTGTGAGTTGGAATGCAATGTTAAGCGGGTATGTGCAGAACGGTGATATAAGGAAGGCTAGGAAATTGTTCGAAGAAATGCCCGAGAGAAATGTTTCTTCGTGGAATTCATTGATAACAGGGTATTCACGAGGTGGATTGATGAAAGAAGCTAGGGAGTTGTTTGATAGAATGAGAGTGCGGAATTGCGTTTCTTGGATGCTGATGATTTCTGGGTATGTTGAGATATACGAGTTTGGAGAAGCGTGGGGCGTTTTCTTGATGATGATGAGAAGTGGAATGAGGCCTGACCAAGCTATTTTGGCGGTTGGATTGTCAACAACAATGGGTTTGAATAATTTAGATTTAGCCAAGAGTTTAAGGACTTTAGCCATTAAAACAAGTTACGACAAGGACCTAGTGGTGGGGACTGCTATGCTTAATGCTTATGCAAGGAATGGGAGCTTGGAAAGTGCAATTAAGTTTTTCGAGGCAATGACAGTGAGGAATGAATATGCATGGACTACGATGATTGCTGCCTTTTCTAGGTGTGGGAGATTGGATGATGCAATTGCATTGTATGAGATGGATACGGAAAAAGGTGTTGCTCTCAGGACTACGATGATAACAGCATATATGGATTGGGCAAGGACCGATGATGCTAAACGTATGTTTAGTGAGCTTGTCAACCCAAATATAATCACGTGGAATGCTATGGTTTCTGGATATGCGCAGAATGGAATGCTTGAAGAGGCTTATCGAATATTTCTCCAGATGCCAGTAAAAAATGCTGCTTCCTGGGCAGCCATGGTTGCTGGTTTTGTGCAAAATGGAAATGATGAAGAGGGTCTGAGGTTGTTTTCTGAGATTCAGAAGACCAGAATAATTCCAAGTCATTCGAGTTATGCAAGTGCTTTATCTGCTTGTGCCAAAATTAGAGAAGTTCAAATGGGTAAGCAAATACACTCATTGATAATTAAGATGAGATGTCAATGGAATTCTTATGTTGCAAATAGTTTACTTTACATGTATGCTAAGTGCCAGGAGATGGGAGATGCTTGTCAAGTTCTCAACGCAATGAGAATCAAGCATGCTGATACATGGAGCTCATTAATGTCAGGGCTATCAGAGAATCAGTTGTTGAATGAAGCACATAATATTTTTGACAAGATGCCAGTTCATGATCTCGTGTCTTGGACAATCATCATATCTGCACATGTGCAAGCTGGCAATGAAGAGATAGCCTTGCAACTGTTCTTTGACATGTTGTCTACTGGAGTTAAACCAGAAGCCTGTGTAGTTGCTAGCCTGCTAAGCGCATGTGGCGGTATGGGTGTAATCAAAGTCGGAGAACAAATCCATTCCTTGATATTGAAACTTGGGTTGAGTTCATGTTTAAGTGTTTGTAATGCTCTTATTACCATGTACTTCAAATGCGGCAGTTTGTGTGGTCTTTGTGTCTTTGAAGAGATGCCTGAAAGAGATATAATCTCATGGAATGCAGTTTTAGTTGGAGCTGCACAAAATGGACTTGGCAGAGAAGCCATTAAGATTTTCAAACAAATGGAAACAGCAGGATATCAACCAAATGAAATAACCTTTACCGGTGTGTTATGTGCCTGTAGTCATGGAGAATTGGTGGATGAAGGGTGGGCCTATTTCATTTCGATGAGTCAAGACCATGGGATTATCCCCTCAATTCATCACTACACTTGCATGGTTGATCTCCTTGGGAGAGCTGGACAGCTTTTAGAAGCTGAAGCACTCATTAGAAACATGCCCGTAGAAGCAGATTGTGTGATTTGGGAAGTGCTTCTTGCTGCTTCTAGGATCCATAAGCACATTGAACTTTCCGAAAGAGTGGCTGAGAGGCTTTTTCAGATAGGTACCAAAAATTCTGGGACTTATATCGTATTATCAAATGTCTATGCCTCTCAAGGCTTGTGGGGTAAAGTAGCTGAGATAAGAGAATTAATGAGATACAGGGGAGTGACAAGAGAACAAGGAGTAAGCTGGATTCAGATCAAAAACAAGCTGCACAGATTCCTTACTGGGGACAAGAAGCATGAGGATATTGAAGAGATATGCTTGGCACTAAAGGAATTTTGTGAACGTTTTAAAGCATCGGACTATGTCCCAGACGTAAACTTCGCACGCCATGATGTTGAGGAGGGGGAAAGAGAGAATGAACTTCTTTACCATAGTGAGAAACTTGCTGTCGCTTATGCAGTTTTGAGAACACCAAATGGTTCACCTATTCACATTATGAAGAATCTCCGCATTTGTATTGACTGCCATTCTTTTATGAAATTTGTGTCAAAGGCTACTCAACGTGAGATTATTATTCGAGACAGGAGCCGCTTTCACCATATCCAGGATGGTTCATGTTTGTGTAATGATTATTGGTGAAGAATATGGGCAGCCAAGCTTTATTACTATTACTATCATATGTTTGCAGATGCCTCCAAAAGGTGGTTCATGTAGCCAAAGTTGTGAATCACCCGCCTTAGCTGTTCATTTTAATGTGGTAATCGTAGAATTCATGATCTTTTGTCGGGCAAAACACCTTGGCTTAGCTACTAATATTCTTATAACTTATGAGGGGCAGGATTCTTGAAGTTTGAGGTGTCCTGATCAAGTGCATAGCAAAATTTTTACGATGCACTTAGTTCATCTGTATAGGAAACGGAAGAAATCTGCAAATTGGTTAGCCTTTATATTTAAACATGTACCATAGGGTTCACTGATTTTGAGCACTCCCTGAGGGACTTGATTCTTTTGTAACCATTGACTTGTTTGAGAGTCGTTTTATAACCGTTGAATTTCATAAAATCTAATAGAACTTATTTTTAGTTTCATGAACCAAGTGTTTGGAATGATAAAATCAATTATAAATCATAGCCTAAGATTCGTTTGATTCTCAACAACTATGTCAACTTGTGCGTTGCT
Organism: Erythroxylum incrassatum; assembly: GCA_026546855.1. Classification (NCBI taxonomy): domain Eukaryota; kingdom Viridiplantae; phylum Streptophyta; class Magnoliopsida; order Malpighiales; family Erythroxylaceae; genus Erythroxylum; species Erythroxylum incrassatum. The sequence continues at coordinate 5,769,913 of JANVCL010000005.1, read as the reverse complement.
AAAGCTCGATGCAAAAAAGTCAGCGAAGAGGAATGGTTTGAAAACGAAGACACAAAGACAACCAAAAGGGGTTTAAAGAAGAATGCATAATGTTATTTCAAAACTATTGCTGAAGTTCCACTTTATAATCAATACCTATTTCAAGAGAGCAAAAATAAGATATGTTACTTACAGGGTGTTGAATAGTGTAAATATTAAATCAACTTACACATTTTTGGCGTTTAAGAAGCAAAGTCGCCAAGCTTGTCATATTTGCCGGAGAAGTAGTAAACAGCCCTAGAAGTGTGCATGCCTTGAGGTTTTCTAAGCTCCCTTTTTGAGTATTTTCTGATGTAATCACCAACAGGTTCAATCTATTAGTTCAAGCCGATATCAACTGCAGAATTTGACCTGAAAAGGGTGAAGTTCTCACCCACCATCATTTCTGAATTGAACCCATAGATCACCTTGTAATCACCTTGGAGAAAGTCACTTGGTCTGGCTTCTGAGGCCATAAATATTGCCAATCACTCCAACAATGCTGACAATCACAGCCAAGATTAACATCAACCATGACAGAAGTTTCTCTCCGTCACTTAAACTCTGCCCTCGTCGGCTTAAGCTCAACGCAATAAGAGATGGGAATGTAAAACCTAAAGAAACTGCTGTTGTGGCTCCTGTAAACTTGAAAGCTGTCCAGATATTCGGAATCATAGTAGAGCCAAAGTAAATAAGCACCAGTAGAACTGCTGTTAAACTCAAAGATCTCTTCCTACTCTCTGAAAGTGGAGCTGATCGCTCAAACACTAAGGCATCAACAGTTTGCCTTAAGGAGAAATGAACAACAGGAAAAACAAGAACCAAATGAAAAATGTAGCCTACCCTAACAATGTAATTCAAGGCAGAGCTAAAAGGAATCCCAAGATCCTTGTCAAAATTGGTCAAGATATCAGATTCAGTATCCTTACCAAAGAGTAAGTAACCTGATATGGCGGTGGCTATGTAAACACCAATGCAAAGCAAAGTCGTGAGCCTCCCTACCCGGTTCATCTTTTGTGGCGACCGCCCTTCGAGCTCATTATAGATAGGCTGTACATTGAAGTGGCATACATAAGCATTGGACATGATTGGAATCACCACAAGCAAATCCAAAATAGCCCTTTTTGAACTAAAATCAGGAGTCATCCTTGGAGCCTCAATCTTTCCTTCAATCAGCTTAATAAAAGCAACAACGAAACACACAATAACAAATACAATAGCCAAAGCCACTGAGGCTGCTGAAGTCAAACTCAAAGAATCAATTTTCTCCAATGCACAAAGAGGTGCAAGAAAAAATAGCACAACCACCAAAATGAGCAATTTCCTGTGATCCCACACCCCATGTCCAAGCCATTGATCAAAAACTCCCAAATGATGGAGCGATCCTGACATAACATCCCCCATAATTATCAAATACACAATCAAAACACCAGCATTGTTCACAATTATACAAATTTCGGACAAAATCTTCGCGTTTCTCCCTAAAGCACATTGAACAACTTCACCGTAAGAAGAAGCCTTGCAAAGCACAGAAAATCTAACTAAGATCTCAACACTAATCTCAGACAAAATACCCATCAAAATAATCAATAAAATCCCTAAAACCAGTCCAAGAACCTTCATCGTAGCGGGCAAGGCCATGATCCCAGCCCCAATAATCGTTGTCGTAAGATTAAAAACAGCTCCGTGAATGCCAGAACCATTGCCATGTTCAGAACCAACTAACGCGTAATCATCAATTTCAAGACCACCACTTTCATCACCCTCATCATGCGTCAAAGTTCCTAAATCTCCAGTCTCGGGATCTACAAAGCTCTCTACATCACCAAAAGGAAGCAACTTGAGGTGTGATTTTTCTGGGTTATGAACGTCATTGCGTGTTTGTAGCTCCACGTACGAGTTCTTGGGAATGGGCGTGTACTTGCTGCCCATTACATACAAACAACAAAAACTCCCGCAAAACTATGTGTAAAGAACGCGTAAAAAGGAAGATGAATACGAAAAATTACACAGGAATAATGGGCATTCTCGTGATATGGATTTGAGGATCAAGGTCAACCTCTGTTCTCTCTTTTTTCTTGTACCCTATGCAGGTAGAGAGAAGAGAGCGAGAGAGATAAGGAGCCTGCTATTGGTAGTACATTGCGATGACTTGAGTTTGGCTTACGTAGGACAATCCAAGACTTTGTTTGGTTCCTTATAATAGCTTTAATCTGAAGCCAGTTAAATTAATTTTGTATTTTTAACTTGAAATTTTTGGTTTTTTTGCATTCAAAACAACTAACTTGAGGCTTTGTATATATACTTTAGTTACTTATACCAACTGCTATTAAGTTTAGAGGTTTAATTATAAAAATCGGTATATAATAAATTAGAAGTAAAAATAAAATATTTTATTGAAATAAAAATACATCAATATCTATTATTATATAATTAATTAATAATAAATAAATATGAGTCTAATATAAATATTAAAATAACAATAAAATTAAAATTGTATTTCTGAAGGAGGTTGTATCTCATCATTGTCAAAAGCTTCAAATTTTTCAACGTTATTTAAATATTCGTAAACTATGCTTTCATCTAAAGTATTTGCATCAACTTCATCTACTGCATTAAAATAAATTACAAACTAGTAATGTATAAAATTAATTTCAATTGTAAACTTGTAATACACTATAATTTTAACTTAAATATGATCAAAATAAGATATGAACTGGCCACTAGTAGATGTTCTTAATTCATTCATTGTGACAAATGTATTTTTTTATAAATCGTCTTGACACGACTTTACTCTATTTAAATTTTTGCGGTCAAATTTGAACAGATTGCAAATGTTAGAATTCATTTAGATGCCTCAAAATATTAGAAATTAACTTGTAATTTTATGAAATATTAGTTAAATTTGCACCTTTTTCCTATAGAAGAAATATTGACTAAGATCTAGAATTTGACATTAATACATGTATAATTAACTAGGTATGTGTATTTCTTTCATATTTATTTATGAGTAACGAATATTTTGTGGAACTATAATTCAGATAATAATTCGGAGTTCAATATGTTTATGTTTGTAAGTTTCGTCAATATACTTCAAAATGAGTATTGGTGGAGGTGTTGCATATAACCGAAAGTAAAAGAGATAATGATTTTTAACTCAAATAAAATATGAGACGTTGAAAAGAAGCATGTGACTGGAGCATTTCGTAAGTAGTAATACGATTTATATAATGTTTCTAACAAAATTATGATATTAATGTAAGAAAATTATATTATGCTTATAGGAACTTATATTATAATAAGTGATGGCGTCATTTGATTTTCAATGTGATCATAGCAAAATTCTCTTCTTCCTCCCTTAATTAAGAAGACAAAGCATTAAAAAAGAAATAAATACTATAAACCAATAATTTTGATGAATTTGACTTATTAATTAAGTGAACATATTATTCGCAACAATTCTATAAATGCAAAAATTTTGATGAAAGAAAGGAAGGGAATTTTGCAAGGTTTAAAAATTCAAACCGAACCGAACCGAACCGTTTGGTTCGACTAGAAAAAAGTTGAACTGGTTGGTTTTTGTGCAGAAAGATTATTAGGTAAAACTAAACCGAACTACTGATCAATTCATACTTTTTTCGATCAAACTGGACAATTCCGTCCGATTTTTAAAACTTAAAAAAAAGGAACATATCAAAGTGTACTATATGAGTTGCAGTTTATTTCGATAACACATCGTTTGTTCCTGGTATTCTATGTTTATCTTATTTTATAAGCATTCAATCTTTCAATAAATAAGACTTATAAAAATTAAATAAATAGATGCTCATGAAATAAAATAGGCATAAAACACCAATAACAAATAATCTTTATTTAATGCTCATGAAATAAGATAGGTACAAATCAACACCAACATCTAAACCTTTCAATTGGCAGGAGATAGCTACTAAAAAGTTTCAATTATGAGGTCTGAATATAAAAAATATATATAAGAATAGCCACTAATTTAAAAAGGTTAAATTTGATTATTCATTTGTCAAATACTATTCAATTCATTCGAAATAGAAACTCTACTGCATATAACATTCCTTTTTGTTTCTTTTTTATTTTCAAAATTTGTCAAAAAACTATATTTGAGTTTTTTTAGTTTTAGTTTTAGTTTTTTCTGTTTTCACAAATTATAAAAATATTAAAAGTGGCATTATCTAATTTACTATTAACTAAATTCATATTATTAAATTATTTAATATATTAATTATTAATAAGAACTGTGAATAATCTAATTTAATATTCTATATTTAATTAACAAAAATTAATTATTAATATGAATTATGAATAATTTAATGTTACTTAATAATTTTATTTAAATTTTGTAATTAAATTAGATAATTTTAATTAATAATTATTAATAAATATAATTAAATTTAAAATATCTTCGATATGACGTCACTTTTGAGACGAAATGATATCATCAGACGAAACAATATTGAAAAATTTGTCATAACTTTTCCTACAAATATCGGATTGAGGTGTTCTTTAGCTGGTTGTAAAGAAGACTTCAACAGCTACAACTCTTATGAATAAGTCGAAGGCAAATTCTTTCATCTGAGGGATCAAAAATTTATCAGACGATATGACGTCACTTTTGAGACGAAATGATGTCATCAGACAAAACAAGGTTGAAAAATTTGCCATAACTTTCCTTACAAATATCGGATTGAGGTGTTCTTTAGCTGGTTGTAAAGAAGACTTTAAGAGCTACAACTCTTATGTAGAAGTTGAAGGCAAATTCTTTCATCTGAGGGGTCGAAAATTTATCAGACGATATGATGTCACTTTTGAGACGAAGTGATGTCATCAGACGAAACAAGATTGGAAAATTTGTCATAACTTTCCCTACAGATGTCTGATCGATTTCATTTTTGAACCATTTGAAAGAAGATATCGAAATTTACAACTTTTATGAAGACCTCAAGGGCCAATTCTATCTTTTAATCATTTTTCAAGTAAAAAGTTCATTTTAAAATGATTTATTTTGATATAATAAAATAATTTATTAATAAATATTATATACGAGATTAAAATAAATATATTAAATTTAAAATATTTAATCAATTAAATTTTATCTAATATGTAAATATTATCAGTAACATAAACTGAAAGTAAAAAATAAAAAATAAAAACTACAACAAAATAGCAAAAGTGAAACTTAGGATTTTTTTATAATTTTTTATCACACCTTTATGTTTTTATGCCTTATATGAAGGGTGCATTATGTGCTTCAACTCCTCCTATCTTCTTATGTGGCTAACACAAATTTGATACATTATGCTCTTGGTATAAATGGCATTTTCTAAGTCGAAACTTAAGCCTAACATACATAGATTGGGCCAGTCTCAATTAAGAGGCATCCTCCCTTCACAATTGGGCCTATCCTTGTGTTAAATACGAAAAAGTCTGTTTCTTTCATAAAGTCACACAATTAAGAATCTAACGTTACATTTTCTTGGAAATTTGATAATTATAAGTTCATAGTTGACTAGAGATCTTGAATTTGCCAATCTTACATGCATGGACAATGGGTATGGATTATATAATTAATGTGTATTAATTAATTTTGTATTTTTTATGAGTTTGGTATTTCAAACTCTTGAGATTTTAATTCTTTTAATATTTCAAAAACCATCAAAAATTACAAATTTTCCGGTAAATAATTTTGTAATAACTTAAATTACGTAATAACATTCAAGTGGACGGGAGTACCATGTCCCATCCTATATATAAATATTCTTCATCACGTAATCTATCAGAAACAATCTTTCTATAAGATTTCGTATTTTAATGAGATTTTTATTGAATTGTTGCTATTATATAGTTGAGAGCATAATAAATAGAATGCTCATTTTACACATTTAAACAATCACACTAAATGCTAAAGGTCACATATAGACTAGTACAAGCCGAAAATGACTACTTTTTGTATTTGCCTTGAGTACTACTCCATCCATTGCTTTTATTAAGTTGTATTGCTGAATGGTCCCCAAAGAATTAGGTCATAAAAGCCATCATGCCATGTCAACCACAAAGTCAATGCCGACAGTATTAATTTCATCACATATATTATCACAATGGATGCATATTTTATTTAAAGTGTTGATATAGTGTATTTAAAATTGTTTTATTTTTAGCTTATTGTTAAATTTTCTAAAATTTTAATTTAATAATTAATTTTTTAAAAAATTATATAAATTAAGTCAAAACATTATTTTTATTGATATAATTATAAATACATATCTATATTATTGATAAATAGACGTGACATTTAATAACGCATCACATAAAAATAATATTTTAATTTAATTTATATAAGTATAAAAAATTAGACAAAACTTTAAAAAATGATATTAAATTAAAAAATCAAAACATTAAATACTTTTAAATTTGTTACTTCTAAAGCGCACAGGTGGTAGTTAGTCCAATTTTGGCTCGAAGTTAATAGATGTAAGTCTATTTTTAAAGATTCGATCTGAACTCAAACTTAAACTATCGAGCCCAACTTGGTCTGAAACTTAAAAAATTCTACAATAGCAACTTGCTTAAATAAAATAACGTCATTTTTTAATTTGATTTAATAAAATAAAAATTAAGGATTGGGTTGTAAAAATTTCAATCCGGGCCCCACATTTCTAAGCCCACTAAAATGTTAGGTCCTCAATTTCAGAATTTGAAATCTTGGGGGAGGGACCTTTTAGAAAGTCTTATATAGACTTCTTACCATTCAATATGGACGCGCTTTTGGCTGGAATTTACTCATTAATTGACTTACGATTAACAGATTTATGTGATTTTTATTAAAAGTATATTTGAAGATTAAAATTAGGATTTCCATATAAAAATAATTTGCATGTAATATATTCTTACTGTCACGTTGAATTTTTTTCTTTTATAAATTATAAGATTAAAATCAAAGAAAATCTTAATCAGGAACAAGCCGTACCTAGAATACATGTGTTTCTCCTTACATGACATCACAATCTTGAACATCAACTTCATGTCATAATTCAGAAAGGGACATACATGAAGCACAGGAGAGGTTGAAAAGTCCAATCAGTGGTCCATACCTTTGAATAATGCGGCCTTTTCTATTTATTGAAAACATCGAATTCTTTTTTTTTCCGTTTTTCTGGTTAATGTCTTCATCAAGTACAAGTACAACCTTATTGAAAATACATATATGTCTTTCGTCTCTTTCTCGTCTTAATCTGACCTAATTACCATTTCTCTGTGGACTCACTCCTGCATAAGTAGGGTTGTTGAAGTCATCGTGAATTGACGTTAATCTCTCCTTTCATCTGCATCACATCCTCTGTTTCGTACCCTGTGTTTAACTATGTTTTTGCTCATTTTGGATAAAAATTAGGTTAAAAACATCATTAAAAAATGCTAACTAATCTAAATTCAAATATGCTTATTTAAATTTATTTATTGGAAAATAAGTATTTTCTGAGTAATGAATGGCAGATGCCAAGAAGCTAGCATACGTGACATGGACCACCACAGGAAGTGCAAAGTCATTATGTCTACCAAACCCTTTTTCTCGTACTTTTTTCTTTCCCCAACAGTAAAGTGGTTATTATCATAAATTAAATATAGATAATGGAATTCCCCTTTTTTTCTTCTAAATATTACGTCAAATATATCTTTTTAATTTAAGAAGAACCGTATGTTTTAGTCAAGACTCAAGAGTCATTTATTAAATAGATAAACACAAAATAATAAGACCTATTTGTTATAATCAGCACTCACTACTAATATTCAAACACGTCAACGTTTGAACTTGTGAATTCATTACTCACCGCTCGTTTCCATCACTTGGAATTGAACCATACGATGACTTTGACAGGCCAGTGAATTCGCACCACCGACTCTTTATCTCCTCATCTTCACCACGTCTTCCAAAAATATATTTGTCATATTTGACGATCAATAAATTGTATAACGATTTAGTTGATAATTGATTGTATCAATTAATTTGATCAGTAAATAATATCAACTATTTATTAAAAATATTTGATAAAATTAGATATTTAGTATTAGTTGTTAATGTATAAAATAACTTAGAGGGCATGGTTTAAAAAAAATTATAAAGGCATGAATATTATATTTTTCATTATTTCATTGAATATTTTTATAAAAATTTAGATTTAAATATTTAATTTTACAAAAAAATCTATAATTATAGCATGACACAGATACGATATATAGTAGTTATGTACTAAAAATATTAATTTGGTGTAACTCTTTATGTTAAAAAATTTAATATTATAGTATTTTTAAATATAAACTAATATTATAAAATTAAATAAAAATTAAAAGTTTAATTAACCTCTTTATTATATTCTTTCAAACTTCACAACATAATTGTACGATAAAAAAAACTAACTTTAAAAATACACAGAGCAAAAGTAGAGAGTCAAGTGGAAAACAATACTATTATTAGACAAACAGTTAATTCCAAAAATTCTTCTTATGAAGTTTTTAAAAATATGTTGATTGAGATTAAACAAGGTAACTAATAAGTTATTTACCAGAAACATCAATAATTTTTTAAGATTATCAAAAAGTTAACTTTTAATCAATAAGTTAAAAAATAACTGATAAATTGTTTGTCCACCACCTCCAAAATATATTAATTTAAACTTGATATATCATATAACACTTCTAATTCTTGTTTAAATAATCAGGGAATTAATATTTTTATATTCAAAAACTATTTTATACCTAAAAAGAAAAACTCAAGGTACGTATTAATAGATATATCCTTTCGAGAGGTTATGATTAGCATGTTACATCACAATCATTCAACTCAAGGGATGCAACGTCCCAAATTTAGGTTTTCCATATTATTGTGTGAATCAAATTCAATTAAGATGTGAAAGCAATAATGAAATGATACATAATGGGTGGCCCAAGAGGTGAGCTATTACAAGACAAAACGATACATAATTTGAAACAAAAGAAGAAAGAGGAAAAACAAGAATGGTTTGATCAATAGATTGTAACCAATATTCAGTGCAAAATCAGTAACGCAAAGAAAAACTTGTTTTAAATAAAAATTTTATTTAAAAATATTATGAACTTGCGCTATATTAAATTTTGATATCTAAAGTAATTTAAAATTTATAAGAACTATACAAATTTGTCTATAATAACAAAAATAAAATTATTAAATAAAATTAAAAATAATGTATTATTAAATTTTCTTAAAATGATGATTACGGAGAATATACAGATTTGCATGTGATGGTGTAGTTGCTGGTTAGGTAAGTACGAAGAATGTGTGATCAACAATGACAATGACAGAGGAACATGGAGCCCAGTGATATACTGGGTCTCTTAAAATTATTAAATATATATTAAGACAGAGTTATTTAAAAGTTAGGGATGTATTAGTCTTTTAAAATTTTAAAAAATTAAATATTTAAATCTTTCTATTTTAAATTTTTAGCTCTGTCACTGATGACCGACCTACAAAGTACAAGAAATGTCATTAGTAATATCGTAAAATCATTATCTTCAAACGCAATTCATTGCTATAACAATCATTTTATAAATAAAAAATAAAACCTCAATGAGTTCAAGGAATTTGTTAAAAAGTCAAACTGTCAACAACTGTGGGGCGAAAGAAGAACTTCTCTTTCTGTCGAGTGTAGTTAACAAATACGATATAGCTTTCTTTCTATGACTAGAACCAGTCCAGACTATGCGGGTTGGTGCACTCTCTTTCAGATAAGATGTTTCATGTTTCAATCATGTCCTCTCATCCTCATATACGTATATATTTTATATAAATTTGTGGATAAAATTTAATAAAATAAAATTGAAATTGATTAACTAGAACAAAAAAAATCTAATCTCACGCTACACAATTTATGGGAAAAATAATTATTACATATGCATGCTTTTTTATTCTTTTTAACTAATATTAAAATGATTTTTTAAATAATTTTTGCTGATAATGTCACATGCAAATTTACAAACTGATATAAATTCTTGATATTATATAAATAATATTAATTAATTCTAACTATTCGAAAGTATCTTTAATTATTGATCGGCTTGTTTAAGTCCTGAAATCTTTTGTCTCTATTTTTATGTATCTATCCTGTCTCATTTGATCTAAACCATTCATTTATATGAAACTACATAAATAGATAGCTTGAATCTGATAAGATAGAGTAGGTATAAAAAAATGAAGACAAAAGATCACATCCCACGTAAATAAATAACTTGAATCTAATAAGACAAGGTAGGTAAAAAAATAGAGACAAAAATAACATTCCCTTATTTAAAGGATGATTAATAACACACTCACG
>JANVCL010000005.1:5741711-5756380 GCA_026546855.1 Erythroxylum incrassatum | reverse complement strand
ACTATTACTAATTAATTTTAGAATAAAACCTTACTTAAATTTGTACGTATCTTTTTTTTATAGGGGCTGTAATATATTAGAAAGTGTCTAACTTATCTCCAAAAGCTAGCTTAAGAGGGAAAGATTTGTATATTATTATAAACTCTTGAATATATTTATAATTATCAGGAAAGAAAAATAAAAGCACTATTTTTTTTGGTAATATATATATATATATATAAGTTACGTGTAAACTAAGCAAATACTGTGTACATAACAGTTCAATTTAAGTGTTGAAAACGAATTCTAGAAAAAATAATTGAGTTGAAAACGTGTAGTGTGGGATCGCCAGCACCACACATCTGACATCTCTCACTCACTTTCTCAGATGAGGAAAGAAAGACAAGAAGAAGAAACACGGCACACGCGCACGTAACTTAAGATCTTGAGCTTAGCTCACGAAAATATCCAATTCCAACCACTCGCTCACTTTAAAAGCCTTCTGTAGTAACTACAATGGTCTTGGATTGGTGGGCCGTTGTTGTCACCGTAAATTGGATGGCTTAGATTCAATCTCCTTCTTTTATCATTCAACAAGGAACTGGAAAATTGAGGAAAGTGTCGGACTACGCAGACCAGCCTTCACGACCAAAACCAACTAAGTTAGTTGGACCAGAAAAAGAAATAAGGTTTCCAGTGGTTTATACAAATATTATCTTTTTATCGGACATCACAAGTTAGGTAGAAGTGTCTGATTTAATAATTAAAGGGACTTTATAGTTAATTAAAAAAGGAGAAAAAATGATTTAAGCTTACTATATTGTAGAATATTTATAGGTTGAGAAAGAATTGGGATATTGGGATCTTTGGAAGATAACGTTTTTTAAGCTATATTTTAGCTGATTAAACAGTATTATTTGTTTGACAAATGCTATATTTCAGCTGATTAAAAATATTAGCTGTTTGACTATGTAAAACAACTAGTATATTTGTTTATTTAAGAGTTGGTTGGGTTCAATGATTCAACCCAACCATCTATTTTTTGAAAAGCTACTCTAATTAATGTTTTAACCTATCAGTTAATAAAAATATTACTAAAAGATAATTGTGCGCTCAAACTCATTTCTCATCTTACGCAATTGGTAGTCTGGTAGTCCTCAAGTTTTAAGTTTTTCACTTTAAAAAGAGAAAGTTATAATTCGTGTGTAGATTTTCTAAAATTTCCTCAAATCTTTTTCTCAAAACACTTAAAAATTATCGACTTGTCAATTATTATTATTTTAAAAATGTTATTATTATTATTATTGTTATTGTTTATTACTATATATTATATATTTTTTATTATAGTTATAAATAGAATTTATTCAATAAAATAATATTTATATTCTTATAATTTTTTAAAGTTATGTCCTTATTGATTATTTTACACACAAACAACTAATCATAAATAATTAATTTTACCAAATATCTTTAATAAACAACTGATGTTATCTGCTGGTCAAATCAGCTGATAGAATCAGCTACAGCTGATTGTCAAACAGGCCATTGACTATTAAAAATGAGTTCTTTCAATTTGGTATACACACCTACTTTAAAATTCTTACTAAAAGACAATTGTGCGCTCAAACTCATTTCTCATCTTAAGCAATTGGTAGTCTGGTAGTTCTTAGGTTTTCACTTTAAAAAGAGAAAGTTATGATTCATGTGTAGATTTTCTAAAATCTCCTCAAATCTTTTTCTCAAAACACCTAAAAATTATCGACTTGTCAATTATTATTATTTTTAGAATTATTATTATTATTGTTGCTGTTGTTATTTGTTATTTTATATTCTATATTTTTATTATATTTATGAATACAATTTATTCAATGAAATAATATTCATATTCTTATAATTTTTTAAAGCTATGTCATTATTGGTCATTTTATACACAAACAAATAATCCTAAATAATTAATTTTACCAAATATCTTTAATAAACAGCTGATGTTATCCGCTGGTCAAATCAGCTGATAGAATCAGCTAACAGTTAATTGTCAAACAAGCCATTGACTATTAAAAATGAGTTCTTTCAATTAGTATACACCCCTACTTTAATTAATTTATCTTTTTGAACAGATGATAAATAAAGAATAAGATATTTAAAGAACTTAGTCAAAATTCAATCAGCTGGTGAGTTCTTTGGAGCGTGCACGTAATAATTTACAAATTATTCGTTTGTTACTAGTTAAAAAAATGAACAGAGAGGCATGGTGAGGTTTGTTTCAGTAACAAGATAGAAGAATACGAAGACGAGGATATTGACCATGATAATAGCTCCAAAGTCCAAACACAAGCCAACCCCTAAACATTGGTTTACGTCAATTTTTAAGATACATGTGGGCAATTGGTACGAAGTCGAAAATGACACATGATGTAAGAGGGACCTTTCAATAAGCTATAATTCGATGGTTGATGTTACACCAAGAATGAAATATAGCATCCGAAGAAAGTTTCTTGTCCAATGCTTGTTTTCAGATTGTATACATCATTTTGAGAGAGAGCTCTCTAAATCAAGAATTACGGAATTGATTAAACAAAACTCTTTTAGAAAGTGATATACATAAATGGTCATTTTCAATGTGAGCTTCCTTGAAAGCTCCCTCCATCAATGCTTGGCATTATCTACATGTTTCTTCTTTTATTATTTTCCTCTTCTCGTGTCCTTTTTCCAACCCTATATTACAATTCTAGCTAAAACTGAAGTGTTACATACGACATATCCACATCCTCCGTCCAAATAAAGAATAAGATGGAGCTAGCCATAAATGTTCGGTGGCTCGGCTCGTAATACATATGAGTCGAGTGTTTCTTGGTGATGAGGTATGGCTGCTGGACTAGACATCGGTCAAATCACCTTTCTGGTATGGAGATTACTTGATTATTATATATATCTTATGTGAAGCGTTTATTGAGGACAATATATTTTTTTAATAAAAATGATGCATTTAAGCTATATTGGTAGTACCAAAAAGTAAAGCATCATACAAAAATGATCGTGACTTCCATTCTAAAACAGGCATAGAGCTAATAGCACGGATAATATTATGAATCGCTTGGTTCGGTAATTTGTGAATAAATTGAATAGTCATTGTTGACAATAAAAATAAAAGGTGTTTGTAATATTAGACAATAACACCAAAATAAGAGAAGTTGATAGTATTGTAAAGTATTAATTAAAAGTAAAAAATTAGACTCTATAATATCATACCTTGTCTGAGCTCGTTTCAGCTAAATAAGAGCTTCCTGAAAAATATCATACCTTGTCTGAGCTCGTTTCAGCTAAATAACAGCTTCCTGAAAAGTCAGTGCTTTGCCTAAAGCAAAATCTCCCATGCCGTATTAGATGTGACAAAATAATTTCTTGGTGTAATTAGTTGGAAGACTGATTCCTGTTGTCCATATTAATTAAAGATATTAATGTTTATACGGATTCTTTTTCGGTTGGATGGATATAAAGGAAATAGGGATGGAAATCACTTTTATTATATTCTCAGGTCAATGAAAAATTCCTTAGGATAGGGTGTTAGGATCATTCTTAAATTTAAAAGAATTTAAATATCGATGAATGTATGCGATGACTTTTTCTATTAATTAAAAAAAAGATTATATATTTTTGGACATCACAAATTTTGTATTTTAACAAAATTTTTATAACATAAAATGATCTTAATTTGAAATTTTAAAATAGGATATACTCAAAAAGTAATTAGATAAGAGTTAAATAATAATTATGATCAATTATAAACTTTTGTAATTTCTTGGTATTAATCATTATACAAATTTGACCCTTGTTTTATATTAATTTATCGAGGGAGAGATTTGTAGATTCGAATCACGGAAACAAACCTTCCTCAAATTCTTACAAAACAGAGAACTTTGTGTACGCATTACGTTGATTTATATTATTTTATTAATTGTGTTTTATGGTGTAGAAGGTAATGAGAAAAAATAAGTAATAGGGTTGCTTTTTTAGCTGTTAATTGACTCTTAAAACTTTGAATGCACCGAAAGAAGCGTCTTTTTTTCCTTCTTCGGAGAAATTGAGTAGGAGGAGAAACTATGAATGAGTCTTGTCAAATGACTATTGCGAAATCTCTATCTAAAAGAAGTAGACGAGCTCTTTGTGATAGGAAATGAAGGGTAGACATTGAGTTTCCAAATTGGTTGTTTTGATGGAAAGTGACAAAGCCTACTCCATTGAAAACTTATGAAGGTTCGTTAGAAAACAAATCAGATTTATGCCTTTTCCAAACTCTCCTATTGACATTATTTACATATACAATAAATACTAACACTGCTTTTGATAAGACTCTTTCTATTTGAAAAATTATAAATTCAAATAAGAACTATAATTTATTTAAAAATTAAATATAAAAGTATCATGTTAAAAAATATACTAAAATTATTAAAATTGAGCTTGGGTTAACTATTGACAAAATAACTAGAACTAGTAATTTAGATAGTTGGCATTTATCACTTATAAACTCTTTAATATTTTCATATTTAGTCAATATGAGATACTTTAACACTCTCTTTCAAGTACAACTGAGATTAGATATCCAGTTGTCATTTGAAATAAATGCAGTGATAACCGGACTGGACCGCTGGGATTAAATATCCAAACGGACAATTATTAACTCTGATACTATGTTGAAAAGCCTAACTCATTCCCAAAATTTAGCTTGAGGGGAGAGGATTGTACACTATTATAAATGACTGAATGCACTCACACTTATTCGATATGAGCTTTTTGATACACCTCCTTCAATTCAAAACAAGGTTGGACATCTATTGAGCATATGGGGCAAAAGGACAGAACCAGACACTGCCCTAAACTATCGAAGCAAACTAGCTTTGATACTATATTAGAATTGAGCTTGGGTCAACTATTGACAAAATAACTAGAACTAGTCATTTAGATAGCTGACCTTTATCACTTATAATCCCTTTAATATTTTCATGTTTAATCAATATGAGATACTCTGAAAAAAACTTGTAAAGGATTCTTTACTTAATTTTGAATAATTATTTTTATTAAATAATTTATTTGTTATCTGCAATTCTACCGTTATTTGCGGTAGTCGGATTTCCACGGCTGTTTCTTCTATACTAAGACAAGGGATTGGAAAGTGCTGGGCCTTTTCTTTCCCTGTACGTATCATTCACTCCAACAGATTGTTTTTTTCTTGATGTACTCATGTTTATGGGCACAACTTTGGTGTTTTCTTCTCACTTATCCTTATACTTTGTTATTTATACTGTACTGCATATTACAACAAAGTTCTGATATCATTTTAGGAAAGGATTATCTTAAAACCTCCAAAAAACCCCATCATCAATGGAATTGCCCTTAGAGGAAGCTTCAAGTTTATCTGAATATAATTGATTGAACCCAAAATCTTGCTAAGGTTTTTTTTTTTTTTGGACATATTTCGTTGGAATCTTATTCTTAGGAGATAATGGAAGATGACGTTTTTACGAGTCCAAACTTTGGTTTTTCTATCGTCGCCGCCTGATGGACTTTATCAATATGCCAGTTCATTACGTGACCATTCATTCACTACTTATCTGTCTCAGTTTACTGGCATTATTATACAAACAAAGTAAATGAAAAACAGGTAATGCTTGCTTTTCACTGACATCGTTTCTAGTCTCAAGGAGTAACGATTCAAAGCATCGTTACATGGTATGAACAAACTAGTTTTGTTTGGACCGCACTTACTTTATATTGGCATGTATTAGACTCTCTCGTATTCTTACATTTTTTAATTTTATTTAATATTTCTTTTAAACTTTAGAAATTTACTTTTCTCGGATAAGATTTTACTTTGGATGAAACCCATAAAAATTTAATTGTTTGATTTTTGTAATTAAAAAATAACCCAATGAAAGCATTTAGCTTTAGAATGTTGGGATAATTCAAAGACTCCATGGTTGGTTGTCTTTAGTCCTTATCCTCGTCATTTGTCGCTTCCTTGTTTCGGTTGTCTAAATCATCATAAAAGCTAGGGAAAGAGAAATTGAAAAGAAAGGAGAGAAGAAAAAGGAAAGAAAGCAACATGTTTACACAACCCACGTAAAGAAGATTAAAAGATACTAAGTTGTAAGAGGAAACAAAACAAATATATTGCACGATAAATGTCCCAATCAATTAAAGTTATCATTCAAATATGCCTTCATTTCCTATATCTCGACGATATATAGAGGAGTCTTTGAGTTACTTTTCTAGGGTTTAACCTTTTTCATGGTGAGTGTCTCTTTCCCATTCTCAATAAAATATAAAGTGAATGCATTCTTATTCGTCCCAAGAGTCGAACCACGACAAGGACTAGTGGAGTTGGAATTATATGCCCTAAAAACAAAGTCCTTGATTGAACTTCTTGTCACGACATGCTTGAACCTTTTGGTACATATATATAAATGGACGTCTCTACTCTCTATTCGTTACTTTTTTTTCATAAATTTAAAAAATGGTGTGAATTAGTCACATCAAAGGCGGTGTATACATAACTTATCAGTGACGGAGCCAGAAATTTAAAATAAGAAGGTCTAAATATTTAATTTTTTTAAATTTTGAGAGACTCAGTACACTACTAACCTCTAAATAACTTCATCCTAATATATATATATAATCTTGGGATGTGGGGGCAGTGCACCACTGGGCTCCACCTGCCTCCGTCCCTGTAACTTATAATAGTATGAATGTGTCTTAGGCAATATTTTTTAATTAAGTTAAATTTTAAAAAAAAGTTTAAAATTTTAAAAAATTAAATTATTATTAAATTGTTATAAAATTTAAAAAATTAAAAAATTAAAAAATTAAATTGTTATAAAATTTAAAAATTTAAAATATAACTAAATAGTTTAATATTTTTTGGAAAACATATATACTTATGTTCCCACTTTCCAGGGCTGTGATTCATTACAGTTTGAGTAGAAATATGTACTGTCCACGTTTAACCTACCACTATCCAGGTGGGTGAATATTTTGTTGCGTTATAGTGGTTAAAATGCTGCTGTCTGTCTGTCCTTATATGCCTAGGATCTAAGCAATTCGCAATTTGACGGGATCTTCTTTACTTTGTAGCTAATTTTGAGTTATGATTACATCTAGGTTGGTAATAAATGTCACTCGAATATGCTTTGCTAAAAGAATATGCAAGGCCAATTTACAAATTATTAGCGTAAGCACTCTCTGTATGAGCTAATTATTTACGTGCCCTTGTTTATGCATTTTACATTATATGTAATAAAGTGCAATTAAGTTAATTTTAATTGCATCATGGAAGCAATATATACCAAATCTTGTGTGGGGTAGAACGGAAATTCTCCTTTTTGTTATGATAAATTTCATGATCATCTTAAACTTTGGCAAAAAAAAGTAGTTATTAGTTTCATTTTGGCCTCGTTTGGTAGAGAGCTAATCAACTTTTTTAGTTGATTGGTTATCTTCAATTATTTGACTATTCAAACAGCTGCAAAAATTGTTTAGAGAGTAGTAGATCTGATGGCTGATTTAAGATAAACACCTAAAAATGATGAGCTAAAATTTTAACTATTAAAAGTCAATTGTATCTTTTAATTGAGGTTCCTAGATACCTACGTTTTAAGAATAACATTTGTTCTTATAATTGTTTTGTGCAGTTATGGCCTTAAATGAAAATGAAAATAGAAAGAGTTGCATAAATATTTTATAAATGATGAAACAATACAGGTAAATATGACTTCTTTAAAATCTAAATTCTTATAAGAATATTAAATAAAATACTAAGATATATAACATTTATATCTTTATAATCTTTTTTTCAATTATATCTTCATAAGTCATTTTTACACATAAACAACTAATATTATCAAACTTCTCTAACAAACAACTATTACGATCAGTTGATTAAATCAACTATCAGTTAGCAGTAATACAATTAGCTAATTGTTTAAGAGAGCCTTTATTTCAATTGTACTACATTTGAGCTACAATTTGATTATTTTATACAATTCAACTATCGTCACCTTACAACTTGTCCTTCTGAAGTTTATTTTATACACGCATTCATGGATAAGGTAGGTCCTACTATGATGCTTCTTTTCTATATATATTATATCCGTAAAAGATGTAAGATTTAAAAGGTAAAGTAACTAGTACATAAGACTCTTCGCTTTTTGATAGTCTGAAAATAATTATAATGTATGCAATTTTTTTCTTTTATATTTTTACAAAACATTGTTTTTATGTGTTAAATATGTGATCTTATGGGTGAAGAAATAAAACTTACGTGTTAAGAAAATTTCAATCTTTAAAATTCTCTAATTTTTTCAATTTCAATTTTTTTGATTTTGGTTAAAAACAATAAAATATACTAAATATGAACACAACACTTATACCAATTATATGTTAATTATATAACAATTCAACTAATCTCTTAAATTTTAATTGAACTAATTAAATATGAATCAAATTAATAATTTATTATAATTATTTTAAATAATTAAATTAAATTAAATCATATTTGATATTAGTACCATGCATAAAAAAAAGAAAAACTGAAGAGTCTATAACTTTAAGCTATATATAGGAAAATTCCGTATAAATAAAAAAAGAACAATTTGCCATAAATAGTAAGTCCTTACTCAATTATTGTGGGATATTTCATTAAAATTTACGGATAATAATATTTAAATTGGAAAAAAAGAAAAGCCAAAGCCGACAATGATGTTAGTCGGTACGAAAAGAGGAGGGCGGAAAGGAAAATTGGGAACCCTAGATCTGATCCACGTAATGTCAACTGACGAACCTTACCTATAATTATTTACTAAAATAATATTTAGCCTTTATTTGGTTGGCTTGTATGCGACGAGTTTTTTTACCAGTAGAATTTTTTGATTAATTTTTTTAAGAAGAATCTTTATAATAAGTCTGTTAATTGCTTGACTATTATTTAAAAAATAACTTTTTTAAACGAGCTTCATACAATAGATTGTTAGGCAATATAAAAATAAAAAGTATTTTTAATTTTAACTATATTTTATTTTATAATAAAAATTATTTATACATATAAATATTATATAAAGTATATTAAATAATATGCAAAATACAATATATTAATTATTATATAATTTTAAACCATATGAAACATAAATAAAAATAAATCTAACCAAATCTTTTATATAGATTGTAACATAAGTAAAACTAATATAAAAAATTAAAAATTATATAAAAACTAAATAATATTATATAAATCCCATTATAAATATTTAAGTTGAGTAAATAGTTAAATACATAATAAATTAGTCATTTTGTTGTAATAGAGACGATGTGTATGTAAGTATTGTGAAAATTATATGTAAAACATAAGAACAAAAGAGATTAAAAAGATATCAATTAATTGATATAAAAAATCTACATGGAAAAATTATTCGAAAGTTTTTTTGAGAAGTTTCAAATTTGAGCTTTTTAAAACTGTCAAAAAAGTTATATTTATTAAAGAAGTATTTTTTATTTTACAATCAAATATTTATTTTTTTAAAAAGAAAAAAATAATTATTCACGTGCAACTAAAACTCTTTACTTAGGTTGTTATTGTTTGCCTATCTTATTTTATAAATATTTATTTAATTAATTTTTTAGGATATAATTGAATATTCATAAATAGAATAGGGATAAAATAACCGTTCAGGTAATCTGACTCCGGTGAAAAGCCACACGCAGTTTCATTCAATCACCTCAAAAATCGAAACACCAGCATGCGTCCCACCCCTTCTGACACAAAGTCATTCGACAACTTTTGTTCCTCTGTCAGTGTGTCGCGTTCCTAACGCCCTGAACCCAGCGCGTGGGGAATCGATCGTGTTATCTTCTTCATGGCTCTGCAATTTATGCAAATATGCTTCTGGGTTAGTCAAAAAAAAAAAACAAATCTTTCTGGATAACTAGAATCCTCGTAATTGTAGGAAATACGTTGTTGAATGTTGACTCATTACTTGTACCGTACGTTGTAATATAGGATTGTTCCAATGTTCAGATGCATAAAAGATCGTATACATTTTATTTCCTTTGTTGGGACGCATCAAATTTGAGATCAAGAATTATGGACCTGAAAGAAGAAGTGGTCTGGTCTGTTCCCAACTTAGAGTTATGTCAAAAGTAGAAGTAGGTTGTCTTCAACTTCCAAAGGTAAATAAGAAAAGAGAAGTGAGATGTTGTGTAGACGGCAACATTGACAACTTCAGCCGATATCCTCATTGTCACATAGTTTGACGTAACCCTACACCTTCGTAGGAGATGGTAAAGACTCCTCTACCAATATTCTATTCTTGTTAATAACCTAAAATATACAAAAACGCATCAAGGCCTACACCAGTCTCAACCCTCCCACTTTGGAGAAATTAAAATTAATTAAATAATTCTATTCACTTTCCATAGTTAATAATTCCTTCACTAATTTCAATATCGCGAGAAATTGAGTTCCTTCATCTCATCTCGTAATCATGCACTGTGTTTCACGTGATATACAATGAAGAAACCACGTCTTCAAATTTCTCTCCATACTTGGGACCACATCCCACAAGCTCTCCCAACTCCTGAATGGCATTGCTGTAATAATCCACGAAACCCAAGGTCGAACTCTTCTTGTCCCTTCCGATAAAAGCTTGTTGTTTCTCGGGGGATCTGAGATGGGTTTGAATCGCTGTCCCGACTTTTGCACCCTGTTTCTGATCTCAGTCTCCGCCACAGTTCCTGTCCGTTGGATCTGTCATTGCGACGCTCACATTGCAGATCACGATAAGTTAAGCTGTACTCGACTGTAGAAGATTACCCCTTCAGTGGTACGACAGTTGTCAGCTGGAGATTCCGCGCCGATAAACTCGACAAAATGTAGCCGGCTTCGTGGGGACCACATAGTGCAGATCTTATAGATAAGCAGCATGTCGTATTTCAATGACGTATAAGTCCGAGTGCTTATCATGCTATCAGTACAACGACTTATCTACCTCTTTCTGTCTCCTCTCACCTATAAAAATCACCATTTCTGCAAGGTTTTGATGCTCGATTACATATAAATGGAACCATATTTTTGTAGAGAGAGAAAATATAGATAGACAAGGGCATAAAGTTTTTGTTCCAAATTCTAGAGTGAGAAAGCTGTGTTCTTTTTCTAGGGGAGAAAGCTTCTCTCAGCTCTCTCTCTCTCTGATCTCTGCTTTTCTTTACCAGGTGGCTTTCTTAGAAATCTCTCTTTTTGCTTTTGCTATAGAATCCATCACTTTAATATCTTTAGCTTGTATTTTTAAAAATCTGGGTTAGTTTCAATTTTTCCTCTGAAGCTCTTTTTAGCTTGACTTCCCTTCATCTAATTTCTTCCGGGGCTTGTTCATTTTTGGGTTTTGCATCTTTGATTCCCACATATGATAAAAGCTGCTTTCTTTATCTCTTTGATCCCAGAAAATATCAAGAAACCCTACTTTTTGAACTCTTTTTTGGAAAGGAATTATCTTTAGGCTTGGGTTTTCACTTGGAAGATCTTGTTATATGCTTTTTTGCCTAATAATTGTGTGGGAAATGCGGGTTTTTGGTGTTTTGTTGCGTATATCTTGAAGATGGTTAAATGATCTGGTTTTACGTAGACTATTGTGTTTCGCGGTATAATTTTGCATATTTGTTCCTTAAAGCATTCTTTGTTTATAACTGACCCTTCATGGGTTCTTTTAGGTTACAGATCTAGTGCCAATTTTGGTTATAACCGTAAATTGCAAGCGAAGACGGGTCGTTTAAGATGTCATCTCTCAGTAGAGAGCTTGTGTTCTTGATCCTGCAGTTCCTTGATGAGGAAAAGTTCAAAGAGACTGTTCACAAGTTAGTTCTTTTCACGTTTAAATTTCTCGTATTTTGTCAGTTTTTGTTGTTTCGCTTAATAATTGCTATAATTGTTATTTATTAGCATATTATTGCTGGTGAAGTGACAACTTTCTGTTTTTGACAATATCAACCGATGGGGGCGCTGATTCGTTTTGCTTCAAATGTCATGTAGGCTTGAACAAGAATCTGGGTTTTTCTTTAACATGAAGTATTTTGAGGACGAAGTGCATAATGGTAATTGGGATGAGGTGGAGAAATACCTATCCGGTTTTACTAAGGTTGATGATAATCGATATTCAATGAAAATCTTTTTTGAGATAAGGAAGCAAAAGTATCTGGAAGCATTGGACAAGTAAGATTGTATCATCATTTATCAGTTTATCTTCAATCAAAGCTTTTTTGCATCTGGATGAAAGTATTTGAAATTTGTGTAGGCACGATCGGTCAAAGGCAGTGGATATATTAGTCAAGGATTTGAAAGTGTTTGCTACATTTAATGAGGAACTTTTCAAGGAGATCACTCAACTTCTGACGCTGGAGAACTTTAGGTACTGGGATTGTTTCTAGAAGCATTAAAGTTTTGTGCTTGAATATAACAAATGGCAACCATATCCTGAATGTTTCTATTCATAATGTAGAGAGAATGAGCAGCTATCCAAGTACGGAGATACAAAGTCTGCAAGAGCAATTATGTTGGTGGAGCTTAAGAAACTCATTGAAGCGAATCCCTTGTTTCGTGATAAATTGCAGTTCCCGAGCCTTAAAAATTCTAGGTTACGGACTCTCATTAATCAAAGGTATCCTTGTAAGAGTGCTGGAACTTTTTGAATTGCATGCACTTTATTTTAGCAATTGTATGCTTGGATATTTTTGCATTGGAATGTTGGTAGTCAATGAGGTTTTTGTATGAAGTAATAGAATTACAGAAAACCTTTTCCCATTTTCAATACAGAATTTAAATAATGATTTTTTGTCAACAATTTATGATTGGCGTTCTGTTGTCACTTCCATTAGTCAAACAATATTCTAACTGCTTCAATTCATGGACTTTATGCATTGAAGTTAGATGTTTAGGGACTTTTGCTCTCTGAGGATCGCATATCATTATAACTATGCTTAGGGTATCTGACCATGTTGTGTGCAAATGAATGACTTTGTTTATCAATTTCAGCTTGAATTGGCAACATCAACTATGTAAAAATCCAAGGCCAAATCCAGATATAAAAACCCTCTTTGTGGATCATTCATGTGGGCAGCCAAACGGTGCTAGGGCACCATCTCCAGCAAACAATCCACTGCTTGGATCCTTACCAAAAACTGGGTTTCCTCCCCTGGGTGCACATGGGGTGGGTTATCCTGCGGCTTCTTATCTTAATGTGCTTTGTAATACTTTCTTATGTTATTGTGCTTGAATTTATCCATTCAGCCATTTCAACCTGGACCAACGCCAGTTCCAGCACCCCTTGCTGGTTGGATGACTAGTCCTTCTACTGTAACACATCCAGCAGTTTCTGGAGGAGGAGCCATAGGTCTTGGCGCTCCATCAATCCCAGGTGCTCCTTCTTGTGCTACAAAAGTCTAAAATACTCATGCATTATATTGTTAGAATTGCATCCAGCTACATGGTTCTCTTTGTAACATCAGATATGTTTTGTTGTCTTGCATAGCTGCTTTGAAACATCCTAGGACACCTCCAACTAACCCTTCTGTAGACTACCCATCAGGAGATTCAGATCATGTTGCAAAAAGAACAAGGCCTATGGGTATTTCTGATGAGGTGCGTGTTTTGTTCTTACTGATTTGATTATGGACACCTGTTGCCATGCTTTAAGGCTTTTTCTTCCAAATTTACATTTATTATTGTTTTTTAGGTAAACTTGCCAGTCAATGTCCTACCTGTATCATTTCCTGGATATGGTCATAGTCAGGCGTTTAGTGCACCTGATGACTTGCCAAAAACTTTAGTGCGGACCTTGAATCAAGGTTCATCTCCTATGAGCATGGATTTTCATCCAGTCCAACAGACTCTTCTTTTAGGTAATATGTATTTCATTTGGTTGACATCATGTATCTTCTGATCCATCCTAGCCAGAAATTCACTTGTGAGTTTCCGTTAATGTTTTTTCTATAGTTGGTACCAATGTGGGTGACATTGGCCTGTGGGAGGTCGGCTCCCGAGAAAAACTGGTCTTGAGAAACTTTAGAGTTTGGGATGTTGCTGCATGTTCAATGCCTTTGCAGGTATGTCCATTATAGTTAGGACACTTGCTTGATGAATAATTTAATAGTCCTTTATGTTTTGAGATTGGTACTCTTGTTCTAATTCAGACAGCTCTAGTAAAAGATCCTGGTGTCTCTGTTAACCGTGTGATTTGGAGCCCTGATGGTTCATTATTTGGTATGCTACATATCTATCAAGAGTAGTATTGTTAATGTTGTAGAATATGGAATAACTTAAGGCATGCAGAAGATGCTTTAATGATGTTTAATCTTCTTTCTAACGACAGGAGTTGCATATTCGAGGCATATCGTACAATTATATTCTTATCATGGGGCTGAAGACGTCAAGCAGCATCTTGAGGTAACCGTGTGATTAACTTGTGCAAGATTAAGAATGCTATTATTGTATGTCAAATGCAAAATAACACTTAAGGTTTTGATGTAGATTGATGCTCATGTTGGTGGAGTTAATGATCTTGCGTTTTCAACTCCAAATAAGCAACTTTGTGTAATAACATGTGGTGATGACAAAACCATCAAGGTTGGTTAGTTGTGAAAATTATTTAATTGTTGCA
>JANVCL010000005.1:5700494-5732510 GCA_026546855.1 Erythroxylum incrassatum | reverse complement strand
AGAGGACAATACTGATTTGTGTTGGATGCCGCGGTATAACCCGCAAACACACGCCGGGGTATAACCCCCAAACACACGCCGCAGTATAACCTGCAAACACCTTCGGGTGGGGTGTGGGGTGTGGGGTCCAACATAGTCTTTTAATAAAAGAGTTGTTTAAGAGTTGGAAGAAAAAGGAGGGTTAAATTGGTTAGTATAATTTTTAGATTAAATTCCCGAGAAAAGTATTCTAATTACTAAGGGAGGTGTTGGTATTTAGAATCCTTGGAAAGTGTTACTATTTTCCTTAAATTAAGAAAGTTTTTATTTTTCTAATAATCCAAAAAACGAACCAAACACAATAATTTAAAATTTAGGAAAAAGATTACTTTCCCAGTCAACATTCCATGCCAACCAAACGGGGCCTAAAGGTAAAGGAGTTCCTTATATTTGGATTCCCAAGAAGGTTTCTTACACGTTCGAAGACATCAATTGAAATAGTCAAAGATCTTCTCTCAAGTGTTGGTTTTTTAACATCCTCTTCCAACAACTTCTTGATTTTAACTAAACTAGGAAAAAGATACAGCGAACGATTTCCCAGATGTAGTATAAATCACTAAATTAATTGAACCGCTTATATGATGCATTTCACATAAAAAAACAAATAATATAGAACTTAAATAGCTAATTAAGTCAAACAATATAAAAAACCTAAATTCAAACACATGCATACTTAATTGAATAAATATAGTTTTTATAATCGACGACTATTTCAAAACAACTAATTTCCCTAATATTGTACGGACCATACAAACATTCGCCTCCCTTTTCATTTATATTCTCTTAAATATTTGAGGAAGCTTTACACAACATATATTATATACAATTTCATCTTGTAGCTTCCTAACAGAAAATGAGATACAAATAATAAAGAAACAGAGGCAATTCAGATGATATTAAATACCTTGAAGAAGAAAATCGGCCATAAAAGGTGAGAGGTGATTAGTGTTTGATGAAGAGATTTATTATGCATCGATTTGTTCTTCATGAGGGAGAATTTTGCTACATTCCTCCCAACAGAGCTCATTTATGCCATTGAAAACTAGTCGCTAATTCAACATTCTGTGATGAA
This sequence comes from Erythroxylum incrassatum, assembly GCA_026546855.1. Taxonomy (NCBI): domain Eukaryota; kingdom Viridiplantae; phylum Streptophyta; class Magnoliopsida; order Malpighiales; family Erythroxylaceae; genus Erythroxylum; species Erythroxylum incrassatum. The sequence goes on along the minus strand of JANVCL010000005.1, from coordinate 5,731,399 downwards.
TTAATGTTAAAAGTGTTATTATGAAAAGTCGATAAAAGACTTCTTATTTGAATATTCTAACATTCTAGCAATGTTAATTTTACGATCTATTAACTGAAACTACTTCATATAATAAGGTTGAGAATGTTAAGTGTGTATATACTTTGTATAGGAGATGTATAAACATCCCTCGCAAAAGTTAAATATAATTGCTTTCATGTACATAAACATCTCTTGAAGAATCCTCTAATGTAAATAGTTGTCTAATAGTGATTTAACTTTAATTTATGTTAATAATTAGCTGGTTAGTTTTGAGTTAGTTCATTGTATGGTTTCATCAAATATATTTTGAATAAATTTATGCGTATGCTAAAGATTTAGTTTTTTAAGAATAAGAGTAAAAATATGTCAAATAGTTAGTTAGCATTATGCATTTTTATAAACTTTGATGATCAAATCATAAGACATGGTCTAAATTTGAAGTGATTTCAAGTAAATTTTAAGATTTTGAGTCATAAAAGATTGAAACATTCAAATCAATACGTATTTCCTTTGAAGTGTATTGTCTTATATTACAATATTTCTCTAGAACTTGCTTGGAACATTTCAAGACCTAATCGATATATGCATTTATAAGAATAAAAAAAGGCTATATGAATTAAAAAAAAGGCTTTCATTATTTTACGACCTTTAACTTAAAAACTCAGCCCTAATTTTATATCCCTAGTTTGCTCCTTTGGCCCATAAGCTTTTTCTTTTATTTTATAACTATATCATAACCCAAATTCTCTATTTAAACATCCTTTCCTACTATGTTATGGTTCAAATTATTTTGTTTATTTATATATATATTAATAAAAAGGTAATAAAAAAGTCAGAAAGGTGCTAGCAAAAAATCTTTATGTGAGTCCATTTTTCTTCATATGGAGCAATTAACCATTCCTAACTGAGTTGAATATCATGGTTCTAACTTATACGTTTGTCACCTATATATGTTTAGATGCCTTGCTAATATTTCTAGTTTTTATCATTTTACTTTTAATTTTTATGTCTAGTCACAACCTTATTACGCTTTGAAATAAAGTCCTTTTGACTTATACATGTGTATACTATAAGTGGTAGAGGTTTGATGTAAAAGCAATCATATGGTAAATATGTACATAAATATCCCTTGCAGAAATAGCTTTGATTCTTTAACAGACCTTTCAACAAACAGTTAACAGGTTTTCCTTAAACAAGCATGGAAGGTGGAGGAAAAAGTCAACCCATACATATCCAACAAAGAAACAAAATTCACCATCTTCTAAACACAAATACAAACAAAAACCATACAACATAAGCAGAATACAAAACCCACATAAACTCCAAAACGTAACAGAAAAATAGAGCACAATAGGGAGGGTTCTTGAAAACAAAAAAGAAGAACAGGACCAACACAGGACATGATGCTTCTTCGACAATGATGACCACAACAAAAGAGACGACACTTCTTCGACGGTGAACCAAGAGAAAATATGACGGCTAACATGAGAACAAAAAGAGTTTCATTTTGATGTTAATAAGTAATAGAAAGTGACGTCATTTGTTGTTAAACAAAATGACTTCATTTTCAATTGATTCGGAAGAAATATACCTTTTGGTGGCAACGATTCATAAATCCGACGTCAAATGGTAATGGTGACCCATTACCATTTGACTTGACCTTTGGCGACAAAATTATATATAATATATATATTTTATACTACAGTACTGAATTTATATATAATAAATAGAGAATTATGATTAAGTAAACTAATATATTACATAAATAAGATGTGAGAAAATTTATCTATTATCTATACATTCATAAATCATTATACTAGTTACAATTATTATATATATATTCATCATCGTCACCATTACACTCAGTCCGAAGTCCTGCATTGAAGCGGGGTCTGGGGAGGTCTGATAGTACATAGCCTTATTCCTATATAGTAGAGAGATTGTTTCCGGTAGACCCATATGCAGATGTGACAGGAAAATAGTGATGCAGGTTAAAATAGTAAATAAGTAAAAACATGACACGCAAAATATTTAAGTAAATAAAATTAAAATAAATACATAATAATAATAATAATGATAATGATAATGATAATAATAATAATGATAATGATAAAACTACTACTAATAAGAAACTCAAAAAAAGGATGATGATGACGACGACGACGACGACGATGATCATAATAATAATAATAATAATAACAGTAATGCCAATCGAAGAATGAGAGTGAGAGCGCCAAAAAAGAGGGAGAGCAACACCGAGAAACTTACTTGTTGTTACCTTGATAGAAGTTACCTCAAGAACCAACCCTTTTCGACGGGAAGAGTAAAAATAAAATAAAAAATAACTACAATAAGGGCCAGTGAAAAAGCGATCCTGAAAGCGGAACTCCAGGTGAAAAAGCAAACAAATAAATGAACTAGAACACTTCATCCCTAAGATTCATTTAATATCAAAATCTAACAAAACTTTCATTGAACACTTAAAAGGTAGCACTCAAACAACTTTCAAATTTGATTTTAAGCTACAAACAACCATTCTGGATGCCATTTCCATCTCACCATTTTCATTATTATGACAACATGCATTCAATTAAGAAAACCACAACACACGACTTAACACAAAACATTGTAATATAGTAAAAAATGGAAATCAATATTAAATATTGATATCATATTCTTAAAAATAAAATATAATATTATTGTCAATGATTGTAAATCTAAAAATAAATTTAGTTAACAACAATTTCATTTCAAAAATTTATAAAACTAAAATTAATTTTTATCACATAAATTTATGCTTTTTATTAATCTCTTTTAAAATTTATGATTTGATAATTTTATGTGGTGTCACAAAACTCTATTTATTATATATAAATTCTATACTATTTTATAGAAATTATATATTACAAAAAATTACTAAATATAAAAATTCTATATATATGAAACAAAAACTTCCTTTAGCTACGTTTATAAGAAAACGTCGCTAAAGGACAACAATTTGGTGACGATTTTAAAAATTCGTAGCCAGCGATGTACATTAGTGATGATTACCAAATATCATCACCAATTGTTTAACATTTGGTGATGTTTTCTAAAATTGTCACCAAATATTGCAATATTTAAAAAAACACGAAAATAACGTCGTTTGTTTAATAACAAATGACATCATTTTCGTTTCATTTTAAATGGAAAAAACCAAGCTTCTCCCTCCCCTTTCATTTTCGTCTTCTTCATTTATTCCTCTGTGGTTTTCTTCTTCCATCTCCATCGTCGTGATCTTCATTTCTTCTTTGATTGTCTGCTTCCATTGTCTCCAGTTAATTGTTTGTCGAGGTTAGTCGTCCATGGTTTACACTTAGGGTTTTTTTCTCCTTTCATTGTTGTTGTTAAATGCTTTTCTGTTCCTCGATTTTTTTGATGTGGTTTGGGTTGCATGTGTATATTTCGACTGTTCATGATTCATTGTGCGTTTAAATGTGTTCATGTTAGTGAAGAATGAAAAAAGACAGTGGTTTTGTTATTAGTTAGAGTTGAATTTTTGAAGCCTATGAAGTATTCAACGAAAGTTCTATTTGGGATGATTTTTTAAAGAAAAGATTGATGGGTGAATAAGATTGCGTAATAACTACCATGTGCCAATAATTCATAGAATCAATATATAAGAAGTCCCAATTAACTTCAATCTAGTTGGATGCATAGTGCACACGTACTCCTTTATATAAAACCTTGCGTAAATTCCAAGTTGGTTTTAATTGAAGTGATGATATGTGCCCCCATTTAGAATTGTATTGCAGATTCATCATCCTAATTAGTTTTCTTCTCATCCAATTTAAATGTGCATATGAATGCTAGCACTAGCTCCCGATACACTGGTCTTGGATATTAAAAAAATAATCCATCCACCCATCTAGGAGTTATAGCTAGAATATACTTTCTCGATTCATGTGGCCTATGTCAAGTACCTTAGTTATGTTATGATTTCAAACATAGTATGCCAACTATAATTCGTAATTTTGGACCGGTAACATAAGAAATCCACCTATAATTATGAATGATGTGTTTTATAATCCACTTGGATGATATATAGGCTGGAAATCCATGATGCAGCTCTGTTGAGACTTTTAAATGAAATATTCTACTAACCTATGAGTCACAACGAGAAGATCATTTCTCGATTCATGTGGTTTAATAATGTCACGTACCTTGTATTGATTTGTCATTAAGTCATATATGATTTCAAACTCATAATGTCAACTTGTATTTCATTGTTTGTTTAATTAAAACTTAGCATATCAAGTTGTATTGATTTATCATTATGTTATTGAGAACTTAAATTGCATTTAGTAATTTAGTAATTTTCAATTTATTTAACAACATGTAATATTGTTGTAATTATTTTAAGATTTATTGCACTTTTACTTATTGCTTATAGATGAAGCTGAATATCGTTGATATCGACAACCTTGATATTTTAAACTGTGTCACTTCAATGTTGACGTAAAGGACTAGGATTGTTGTTATCAACTGCATCAACATTACAAATATTTTCCTTCGGATGAGGAGCCAAAAAGACATGTTTCGGAATAGATGTTTCCAAAAAATTGGAGTAATTTGTGTGATTATTGGGCTTCTCTTAACATTCAAGTTAGTTTTTTTTCCTTTCACATTTGTTTCCATTAATCTTGTTATATGATTTAATGATTATTTTTTCTTTTTTTTGAGAAAAGTGTAAGAAATCTAAGATGAATAGAGAAAAATAAAAACCCCTCACAACTAAGACTCCAAATTATTTGTTGTTGAGTGAAATGAATATTAAGTTATTTGTTTACAAGTTATAATTATACCGATAAGCACTATATTATTTATTGCTATTGTATTTTTTTAATCATAAAACAGAGTGAGAAGGAACTACATATAAAAGAGTGATAGAATCACATTCTACAAACTCACTCACTATATAGAAGGTCAAGTATGGATGTCTAAAGAAACGCACAAAAACTATGAAAGTATAAAAATTTATTTAAGTTTATTTATTTATAGTACTAACTAATAATATTCGCATTTAATGTTGAATTTGTTTTTAAAATTTTATAATAAGATATAAGAGCACCTGCAAGTATCAATGTCTAACAGAAATGAGCCAAATGTAGAAGACATTTACAATAAGGTGCTTGACACACAATCCGGATACATCAAAGGTCTTGAGTTTGGCCCTAAGCCAAGTACTTCATCCTCGTCAAAACTAATATACGTTCAACGTCTTGAAGAAGAAAATAAGTTTCTTAAAAAAAGTTACCCAAGCATGAAAAATACCAAAAAAAATTACTTAGCTTGCATTATATAAGCTGTGAAGATAAAAAACAAGTTTAAGTGAATAAACTAATATTTTTATTTTTTTATTTTGTATATAAGTATTTTTAAAATTATAATTAAAATTTTGTACATGATCCTTTTTATATATAATACATCTAATTTTCAATTATTTTTTAATTTAATATTTTTGTATAATAAATAAATAACAAAAAATCTAAATATTATGTACAATAATATAGAGACTCAAATAATTATAATTAGTATGATATATCATTTAATTATATTATATATTAAAATTTTGATTATATTTTATAACATATAGTTTCTAAGTATTTGACTACATTAAAAAAAATATCTAAAAACTTTTAGCTACTTTGGCTGTCCTCACTCCTCACTCTCTCTTTCCTGCTCTGTCTCGCTCGCCCTATCTTTATCTCAAGCTTTTTATCAAAAATCAGAGTGTTTGTTTGATTCCTTTATTGATCACGAAAGAGGTGAGAGATTGTGACTCTCATGGTTTCTCTTTTCTTCTCTTTCTTTTTTGTAATGGATTTTTGGATGTTTGTTTCCAGGTAAAACGGTCTCATTTCATGAAAAAACATTCTTAGAAGCATCAGATGTTCTTTTCTTCACCCAAATATTTTCCTTTGTTCTTGCTATGTTGTCTTTGATTCTGTGCTTTCGTACACTGTTGTATGAAGTTGGGTTTTTTTTTCTTTTCTCTTCTTTTTAAAATTTTTGATGTTTCTTGGAAGTAAAGTAAATTTTGCTTCTGTTTGATTCTGGTTATGTGTCAAAACTCAAAACAATGAAAACAGGACAAATATGGTAATATGGTAATTCTTGCGTCAGCAACAAATATGGGTTTAGTTGGATAATGCTTGTTTTTCATTTAAATCAAATCCCAAGTTAAAATTTTTTTTTTTTGGCGTAGCAGGAGTTTACTAGGTTCTGCTGCGTAATCTTTTTTTGAAGACATGAACTTTCTTCACAACAAGAAATTATTGAGAATTCTTTTCGATAAAGAAACGATCTTTATGTTAATGCGTAAAAATTATTTAGGACACCTCCAACTAACGCCTCTGTAGACTACCCATCAGGAGATTCAGATCATTTGCCAAAAGAACAAGGCTTATGGATATTTCTGATGAGGTGCCTGTTTTCTTATCACTGATTTGATTATGCACTCCTGTTGCCATGCTTTAAGGCGTTATCTTCCAAACTTGCTTTTATTATTGTTTTTCAGGTAAACTTGCCAGTCAATGTGGCTTTTAGTGCAGCTGATGACTTGCCCAAAACTTTAGTGCGCACCTTGAATCAGGGGTCATCTTCTATGAGCATGGATTTTCATCCAATCCAACAGACTCTTCTTCTAGGTAATTTATTTTTCATCTGGTTGACATCATGTATCTTCTGATCCATCCTAGCCAGAAATTCACTATTGAGTTTCCGCTTATGTTTTTGCTATAGTTGCCTTGGTACCAATGTGGGTGACGTTGGGCTGTGGGAGGTCGGTTCCGGAGAACGACTGGTCTTGAGAAACTTTAGAGTTTGGGATCTTAGTGCATGTTCAATGCCTTTGCAGGTATGTCTATTATGGTTAGGACACTTGGTTGATGAATAGTTTAATAATCCTTCATGTTTTGAGATTGAAACTCTTGCTCTAATTCAGGCAGCTCTAGTAAACGATCCTGTTGTCTCTGTTAACCGGGTGATTTGGAGCCCTTATGGTTCATTATTTGGTATGCTACATATCTATTAAGAGTAGTATTGTTAATGTTGTAGACTATGGAATAACTTAAGGGGTGCAGAAGATGCTTTAATGATGTTTAATCTTGTTTCTAACGACAGGAGTTGCATACTCGAGGCATATCGTACAATTATATTCTTATCATGGGGCAGAAGACGTCAAGCAGCACCTTGAGGTAACCGTGTGATTAACTTTTGCAAGATTAAGAATGCTATTATTGTATGTCAAATGCAAAATAACACTTAAGGTTTTGACGTAGATTGATGCTCATGTTGGTGGAGTTAATGATCTTGCATTTTCAACTCCAAATACGCAACTTTGTGTAATAACATGTGGTGATGACAAAACCATCAAGGTTGGTTAGTTGTGAAAATTATTTAATTGTTGCAAACATGAAACATCACTAATATTTATTTATTCTCTATTCACAGGTGTGGGATGCTAATACTGGCCAGAAGCAGTATACCTTTGAAGGCCATGAGGCTCCTGTTTATTCTGTCTGTCCTCACCATAAGGAAAACATTCAGGTAGCTTACTCATTATCAGATACATTTTAATTTGCCATGTTAGGCGCATTTTCAAGCTTTTTATGTGTGTTCCTTCTTAAAACTTTGCTATGGGAGTATCTGGCCATGCTTGACTTTCTTTTCTACTGTTTTTCTCAGTTCATCTTTTCGACGGCACTAGACGGTAAAATAAAAGCATGGTTATATAACAACCTCGGATCTAGAGTTGATTATGAGGCTCCTGGCCGCTGGTGCACAACTATGGCCTACAGTGCTGATGGCACAAGGTTAATATACTATGACGATTATGTTTGTGAAATGGGTCTTCTTCTGTTGTTTATTTGTGCATGGTGTAACTTACAAAATTTTGGTTTTGAACATTTGGTTCTGGTTGGATGATAGACTTTTTTTGTGCGGGACTAGTAAAGATGGGGAGTCATGTATTGTTGAGTGGAATGAAATTGAAGGTGCTGTGAAACGGACGTATCATGGTTTCTGCAAACGTTCTTTGGGGGTTGTGCAATTTGATACGACAAAAAACCGATTTTTGGCTGCTGGGGATGATTTCTCCATTAAGTTTTGGGATATGGATAATATTCAACTTTTGACATCAATCGATGCTGAAGGAGGCCTTCCAGTAAGTTTTTAGGTATACTTGCTAGAGATTGTTCTTGCAATGCTGTACTCATTCTTGACATTATTGATTTTTAGGCGAGCCCACGCATCCGCTTCAATAAGGATGGAACTCTATTGGCTGTTTCTGCCAATGATAATGGAATTAAACTATTAGCAAATACAGATGGTATTAGGTTGCTGCGCACATTTGAGAATCTTTCTTATGATGCTTCACGAGCATCTGAAGCAGTTGCCAAGGTAACATTATCACATATTAGTGGAGTAAAATATCGGATTAACTGAAGCAGTGGTTTTGAAATACCAATGATTCATTCTAACATTTGTACTCCTTTCTCATTTATTTTCTCGAATTCTTTCCTGGTGCAGTTGGCGGTTCATGATATGTAATTTAGTCAGAGGAACAACTTTCAAAAGCTGTAGATCTAGCATGATCTGTCAGATACTATGTAAGGTAAATGCTTTAGGACAACTGCTACCAATGGTGAAATTTTTTTTGCCCCTTGGGAATTTACTAAAGGAAGAATTTATGTATTCCTTTTGTGTTCTTTTTCATTTGGTGAGTTGTTTGATATGTTTCTTATTTCGCTTTCGAGTCTCGGTTTTCATCGAGACAAGCAAGGTCGTTCTTTTGTTTTGGGATATCCGGATTACCTCGTCCATTCTCATTCTTCTATCATGGGAATTTTAGACATGAAATCACTTCCGGGACAAGATGTTTTCCAGCCTCTTACCAGCACAGATTTCTCCTCCAATTTCTAACCCTCAACTTGTATGTATGATTTACTTCATCAATTGGTAGATAGACGCCAATGTAAAAGTAGTCTTTTACTTCCATTGCTTCACCGGGAAGGCATATTTAGATTCGTGGGTCGAGATCCCAGTTTCCTATACCCGAGACATTCAATGCATCACCTGTAATTTGCTCTTGACAAGTTTGGTATTATTTCTGAAGCTGTAAAATACCCAGGCCCAGCAAAATTTGGAATTTGGAATCATACTTGATTGTTCTCTCGGGAGAAACTATAGAATTGCTTGTTGGGTTCCAAACTAAGCTGCTTCTTGATAACCATGTCCCTGGAAAGGAGACCTTAACTCATTATGACATTATCAGCAGCTTCTCCCAAAAAGTGCGGTGCCAAACGATGCTTAGATTAATCGTAAACTAATATGTTTAAGATCAATAACCAGTTTCACGTACTTTACGTTGCATGGTCCCATCAACAGTCTCGTGTAGGGGGAGCTCTAGACTACTGCTATGGATAAACGGCCAAAGATGATCATTTCATGCCTCCGTGAACCTGAGACGTGAAGGGAAAGAGTTTGGACAACAACAGAGACTGAAATAAATAGAAAAGTAGTCTCTCATGTATATAATCATTTAGTTAACCAAGTCCTTCTCACAAGGGACCACCAAAACGTAATGTCATAGATAACTTGGAGTAACTGACTTGTTTGAAAAGACATCGTCATTGTAGTTAATGACTTCACTCTTCTAAAAAAATGACTTCACTCTTCTAGTTGAAGGGATTTCGCCGGCGTGGATGATTTTCATGACTTCCATGTTTTTTTTTGTTAAAGGGACGGCAACAAAGACAATTACAAAAGGTGTCTTAGGACAAACGTTTTAAATAGATCCTTTAGAAAGATAAGGCACCTTATAGGTGTAGTAGATAAATAATGAATGCCGATATCAAAATGCGCTGCATAAGTTACGAGTCAGTCAGTGCATCTGTTACATTCTCAGTAGACATGCTAATGAGTATTAGTCTAATTGCGAACAAACAGCTCGTGAATTCCCATGACGATGGAATTGAGTGCCCGAAAACGAATGTCGGCTGACAAAAGGAGCTCGAGCACCACCATAGAATCGACTTCAAGCTCTATCCGCCGACAGCCCTGATCCGAAGCAAGAGTAAGGCCTGAATAGACTCTTTAGAACTCTGCATTCAGGGCTGAGCACCATCCGAGGTTGTGCGTGAAACATGACTTCCATGCCCTTGTGTTGTTTATTATGATAAATCACCTGAAAAATCAACTATTGAAGGGTCCTAATTTATCTCCATTGTTGATCATTTATTCTCTTCTAGATTCATAATAATTAATCTTAAGTTTTTGAAATAACCCTCTACTAGTTAAAAGTAAGATTACATATTACGTATTACTGAATCTTTTTGGGTATTAGCAGAATTCATACCGAGTGTTATTGATGTAATTACTCTATTGAAGGGTCATAATTTATCTCCATTGTTGATCATTTATTCTCTTCTAGATTTTATAATAATTACTCTAAGTTTTTTGAAATACCTCTCTGCTAGTTATAAGTAAAGCTGCATATTATGTATTATTGGACTTTTTTAGATTTTGTGTATTAATAAGATTAATACTAGATGTTATTGTTGTAATTACTCTAATATGAAACCACAATTTCTTAAATTAGAAAAATTATTTCATCAATTAAACTACATCTTAGGAGCTACAAATTGGTCTTACCAAGTTTACCAATCCTAAGGGCCCCCAAAGCATGATCTCTACCAAACATGAAATGAATAGATTATTGTCAATCCAAACTTGTTAATAGAGGAAATAAAAAAATTTAAAATATGATTAAAAGAGATTGTCTTTATCTATTAAAGAATTTAAAGTTTAATTAAAAATAAAATATTAAATAAAAATTAATTTATTCATTTCAAATATAATAACTTATTAATTTATAAAATTAACTATTACTTAATAAATTTATTAACTTTTTACAATAAAAATTATTAACATAAATCGCGGTTGAATCGATTGAAATTTTTATTAGTTACTTTTGCTAATTAGGAAGAATATGATGGATTTATTTTGCGTGGAAATTGTGAATAAGCATAAATGATTTAGGTTTGACGATTATGACATTGAACTGTGCTAGCCTGCTAGGAAAAGTTCAAACTTTGCATCGACTATAATAATAAAACGAAAAGTGTTAGTTGTTGGTTGTTAGTTTTCATTTTTCATTTTTATTTTTAAATTTAGTAAACAATTTTTTATTTGATTTTATTTGTTTTTGATTATAATTTTTTTCTAGTTTTTTAAAATTATAAAAACCATAAAAAGTGATTTTTGTTTCTTATTTTTATTTATTCATAATCTGATTTATTATCATTTAATATATTATTTAATTATTTAAATTAAATATAAATTATGAATAATTTAATTTTATTTAATTTTTATAATTAAATTATATGTAGTTAAAATTTAATAATTATTAATAAATATAATTACATTAAAAATATATAAATATTCAAATAAAATTTGATTTAACAATTAAAATATATTTCAAATAAATATTAATTTATAAATAAAATTTTAATTTATAAATTATTTATTTATTAATATAACATAATTTTATTAATAATTTGTTAATAAATATTATATAAGAGATTAAATAAATTTATTTAATTAAAAAAATTATCATTAAATTGTATCTATCGGTAACAAAAATATAACTATATTAATATTCACGTAAATATGTTTTTATTTTTATTTAAAAGAAAACCATTAACACGAAACTATAGACGAGAACTAACAGGAAAACAGAAATATAACAAAATGAGTAGATGACATGACTCTAACTATTTCAATATGGCCTCATGCTGCACGTGTTCTGTATTTAGTTTAAATGGACCCACTTAGTGACAGAATAGTAGTTTAAATGTAGAAGCGGGGCTGTTTTTGGTAGTTTCAAGTCCAAGACGACCAATGTAACACCACCCCCACCCCCCCCAAAAATTTGAAATCCAAATCTCAGAGAAGACAACATGGCGACGACGACGGCGGCAATGGAGAAGATGTTGGTGGAGATATTCGAACGGAAGAAGTGGATGGTGGAGCAAGCCAAGCACATGGTCGATTCCTTCGACCACCACCTCGCTTCCAAGTGCATTCTCGCCGGAATCTCACCTCCTCCTTTCCTTCTCCTTCCCAAGGCCAACGGTTTGTTTATCTATTTCGGTTCATTCTCTCTCTCTCTCCCCCTCTCCACTTATTTCTATACAAATATGCTTCAATTTTTGACGAATTAGTGTTTGTTAGGTGGTTTTTCTTTTGGTACTCAACAGTGTGGAATATTAGTAAATTAAGTGCTGGTGGAGGAGTGGGGGTTTTCTTGCCATTTTTGGGTTCTTGAATTGTGAAATTCCATTGAATCTCTTGGTTATTGGCCTCAGAGTCATAGTTGAGCTTTGAGTTTCAATGTACACTCTAGTTGTTGTTTAGATTTTTTCTATTTGCTTAATCTCTCAAAAACATTTCCTGCTTCTTGCAGAGTTAAACAAAGAAGAGCTTCTACTATCAGGATTCCTAGTTCCGCATTTTCAACCTCCCACCACCCGTTATTCCACTTTTAACTTCCAAACACACGTCGCTGCATCTCTTAATCATGTTTTACCGAATCATTTATCCACCAAACTTCACGCTTCGAATGACGTTGACATGGGTTCTAGTGTTAAATCTCCTCGGGGTTGTACAGAAAAAAGTTTATCTAGTGTTAAATCTCCTCGGGGTTGTACAGACAAAAATTTATCGGACAATTGCCCTGACCAATCTCAATCATTAGCAAATATTCAAAGATCAAAGTCCAGGCAGCGGGCTTTGCGGCTTCGTAGCAGTGCAAAACCTGTTAAACCCTGTCCTTCAGAAGACAATGTTTCTACTCCAGTTGTGGGGTCTGGGATTGCATCCCTACAGTATGACAATGCCTGTGATACTAACTTGATAAAACCTGTTGATGCAAGTAATGGAATTTGCATGGAAGAAGCGGGTAAAAGAGAAAAATCTAGGGGTGATGGAAATTCTGGTGATATCCATAATAGAGGACCTACGACATGCACAACTTGTAGCCAGAAAAAGGGCTCAATCAATGGATCCAGGAGTATATGTGGCAATTGTTCCGATGTTGCAAAAGAAGATGGCTTGACCAATTCTGTCAATCAATTAACACAGCACTCAAACCATGGTAATGATATGTTAGAACAGTTCAAACCTTCTCTTGCTGCTGATATTCCAATTTGTGAAGCAGAAGTTATTTTGGGAGATTGCAAGGGCTCCAAAAGGAGTAGCATACTTTTCCCCGGTAGCCCTCAACCCAGCTCTGCAAAGGAGGCCTTGGATATTGACGAACAGTTCAAACCTTTTCCTGTTGCTGATGATCCAATTTGTGAAGCAGAAGAAGTTATTACGGGAGATTGCACGGGCTCCAAAAGGAGTAGCATGCTTTTCCCAGGTAGCCCTCAACCCAACTCTGCAAAGGAGCCCTTGGATGTTGACGAACAGTTCGAACCTTTTCCTGTTGCTGATGATCCAATTTGTGAAGCAGAAGTTATTTTGGGAGATTGCAAGGGCTCCAAAAGGAGTGGCATACTTTTCCCTGGTAGCCCTCAACCCAGCTCTATAAAGGAGCCCTTGGATGTTGGCAAATCTTCCTTTGTTGCCAACAAAAACAGTAGACTTGGAGAGTCAATCGACAAATTAGAGTCTAACTCTGTTGAGAGATTATCAGAATCAGATAACACTTCACCTACCATTTGTAATGGAAGTCATGGAATGAGCAAGGAGGATGTATGTGGTAACCAGAGTGATGAAAAAAAAAGTAATGTTGTTTATTCTGGAAGTATATTGCAATCTAGAAATTTCGGCCAAGAACCGGTGAAGAACTGTTATACTAGTTATAAGGAAGTAGATTGTTTGAAACAAAATCAGTTGCTCAATGACTTTGATAACGTACAGGAATTGGTTAAATCCTTTGATAATGCCAACATAAATCATCAAGAATTTAAAGCCAGAACTTGGGACAGTCAGAGTGATGAGGGGAGAGTTGATGCTTATTGTTGTAGAATAACAAGGGATAGAAGTACTGAGCAACTTATCAGAGTGAATGAACTTTCGGGAATTGATGTCTCTTCTGTTATTGAAGGGAATGATAATTTTGGACTTGCACCCTCTGGGAAGTGCTCACAACCACCATCACCGTTAAGGTCATATCAAAGAGAGGGAACTAGACTTCAGGAAGTGTTGGGTACTAGAGCAATAGTTCTGTCTTCTACAGAAAGTGACAGCATTGATGGTCTGGAAATGGACAACTCAGTTGTGTTAGACATGTATATGGATTCTGACATTCCGGTTGAGAGGGTCAGTGGCAACTGTCATGTTATGTCCGATCCCAGCCTAGATGGTACTCAAGTTGGAGCACATCTTATTGTGCCAAGACCATCTACTGAATGCTTAATGTTTGTAAAGCCCAAACAACTTGACTTTGATGATGTGGGAGAGTGCAGCTTGAATGAAACCACTGGTCCTGTATTTGATAATGAAAAAGAAGATATATCACTGGAGGAGCAAACTTTTGCCTCTCCATATTGTTCAAAAATCATCATGGATAAAGTAGCATCTGTTGATAACATAGGACATCTGAATTCCTTCAATGGGATCACAGTGCTAAATGAACAGAACGTTTCTTGCAAAGATTTCAAATCCATGAAGGATTCATCTGAAGGCTGCATGGAAAAATGTGCTCTTTTGGTTGATGAAAATATTACAAAAGTTGTACGAAAAGATTTGAGCTTAGCCGTGTCTCATAAACAAGATGCAGCTTCCTACTTCATGGGTTCGTGGCCTCAAAGCAAGCGGATAAAAACTGGGGATCAAATTGCCAATTCCCTTTCTGCTCCGAGCTTGATAAAACCATTTCAGTCTGTTGACACAGTTCATGTACATAGTGAAGTAAATCCAATGGAAACTAATCAAGATTTTCTCCAAAAGTCTGACGGCTTGCCTATACAGACAAGAGATTCTATGATTTCTAATTTCCGCAATAGCCTGGTGGAAGACATGCATCAAAATATAGAGCACTATGTGATAAATGGATCTGAACTTTCATCACCTAAATTGGAAGTTGATAAGGTACTTACCCAAATAAGGAGAATTTATTATGTCTTCTCCTGCACATTCTGCATTTGCTTATGATCCTTTGGTATAAGGACATTAAAATTTTTTGAACAAGGACAGCAAAATTCTAGGCAGCAATTGAACTCTGACTGCATTGTTTTTCTTGCCATCTATATTCTAGGAAGAATTTATCTGCAGTACTCCATTTCTTTGATTATGATGCTGCTAATCTTTTACACTTATGACCCTGGATAAATATCAAATATGCAAATGATTGGGATTTTAAACTTCATACGTCATCTATAAATATTGAGCAACTGAAAGTTACCTCTAATGTTTAATGTCTCTTGGTACATAAACATTGATACCTCTTCTCTTGTTATTTGATGAAGGACACATCACATTTCTGATTAATTCATAATGAGATGCATCTGATGATCATATATGAGGTTTAATAAAGTGTTATTAATCAAAAGGCAAGTGTTAACCTGATGGTCCTTTGATTTGGTGTGCTGCTAGTGTGTTTCACAGATTTTTACAAAATTGAATATTATAGTGAGAATTTACTCCTGTTTTAAATCAGGTTTACCTTGTATTGATGAGGTTTCTCCTTTACTGAAGATAAGAATTGTATGCTATGGAATATGTGATTTGTTGTTGTGTCCGATAGGTCAACCTTAGCAAGGAAAGGAAGGTGAGAAGTCCAGATGCTGCTTTTACTTTGATGGGAGAACAACTAGGAATACTTACAGTCTCAACTATGACACTCCCGGCCAATGGATTTTCTAAAGATCATTTGTCAGAGAAAGTTGAACTGGACTGTACCAACATATATGTTGGTGCGGTAAGGATGTGTGCTGGAGAAGAAAACCAAGTTCCATTGCACCTTGAAGATAGATTGGAGCTTGAAGAAGCTGAGATTTTGTGTCAGAGTGACAAGGGCATTCAGCAAAGAAAATCTTATCTGGGAGGAACTGACGGGGATGTACCGGAGTTTGAAGGGTTTGTCATGGAAACAGATGACGAACAGCCACTAGTTACTAGAGACATAATTGATCTGGACAATTTGGAACTTCCAAAAGCAGCATTAGAACGTGCAAGCATTTTGGAGCAGCTTTGTAGATCTGCCTGCCTACATACACCACTTTCCCATTTTTCAACCACGTATAGATTGCATGAAACTCTAAACTTACACCAGTCTACCCCAAATGGGATTTTGAAGGGCTTGACTTCAAGAAACGCTTCTGATGTAGATGGGGAAATTCTTAAGCAACGCGAGGTCAGTTACAGTAGTTTTAAATGGGAACCCGATACCACGCTTGATGAAAGGTGCCTTTCTGACAGCCTAACATTTCCAAATACTACATCTACACGGGATGCCAATAAACCCTATATTTCTCCAGTTGGGAAGTTCTGGGATGGAATTGCATTGAAGTCTGGCAGTTCAGAGAAGCGAGCTAGCTCAGTTCCCGATCTACCATGTATCAGTGAAGAAAACGAGAACATAGATGAGGTAACTGATACTTTTGGAAAAAGCGTCGAGTCTCAAGCCATAGTTGGCTCAGTCAAAAGAGAACCGCTTGCTGAGATAACAAAAAGTTCCAATCTTCCAATATCAATTTGTGAATCTGAAACGGTTGATGATAGAAGTAGTCTCGCTTCTGTGAACACAGAGTTCAGTTTCACTGGTAATTGTAACAGGACTAAGTTTGGAAATGATAAGGGCAATAAGAAAAAATATGAACGTAACACGAAGGACAACCAGATTATGGCAGTAGGAGCCAATGGTGGTAAAAGGGTTGACGGATCACTCCATAGTAGATTTAATAAGCCCAAGTTATCTGGTAAAACAAGTTCAAGAAATCATGGGCCATGTCTCTCTGTAAAGAAGTCGAAGCCAGACAACATTGTGTCAAATATAACTTCCTTTATTCCACTTGTTCAACAGAACCAAGAAGCTGCGATAATTACAGGTAAACTTGTGAATATTTTATTTTGCCTTCCAAAGTTCTCCTTCTGTTAGTACTTATAGAAGGATCCTTTTCTTCTTCAATATTTTCTATTTTTCTATATGACTTCTATCATAGTTGATTCAACATTTTTCTAAATCTTAGTTTTGGGAATTGCATGAGTAATATGTGATGATTAAATTTACTGTCCCATGTTTTTATTGCTTTGTTTGTGGTTTGACGTGTAAAGTAGGCAGTGATCATCTTGCCTGTATCCAGAACTTCATCACTACACTACTCCAATTTTTCAGCTCCAAGAACTGTATTTTAGATTTTCCTTCTCCATCCAATTTAGTTGCAGACGTTTGGTCTCTTTGAAATGTAAAATGTTGTTAGGTATTGATGCTTTGTATTGTTGATCTAGAAAGCATCTTAAGGTAGCATAGCTTTGTAAGAGAGATGCTAAGTATGAATACTGAGACGAACTATAACACTGGGATTTGCTCTTGAACCTTTGCATGATAAAAATCATTGTATCCATTGTTTTAGCTTGCATGCTATGATAAAATTCTGATTGGGAAAGAAAAAATATTCCCTTTATCCATGTGATTTTGTGTTATATTTGTTATAGCATGTTGATATCATTTTCCTTGTTCCAGTGTATAATATAATATGTAAGGTGAAATTATGTGTGCTTCCTTGTAGGAAAGAGGGAAATCAAAGTAAAGGCCCTTCAGGCTGCTGAGGAAGCAAAACTTCTTGCAGAAAAGAAAGAAAATGAAAGAAGGATGAGGAAAGAAGCCTTAAAAATTGAGCGAGCAAGGATGGAGGAACAAAATCTAAGGCAGTTGGAGCTACAGAAGGAAAAGAAAGAAGTTGAAAGGAGGAAGAAACAGGCAGATTTAGCAGCAAAGAAAAGACACAGAGAAGAAGAAGAAAAGAAGGAGAAGGAAAGAAAAAAAAAGCGTGTTGAAGAAGTCAGGAGGCAGCAGCTAGAACAAGGAGAAAAGTTACGTGCTGCGAAAGAAGTGAAATGCCTGGTTGCAGTATGACCTCATGCTCTACAAACTTCTTTCTAAATTCATGTGTTTTCTAAATTCTTATAATGACATGCATCTCCCTTTTTTAGGATGAAAGACATGAGAAAACAGTAGCTAAGGACAAATTGGGAAAACAAGAGGATATCAAAAGTTCAAAGGGACAGATCAATGTTCAGAACGGACCCCAAACCGAAGTTATGGTAATTAGGGATTCAACAAATGACGCAAAAACTGAGAGCATTGCAAATGGAGATAAACAAACTTTGCGTGATTTTAGTGATTATTCAGCGGTACTACTTTTACGCATCATTTTCTTAAGATTTTTAGCATAGTATATATTATACTTCCCTTCATTTTCTGCAGAACTGTATGTCACATGCGTTTATAGTATCAACAAGAAGCAAAAACCCATGGTGATTTTTTTTGGGTAAAACCCATGGTGAATTTAGTGTACTGAGAATGACATTTGATCTGTTCAGGCAATGAATGCTTTTATGTTTTGTGCCTTTGCATCTGTCATCGTAAATGACGACCTTGATGATCATAACTTGTTTGGATTAGAAAAAGCAAAAATACAGGAATGTGATGTTTTCAAGTGAAGATAAATTGCTGAATTTCTACTTGTGCTATCTTTGGTTTCAATTACTAGGAATAATAAGGGGGGCTCTTCCTTTTATTCGCATGCTTTCTTGAAAGTAGCTTTGTTGTTTGTCTGTCCCTGCATATTTTTCACCTGCCTATTGTGGATTAGTGGATCTCATTCACAAACTTGTACCATCGTAGGAAATGAGTGAATTCTGCAAGGTAACTGATGATGACAATTCATCTCCCAAGATTATTCAAGAACAATCATATGAGATTTCTCCATACAAAGGTTCTGATGATGAAGATGACGAAGAAGATGATGAGATACCAAATGCTAAATTTACTCCTTCTTGGGTCAGGTATATATTCTAAATTTTGCATTTATAGACATTTCAACCGACCTTTGTTTAACGTAGAGTGGTTGTGCTTGTCCACTGCGTGCGTTGGTTACTCCCCATGAAGACTTTTTCTTGTGTATTGTGGAATCTCATATTTTCAACAATTTTGGACTTAAACATCATTTAACATCTGAATGAAGTAACTTTTCTTTGTGGCAGTAAGAGTCATCTTGTTCAAATGGTTTCTTCTCAGCAAGGAATAGACCCAAAATCAATCTTTCCCCCAAGAAGCTTTTGCAGCATTTCAGATGGTAATCTTACATAGTATAGTTTAATGGACTGTGACAGGGTCTACATACAAGTTTGCAGACTAAAAATATGTTCCTTCTGTAGTTCTGCTGCCTAGGAAGCTTCAACAGAAACAATGGACACGGCAATGAGGGTTGCAAAATGTATTGTATTCTCTAGGCACTTTACAAATATGCCTCACAGCCTTCTTCAGTTAAAGGTTGGACTTCCTTTACTCCATTACTAGTTCTCTATCAAGGGAAGTTGGCAAATTGTGTCCATTCATTGTTTCCTTGAATTTTTGGGCTTCAATGCTTTGTGTTGCATTACTTTTCTGTTAGATTGTCTAAACCAAATTGAATTAATTGCTTGTATTGATCTGGTTGCAGATCCTAAAACATCTTTCTTGAAGTTCAGGAACAGGTGACTCCATATTGACATATTTGTAACTGGAAGTTGTAGATTCATAGTGGTGTATATAATTCTTTTCTGATGTCAAGAACCATTGAGAATCTTTAGCATATTTAACAACCATTGAATGAGTTGCTAACTAGTGAAAATGGCTCAAGTTTGTTGACATAAGAGCAGCAAGACGACTTAACTTATCTCACTTGCACGTGCTTTGCATTGATGATCAAAAGCTTACGAAGAAAATGCAATGGTGTAAATTTTTTTTCTCCAAGTCGGTTGAAATTACAAATGGACTTGACAATGTAGCAAAATGACCTCAACTGTAGTGTCTTACTAGATAATTGGCAGCAAGTGTTTTGTAGACCTCCAACAGTATCAGCTTGTCTTGTTTTTTTCAAACAAAAGCAGATCAGGCCCTTCATCTACTGTGTATCTATTGCTCTTTTCTTCCTTGTGATCTTTTTTCTTGGTAGTTCAACTAGAGTTTTCAAGCTCTATACTGGTTCAAATTATCAGAATATTTAATTGCCAGATATTCCATTATATTGTTTGGTAACTAGTAATAAAGATGTAAGAATGAGAATGTAATATTTATTTCTTACTTTTATTTGTTTGGTTACCGAATGATAAAACTGAAATGAATTTTAAATAATACTGTAATTTTATTCCTAAGGAGAGTGAATATGAGTAAAAATTATAATTAAATATTACAAATAAAAGAAGAGATATTATCAAGTTATTGTTAAAATATTATTAAGATGTTGTAAGGATATTAATTTTTATTAGAATATTATCATCAAAATTATATATTACAATATTTTATATTTTATTTCATTAATACATTTATTCTTATCATAAAAATTACTTGTAATTATTAAACTAACAATTTTATAAATCATAAAATTATTAGTTATTTATAAAATATAAATATTTTAATTATTTATTTATAAAATAAATCATATAATAACTAAATATATGTAAAAATTTGACACATAAAATTCTTAGAAGAGATGAGTGTAGAACATACTTGTTTTTATATCTAGATAGTTAGGAACATGACTTTTTTTTATTTTTTATTATGATTTTTACTTTTTATTTTTATTTGTATTTTTTTAATTCCGATTTCCTTATTACCTGATTGTGTTACAAAAGTAAAATCAATCAGCTTCAATTTCTTAAGATCGAAAAAAGTATATGATAAAAAGAAATACCAGCTCTTACAAGATATTATTATTTGCAACGGCTCTCTGACTTTGTCCGTACTAAATTCCAAGACACGAGCACATGTGCTGTGTCTCTTTCCCAGCTCTTTGACTTCCCTTCCCATACAAAGAAACCACATTTCCCATGTTAATGTGCCATGTTTAAATTTCAGAGCAGCAGAAGTTATAATATTGTTTAAACATTACCCCCATCGTCCATCACATCTTGCTGCCTGTGGAAGTTAGAGCCAAAAGCTCTGCAGTTAGTTGGTCTTCTTGGTTCCTGCTTGTGGAAGTTAGAGCCAAAAGCTCTGCAGTTAGTTGGTCTTCTTGGTTTTTCCACCTAACCCTTCCTGTTTTCCTTCCTCCAGTGATAACTAAAGAAAGTTGAATCATCTTCTTATCAAGTTAATGATTTTCTGACCATTTTATCCTGTTTTTTCTTTATCTTATAAATCTTACTCTTCTATTTATGTAAATTTCGTGTAAATTTTATATAAATAAATAGTTAAAATTTATGGGATAAAATAGAAACGTAATAAAATAGACAAAAGATCCATCCCTTTCTTATCATATGGGTTTTACCGAATATTTCAATTAACGAATCATATTATTAAGCCTTTGTTTGGATAGAAGGAAAGTAAGAGAAAAGAAAGGAAGAGAATTGTATTTCTTTTGGTTTCTCTTGTTTGGACAAAAATAAGTGAAGGAAAAGTGAGAGAATGGAAAGAAATAGGAGAGAAATTTGGACCAAATATATTTCCTACTAAATTGGTAAGAAAAGAGGAGAAATTCAAGATAAAGTAAGGCAAGATAAATAAATTACCATTGAATCCTTATTTAACAAAAGATAAACAAGTTCTATAATCAAGAATATAAAGATCTATAAGTTTTAATTCCCTCTTTTAATAAATTAGGAAAATAAATAAGAAAAAAAAATCTCATTTCTCTACCATTCTTTTCTCTCTTTTTTTCTTAATATTTTCTTTCCTTTTCATCGAAGTAAGTATTCAAACCAAGGCTAATTGATAACACCTTATGGCTCCATACGGTGACTGACATATATGGACTCCAAAGCTTCTTAAAAACGGCCGATTTTAATAAAGTGGAGTTGCGCTAAAAGAGCATTATTGCAACTTGCAAGTATGACCCACTCACACCATTCTCAGTTTGACCAGAAAACGACGCCGGTATTACATATTCATAACCGTTATAAAGCCTCCAATTATTCCACGCTCACCCGGCTCTGCTCACTGCGCTTGTCATCCTACCGTTTAAACCCCATTTTCCCACCCAAAGAAGATTCCCACCACCGAACCTAATGAAAGGAATCAGACCCCCAAGGTCTCATCTGTTTGCCTTTAATTCTCTGTAACTTGAAGAAAGAACCAAACCCTTTTCCTATAATTCAAGAATTTCATTAACCTATGCCTCCAAGAAAGCTTCTTGTTTTCTTGTTTCTCTTCGCCATCTTCATAGACCCTTTTCTTGTATTAGCCTACAATGTGAGTTTCGACTTCTCTAGTTTGAATCTTCGCAACCTCACACTCCTCGGCGACTCCTATCTCCGCAACGGTGCTGTTGGGCTCACCAGAGATGTAACTGTTCCTTCTTCAAGCTCTGGCACTGTAATCTACAACGACCCAGTTCCCTTTTTCGATCCAGATTCCAATATCACTGCATCTTTTTCTACAAAATTCACTTTCGCCATCAATAATGTCAATCCAGGGTCTTATGGTGATGGCTTGACCTTTTTCCTCTCTCAAGATAATGAAACTCTCGGTAGTCCAGGAGGGTACTTGGGCCTTGTTAACTCGTCTTTGTTGACCAAGAACAAGTTTGTAGCTATAGAATTTGATACCAGGCTTGATGCGCATTTCAATGATCCAAATGATCATCATGTTGGTCTAGACATTGATAGTCTTAATTCAATTAAGACTGCTGATCCCATGTTGCAAGATATCGATTTGAAGAGTGGGAAACCCATCACGGCTTGGATTGATTACAAGAATGAATTAAGGGTCTTGAAAGTTTTCATGAGTTATTCAAGCTCCAAACCAGAAAAGCCACTGTTAACTGTGAATATAGATCTCTCTGTGTCTCTTAAAGAGACCATGTACGCTGGTTTTTCAGGTTCTACAGAAGGGAGCACAGAACTTCACTATATTCAGAACTGGAGCTTTCAAACTTTCGGATTCGTTCCAGTAAGGCCAAACTCACATCCTCATAACGTGTCTGATAGCTCAGTCACAGTGACAACACCGGTTATTCAAACGTCCAAGTCCACCAATAAGCATCACAAGAGGCTTGGTTTGGGTCTTGGCATTGCAGGTCCAGCATTCTTTTGCATGTTCCTGGTGGTTTTTGGTTATATTTCTGTCAAGAAATGGAGGAGTACCAAAGCAATGAAGAACTTAAAAGCAGAGTTAGTGGCAGGGCCAAGGGAGTTTACTTACAAAGAGCTGAGTTTAGCCACTAGAGGGTTTCACCCTAGCAGAATCATAGGCAAGGGCGGATTTGGGTATGTCTACAAAGCCTTCTTTAACTCTTCAGGGACAGTTGTTGCAGTGAAAAGATCAAAACATTCACATGAAGGTAAAACTGAATTCCTAGCTGAACTGTCGATTATAGCTTGTCTGAGGCACAAGAATTTGGTTCAGTTTCAAGGTTGGTGTGTTGAGAAAGGTGAGCTGCTACTTGTTTATGAGTTTATGCCCTATGGGAGTCTTGATACGATCCTATACCAAGAATCTCAGCATGGAATATTTTTGACATGGTATCATAGGAAAAATATTGCTCTAGGTTTGGCCTCTGCATTAACATATCTGCATCAAGAATGTGAGCAGCAGGTCATCCACAGAGACATAAAGACCAGCAATATTATGCTAGATGGTAACTTCAATGCGAGGCTTGGCGATTTTGGATTGGCGAGGCTAATGGATCATGATAAGAGTCCTGTCTCAACACTTACTGCAGGAACAATGGGATACTTAGCTCCTGAGTATCTTCATATTGGGAAAGCTACAGTGAAAACTGATGTTTTTAGCTACGGCGTGGTGATGCTTGAATTGGCTTGTGGTAGGAGGCCAATCGAGAGGGAACCAAATAGTCAGAAAATGGTGAATTTGGTCGACTGGGTTTGGGAATTATATGGCGAGGGGCATATCATTGAAGCTGCTGACAAAAGATTGAATGGAGAGTTTGATGAAGCAGAAATGAGGATGCTACTGCTTATTGGGTTGAGTTGTGCTAACCCAGATAGCACAGAGAGACCTACGATGAGAAGAGTCCTTCAAATCCTTATTGGTGAGGCTGAGCCCATGGCCGTGCCAAAGGAGAAGCCAAGCCTCACCTTCTCTTGTGGCATGTCTTTGAATCTTGAAGATATTGTCTCTGATTGTGAGTAGTGAATTGAGCCAAATAGTTCTAGTGAATGAGTTCAGCGGATTGATTTAATATCCATTCCCGTTGATTGTTTCATTCTTTCAAAAGAAAATTTTTACCTTTGTTTTAGTGCTGCAAATTTTGATTTGCAGTGACTAGAGACTGTAGGGAGTTCACTTGCCTCTAGTTCAAAACTATTCAATTGAACTAGGGGATGCTTGTTTGTATGCTGAATAGGAGTGTTTCTTTAACACTAAGAATTTGTACTGCCAAAATGAAATTAATATGTTCCTTGTTATACCTTCTTGCGCATTTGATTCATGCAGTTGAATAAAGTAGTTTTCTACAGTATGTATTTCGAGATCAAGTGTCTTTTGAAATTGCTGCACTTAAAACTTACGATTCATTGGTGGACGTGAACCAACAAAATTATGGAGACTTGCATCAAACTTTTGGTCCTCAAAGCAGAGAACTGAACTAGTTTGTGCATAGTGAAGACCAGAATGTCTCTCTGAACTAGTTCGTGGATAGGGAAGACTAGAATATCTCTCTTTTGGTATATAAGAATCTTCTATTACAAGAATGTTTTTGGGGATTTTCGAGATTTTGCCGTCCCTGTCTCTGCTTGTTTAGCTTTTGCAAATAAAACCCCCAAGAGTCAAGCAGATGCAAAGATATATATCCCTCCATCTTTTCCCTTTTCATATAAATTTCCTGCTGAACGAAAAGAAGCAGAATAAGGTTAGAGTATAACAGTAGGGTTCATAAAATATCAGAAAAGTAAATAGTTAGTGCAAGGGGTGGTGGAAGCAGAATAAGATTAGAGTATAACAGTAGGGTTCATAAAATATCAGAGAAGTAAATAGTTAGTGCAAGGGGTGGTGCAGATTTGAGTGGAGGAGGATGATGCTGAGCAGAAATATGAATGCAGACAGTTCAAGCAGAAATATGATGAGCCTTCCCATGCCATTAGAACTGCTTGATTGCTTCAACGAAGAATTGAATCTTAAACCTGCCAGCTACTTAATTGGAGATCTGAAGATATCTCCATTATCAATTGAAGGGCGCGCCGTTATCCATTTGCCATCCAAACAGAAACTAGCAAAAGAGCGAAGACAAGTTGGTGGGGACTTTGCACTTTTAAGATTCCACAAAGCATTTATAATGTCTCTTTATCAAAGAAACGTATCAAAACTGAATTATCTGATACATCGAATCTATCATATGCATTCTTAATTGATCCAGTAACCCAGCTTATGGTTTCTTCGTTCATCTCTTCATTTGTTCTTTCCTAGTTCATGAAAGATGGGACCTTTAAACATGTCGCAACCGTACTTCCACAGTCTCCTAGCGTTGACTGTGAGACTTCTTATTTAACTTTAATTTTCTAGCCGTCAGTTCATTGTCAATTTAAGGAATGTCAAGGACCTAGCACTAGCAGTGTTGCCGTGAGAAACACATCTGCACTGTGACTGTTTCTAGTCCTACAGTTGATATGCCTATATACATATTACATTGTCATGGCATTTTACATATACTTTAATTCTTGACTTATAGGGAGTTATACAGTAAATTGAAGAATGTCATGTTGACATCCCTAAGTGGCTCTATATGTTGCCGACATTTCTGTAAACCTCACCTTTTCTTCATCCCAAGACATTTCTTTCGTTCTTAGATGAAATGTTGCTCCCACATCACATCTCCTGCATGCATAAGTTACCAGTTATTTTTGTTTCTAGTAAAATAGAATCTTTGACCTCTCACTTGTATGCATGCGAATGGACACGCAAAAAGAAATGTAAAGATGACATTCAGCATACAGAACGAGAGTGAAATTAAACCTTCTCGAGGCTACAATCATAATCAGTACATGATTTCTCTTAAAAAAAAACATACATTTAGGGTGGCTGACTGACTTTAATCTGGAAATACAGGAGAAGCAAAGATACATCATGTATAAGTTATGAGCTATGTGGTTATCTTGTTGGTTTCGTTCTTCAAATATGAAAAAAACAAAAGCATATAAACATAAGAGAGCACAAGGCGGCAGAAAAAGATGGGATCACAAAATCAGGATATGGTTATGTTGTATTTTCGACAGACCAATGGGTATAACTAGCCATACTAGGAGTGATGTTTTATGGAAAACATCAGTTTCAGAGACTCCCCGGCCCCTTAATGTTTTAGCTAAAAACATCTAGTCTTTCATCTTTCTTTCTTTTCTCCCTCTCTTAGGATTCCTTAGAATATGGAAGCTCCAAATTTTTTTTCTTGACATGTTCAATTTATTCTTTTAAATATGCAAGTTGCAAAATCTGCTTTCCTTACTTCTCTTCATTCTCATCATTTATATTTCTTTTTGGTGTATATATGTCCAAAGGTTGATAACGTTCACTCCTTGTCATCATTTTTCATTCTTCATCATTTACTTCTCTGCTGTATATAGTATACTTGCTTTCTTTTGGTAAGTAAGCAAGGCAGTGGTAGGTCTAAAATGGTGAGGTGAAAGGAACCACGGGACCAGTTTTGACCCTTACGTTACATTTTATTATGTATATTTTGATGTCACTTTCTAATTCCTCTAAAGTAGCCTGCACGGTCACCTCTCTCTCTAAAGCTTGTTGGTCCTCCAGTACTGCTAGACTTGAACTATACGTGGAGCTTCTTGCGTTTCAAGTTGGCTCTCAAGTCGCTCTCCATCTCAGTTTGGACTGAATTCTTCCCATGCTTCCCTCTGTACTTTCCTCGTATTGGCAACAATTCAGGTTCTTCATGATCATCAGATTCTGAAATTAGTTCATTGCTCAAAACTTTTTCTTCACAATTACCTAAGGTTTATAGCTATGATGTACAAAGAAAATTAAACATTACAAGTCTCCTATTAACATTCCCTTGATGACTTACACTATCAATTATGCAGAAGACAAAGGGCTTCTGTTAAATGGTTTTTTTGGGGAGGGGAGTACTCGGTGGAGGGTTTAAAGTTCACAATATCATGTAATCCATGAGCTCAAGTTGACATGATTTGGTGATTTTGAACTACTCGGTTTAGCCCTTAGATAAAGAAAGTTGAAATCTATGATTGCGTATAATTCCTTGTATTGTACATTCAAAACTTAAATAATATTTGAAATTATTGACAATTGAATGTGTTAATACGATCTAAATATACCAAAAGGACTCAGATGGGACACCCTAATGTTCATGGTGTTTGCCATATCTAAAAGATAAAATTAGTACGTTTAGTTATGTCACATTGTAAATGCTCTTTGAATATTCCTTTTACCTTGCAAGTATGAATGAAGATCATAGCAACAAAGAATACTTTCCTGTTGAGAAATAGTAAGATTGATGGTTTTCCAATCACATTGCTGGCCACTCCCGGAGGACACGAGAGATTGAGATGGTGACAGAAGAAGAGAAAGCACAGTTCCAGCAAAAGCAAAGCTCTCTTTAGCTAATGGCGGATTGTGCTCCCTCTCTTCTGTCAACAACATATGTAATGCTCCATCCATCTCGTCAAATTGCACCGTATGTTTGAAAAATCACATCGACCATCCTGCTGCTGCATGTCTCCCAAACACATATTAGATTCAGTACTTATGGTTAGTGATTGTATTCTTTTCAATAAAATCACTCCTAATTTATCTAAACGATCTTACACGTTATAGAAACTATTTTACTATGTTATTATCATTTCTCTTCCTTTATGAATTGCTTGTAAGCAATATAATTTATGTAGCTAGATAACCCTTTTATATGGACCGAAAAAGAAAAGAAAACATCAAACTCTTTCCATGAATACTATTTCCTACTTTGAAATTGGAATCTATATTAAGGAATCATTTGGTTCAAGAAACTAAACTACTATATGTACTTACCAATATTAAGACGCATAGATCTGTGAAAGATTTGACTTTTCCTGGAACCCTTGTCTCCTACATCACTGAAAAATAGGTTTGATGGAAAAGAAAATGGATTAATGACTTATAAGGGTGACAACAAAACTAATAAAAGGGTTTCGGATAAGGTGCCATAGATTTAAAAAGAGAGATGCTATTGTGAAAAAAGATTGCTTTCTCGTATATATGTTTTTCTCAGGATAAACTTTCCAAGAAAACTAGGTTTTCCAAAGAATAACAACTGACCAACAAGGAAAAAGCTAATTAAAACATAAGAACATGAAAAGAATTTATATATATGAGTGAAGAACTAAAAGAAAGAGAGGAGAGGAGGAGCTGACGTCTAGGCTAAGAACTCTTAACAATGGTTGAAATACGTGTGAAGAAGGTGTGGATATTTATAGGGACTTGGTGACTGGTGGATGCCAGTAACGCCTGCAAGATGACCGCTTAATGGAGGTGACCAAGAGTTTCACTTTCATTTGTCATATCAAAATCGTATAATGTATTACTCAGTTCTTGGCTTTCTCCTCGTATGTAGAGATTCTTCTCACAGTCAAAAGCTCTGCAGTATCCATATTTACCGGGGCTATTCAATATTTCCTTAAAGATTGACATTGACTGTGCTATTAATGTTGGCCAAAAATACATATTACAACACTATTGGTAATAGTAGCAGCATGTGGAACCGATGAAAGCATCTCTGCCTGATCATGTACATGGATTGCTCAGCTCCAGAAAATTCCAAGTTAAACTGGTAAAAGCAAGAGGATAATCTTAATTTTACAAACACTGCTACTTTTCCCTTTTCCTATAAGTATCTTTCTCCTTAATTTCTTCTATGCGTTTCTGGGCCCTCCCTTCTTCAAGTTTCGATTTTTCATATTTGGACTTGCTCTCTCGATCATTGTTTCTCTATCTTGTGTTTTGTTTCTGCATGCTCCATTTTGCTTTCTGGCGTTAGATTTAGGTTAGCTTCATTTGCTTAATTGATTTCTAAACTATTTGACGGCTTCTCTTTAACAATATTATTTCTGTGATTCGGAGACTAATGTTACGTAGTATGAGAGGCCTACTAACTCAGCTCCTCCATCAAAGCTTTCTTCGATTTCTCCAATCCAAGTTTAATTAGCGAAGTTCTCTCTTTGAATATATCCCTGTTAAGGAAGATGAAAGGAGCGGCAGAGGCGACGTTAGTGGATCTAGGCTTGATTTAGGAACAAGAGGCAATCATAATCATATATATGACTGATTGCTTCTTTTGAACTGGTAGAGATTAGGGGAGAAAGAGGAAGATTAGTGTCGGGTTAAGGATTTCTCAAGTATGAGTGATGGGTATTTTCTATTTTGGGTTAGATCAGATTATTAGCAATATTTTTATTTTAAAAAGTAAAATTAAATGACACATTAGTTGAGTTGGCACGCCACATGTCCTTAAATAAGTACCTCGAATCTTCTATCCAATTTCACCATATTTAATGGCCAAAATTCAAAATCGACTTCACATCCAAAATAATTAAAAGCTAAGGGAGTAACTCTTTTTAGGGTAAATTATTCTATTTTTTAAATGTTAAGGGATAAATTGGTACAATATATAACAATAAAGGCTAATTTAGATATTTTATAAATTATACTTTTTCCTTATATTTTTGTTACCTTTGTTCGTGACTATTATTGACTTGGGTGATAAAATTTGATAAATAAATTATTCAATTAATTTTTAAACCCAACTTAAATTAATTGCTAAATACTATTAATTTTAATTTTAGGTTAGACTAAACTTATAGTTAAATAGGTTCATATTTTTCATGTAAAACCTTTCCAACCATAGTGGAAAGAAATTATGTTTATAATGGAGATTGGAGTCATAAAAACCAAGAGTAAGATATAATCTTAAAGCTTGAAAGTTATATCTTCTACAATCAATTTGTGATAGGGCAACACTATTAATGGCTTGAGATCGCCTGTTTCAGATTACCTGTACCTACTCAACGCCAACTTCTCCCATCCTTATACTCCCTCTTATTCAAAATAAAAGTCGTTTTAGAGGGATGCACACTTATTAAGAAAGTTAATGAAATGTTTGATATACCCTTATTAATTGCATGTTGAAGTGCTTTGAGAATATAATTTGTATAATTAGGATGTGAGAGAAATTAAAGGGTAATTTTGGAAGTAAAATTATAACCATGCATGAAAAGTCATGAACGACACTTATTTTGAATAATTAAAATCCCTCTAAAACGACTTTTATTTTGAATAGGAGAGAGTATGATGGAGCCATTTGTCACCTTCGGCGTGTTTAGCTCAAGAGCCTCCTTTTAATCCCCATAAGTAACCTGCCCTTGATCAACTGAATTGTAAAACAATTCATCTTCGACAAAAGGAATGATCTTTCGATTTGAGCACCCAAAAGTAATCAGAGCAAATGGTTAACAACATTTAATAATTTAGAAAGTATTCTTAAATAAGAAGGGAGAAGCTGAATTTAATCATCTTTTTAAATAACACTAATCATAATACTATTATGTCATTGTTATGTTACTTAATTTCTATTTAATTAAGTTGTTGGATCCCGTTTCCAAGACCCAACTCTCTTGCTTTGATACAATACATGTTGGGCACCGTTTTCGGAACCCAACCCTTGTGGACTCATTCA
>JANVCL010000005.1:5681747-5698921 GCA_026546855.1 Erythroxylum incrassatum | reverse complement strand
CAGCGGCAGTGTGGGAGTTCATCCAATGTGGTGACTCCTTGTGCGCACCGAGCACTGGGCCGCCTTCCTGAGGGACTAGATGAGATCAAACCGTGATTCAATCCTCCAGCGATGATCGGGTCTGTAACTGGGGGTCCTTGGAGTTGGGATCAACCTTTTGAGTCCAAGGGGCCGCGTAGAAAAGAAATGTAATTAAATAAAAACAACAAGTGGGACCCACATTCCCCGCCTTCTTCTTCTTATCCACACCTTAACTGCACCTAACTCTCAGCACTACACTCTTTGCACTTCAACCGATTCGCGTCCACGTGTCGGATGTCAGTTGGTCCAGTGTCTGGTTCGGTCACAGCCACCTCGTTCGCTGTCGTCGTTTTAGTTGGGCTCTAAACACTTCTCATGTATGTTTTTGTTCTCACTTTCTCTCTCTCTCGCTCGCTGGCGTCTCTTTATCTCAAGCTTTTTATCAAAATATCGGAGTGTTTGTTTGATTCCTTTATTGATCACGAAAGAGGTGAGAGATTATTACCCTCGTGGTTTTTCTTTTCTTTTCCTTCTTTTTTGATCTTTTTTGGGGTGTTTGTTTCCGGGTAAAACGGTTTCATTTCATGAAAAAGCATTCTTGGAAGCATTAGATGTTCTTTTCTTCACCCAATTATTTTCCTTTGTTCTTGCTATGTTGTCTTTGATTCTGTGTTTCGTATGTACTGTTTTATGAAGTTGGGTTCTTTTCTTTTCTTTCCTTTTTAAATAACTTTTGACGTTTCTTGGGAGTAAATTTTACTTCTGGATGATCTTTGCTTCTATTTGATTCTGGGTATGTGTCAAAACAATGAAAACATGGCAATATGGTAATTTTTGCGTCAGCAACAAATTTGGGTTTAGTTGGATAATGCTTGTTTTTCATTTAAAGCAAATCCCAAGTTTAAAGCCTTTTTTGGGCTTAGCAGGAGTTCACTGGGTCCTGCTGCATAATCTTCTTTTTGAATACATGGTATTTCTTCACAGGAAGAAATTATTGGTTATTCTTTTCCATAAAGAAACGATCTTTATCGTAATGTGGAGTGACTACTTATCCTGCTGCATCTTGTTTATGTCTGCAGGGTGCAATAGGCTGCGTCTTAATTATGTGTAATTGAATCGATTAGTTATTGCCAGCCCCAGTTTTTTGACATTTGATTGATCACGAGATATTTCCTCGATGGGGGGAGCTTGTTCTAGGAAGCGAGATCAATTGGAGAACGAAGATAATTTACAGGGTGGTATTTCTAGAAGATACAGTAAAAGTTCGAGCTCTAAGTGGTTGGCAACATCATTTTCTAGGTGTTATAGTGATTTACAAAGGGGACGTGGGAAATGTCCGTCCCTTATGGAATTGTGTGTTAAAAATATATGCAAGGTACTCTCTTTCCTGCTTGCTGGTTGTTTCAGAACGTGGAAAATGTCATGAATGGCTGATATTTTGCTCTTTTTACAGGATATAGACAATCATAGTAACTTTTCCATGCTTCCAAAGGACATTACTCAGCAAATCTTTAACGAGTTGGTGTATTCTCAACGTATGACTGATACTTATCTTAAGTGCTTTCGAGATTGTGCTCTCGAGGTATGACTGTGCTTGATTTTTGGAAAGTTCATGCCTTTTTTATCTCAAAAAACGTTTCTCACGATATCTCTTATAAACAGTTACGTTTTGTTTTTTCCTTGCTGACCTGAACGGTTTTGGGGGAGTTACGACAGGATCTTCATCTCGGGGGGTGCTCTGGAGTTAATGACAGTTGGATGGATGTCATCTCTTCACAGGGAACTTCTGCGCTTTCTGTTGATCTTTCTGGTTCTGATGTCACCGACGCTGGATTGATTCATCTCAAGGAATGCAAAAATCTTGAAGCCTTGAATTTGGATTATTGTGAATGTATTTCAGATATGGGCCTTACTCACATCAGTGGTAAACTTTTATCTGACCTGTTCTCCTTTTTCATTTTCATTCATAGTAAAGTAATTTTCATGTTCAAAAAGATCACTGGCCTCTTCCCCCTCATAAAAAGAGAAATATGGAAATGGATTAGGAAGAAAGGGAACAGCAAAGTCAGTAAGAAAAGGAGTAATAAAGGCCTTGGAGTGTGGTACAACACTGTAAACCTGAGACAACAGGAATGGCTGTGTCATTCTGTGTTCAGAATCATTTAATTTCTCTTAACTAGCGGCTTTAGAAATGCAGAGATTGTCTTAATGTTAGTTGGCACAAAATGGCAGTCTAATTAATCTTGGCCCACCATCAAACTATATTGTTATCAAGGTTGACAATGTTGAGAAAGGAGAGTGAATGACCGTATGGTACCAGAGATGGGATTTTATGCTCAAAAGCCTTGTCTTTTTATCCCTTTTCCTGTAAATTAGTTATTTGAGCACCATCAACCGCCGCCATTTCATATTCGCGTTGTCTAATGTAGATTTTGTTTTGTGCCGTGCAGACTTCTCAAACTTGACAAGTTTGAGTTTTCGAAGAAACAATTTGATAACAGCAAAAGGGATGAGTTCATTGGCTGGATTAGTTAACTTGGTCAAGTTGGATCTTGAGAGATGTCCTGGTATAGGTGGTGGACTAGTTCATCTGAAGGGTAATTTTTCTCTTTAGGAAGTGCTGTAAAGTTACTGATCAGTAACTTCCACACAAGACCCAATTATTATCGGATAATAAAGCTAGACTGTTTATGTAGTTGGACTATTTCCAATGCAGTACTGGGGTAAGACAATAGCTGATGTTTCAGTAATGCACTGGTTGATTTATTTAGTTTTAATGATTTAACAGGTTTTTCAAAGTTGGAATCACTTAATATTAAATGGTGTAACTGCACAACAGATGCCGATATGAAGCATCTCGCTGGTAATGTGCTTCTCTCTCTTTGTCACTGCATCTGCTGCTTCCTAACTGTGCCAAACAGCCCCAAGGTCCAATAATTGCTTTAAGATACTTTTGAGATGGGCCCTAAGTGGTCTAAGAATTATAGAAATGCTTCTATATTTCAGTCCAACAGTTGTCTTTAAGAGAATATTTAAGCGACATGGTTTGAGAATTAGGTCAATGGAATACAAAATACAGGAAAGCTCATGTGGAAATTATGATCTGCTGTTGTTGTTTGTCCATTATTCTGTAGCTGAATTTTCCATCTTTTTAGCTATGCAGATTAATGGTTAACTTCTTTTTCTTCTTCAGGATTGACAAACTTGAAAGAATTACAAGTTTCCTGCAGTAAGGTTACAGATATGGGCATCTCATACTTGAAAGGTACTTGGTTTATATATTGTCAGGTGTGTGTGTGTGTGCTTCTGTTAAATAATTCTGGAGATATCATTGATACATTCTCAAACAGCTTGATCCTGATATTCTCTTGATCAGTCACTTGTATCAAATAGCATTAACATCCTATGTAGCTGTCAATCTATTTTTCAGTGAGCGACATTATTTATGTTCAGTTGCATTTGATGTACTCTAGTCCTCTATCTTCCAGATTGAGTGGGACATATTATTTCTTATTAACCATCTCTGAATCAGTAGCTTGCATTCCTTCCTCTGTTTACTTAATATGCTTAGAAAGTTCAGTGATTAAATCATTTCTGTAAATTGCAGGTTTGAATATGCTTAGCCTATTGAACTTAGAGGGGTGCCCTGTGACAGCTGTGTGCTTGGATTCTCTTTCAGGTTTAATTTTGACTCAGCTATGCAGCTGTTTTGTGATCAATGATACTTATTTTAATCAGTGCATATTGTGTGGTCACTTATGCATAAGTCTAAATTTATTTCTCATGTACATTACCTTTTACAGAACTTGTGAATTTTAAGGTACTTCATTTTTCCTTGGTATCTGAGTCACTTCTTTGGTGATGGTGGACTTGATTATCTTAATCTATTTTCTGACCTTTTCTGTGCAGCTCTTGCTTCTCTGTTATATCTGAACCTTAACAGATGCCAACTTTCTGATGATGGGTGTGAGAAATTTTCCAGTAAGTTTATTGCATTTATGTAGTTCTAGCCGCTTATTTGCTAAACCTTGATAAGTATTATGTCATTAAATTCGTTGGCCTTTTTTTCCAGAATTCAAAAAACTGAAAGTACTAAGCCTAGCCTTCAATGACATCACTGATTCCTGTTTGGTGCACCTGAAAGGTACTTTTTATATTAGTTTTATATCAGATTTTTGTTCCTAACTTAAAGATTGAAACATGTCAAAGGCTTCCTATAAAAATTTTAGGGTGGAGAAAAAAATTGAAAGGACAAGTCTTACTGGCCTGTGATAGAAAGATTTTTCCAATTATAACATCTTAAAGCCTAAGAATAAAATTGGACTGACAAATTTCAACCCTAATTTAGAAATTCCCTTGACTGGAGACAGGTCCAAGATTTCTTCAGGATTTGAATTCCTTGGTACTGTTAGTCAGCTTACATTTTATGTAGTTCATTAAAAACAAATGTAAAGAATTCCTTGCCTCAATATCTACGTATTAAATACTACGGTGACCAACTGTTGTCCATGGCTTACCCACTGAACTTTACCAATACTTATGAACCATCTTGTGCCCATAATATTTCTCTCAAAGGCCTATAAACTGGTGATGGTTGCCAATCTTTTTGTAGTACATGTCTTCCTTCCTATGGTTCCATATTTCTGCAACTTAGTCAAGCATAACATACGAGGGGAGAAGACCTGGGACAACAATATTTGTCTTAGTTAATCTGAATTTGAGGCTGCTATGACAGTTGATGATCAAAATAATTTACAAGTTGATCTTCTCTTATATCTTGTAAGCAGGTTTGACAAATTTGGAAAGCTTGAACTTGGATTCTTGTAGGATTGGTGATGAGGGGCTGGCGAATTTAACAGGTTAAATTAACAAATTCCCCATATCTAATTTGCATATAAATAAGATAACATTTTCTTTTTCTTCGATTGCGTTACTATATCTCTTTCTGATTGCTTTTGCTCAAGGTAAATAGGCTGCCTTAATGTGCATGATTATATAGAGCATCTATATGTCAAAATTTAGCTATTCACCATGCAAGTCCCGGAAGTTGATTTTATGTCATAAGTCTCTTCACTTGTCAGACTGACTACTAAGAATCATCAAATAATTGAATTTTCCTACAGTTGTAGATGTATCATCTCATGCAGTTCGTGTATGGTCTCTGGACTGTGATGACAGTTTCCTGTCTGAATGATCTGAACATTTAACTTTCTTCCTCATCTATTGTTTATTTTCGGTGTCCGTTACATTCATCAATTTTCTGATGTCAGTTACAATGCCATAAAGCTTTTGCACTTCTTTGCTGTCTTCTTTTCTTGCATGCTTATATTCTTTGTTTATTACTGGTAGTTATAATTTTGCATATGCTGTTTGGTACTATAGGTCTTAAGCGTTTGAAATGTTTGGTGTTATCGGATACTGATGTTGGGAGTAGTGGTCTCCGCCACCTTTCTGGTAAGAAATCACACTTTTTGTTCATAGGATGGTAAATCAATACACAGTTAGTTTTTGCTTTTTGATTAGCACAGAATTGTAGATCCATTCATTCCATTTGGTTCACTTTGTTGCTTTTAGATTTGACTTTGAGAAAGCTGATTTTAGTAAACAGAATCATGTGAGTTGGCAGAATTATAAATGTTGTTCTGATGTTAGTTTATTCTTATTAGTGTCATAAGGCACGGTGAATTTCCCTTTAACACTGTGAGAGAAGGGATTACACGTGTGCAATTTGATTGCAACACTAGTGTGGGTTGTATGTTTTCTCAATGACTGCCATGAATCATCTGTCATACCAAAACAGCTCTTCACTGTAGGCTTATTTGGGGTTAAAATACTGGAACTCTTGTGTCTTCTTTAAGCTTTTTCATATATGATTGATGGTGCAAGGATAGTCGTGTTGATATTAATGAAAATTGAAGTAGGTGATCAATTCTTTTTGAGGAAAACAAGTGATTTTCATGATGTTAGTTGCTTCACACATACTTTTATGTTCTGTTTTGTATCGATCTGTTTGCCGTTAATCCTTGGTTGGTCATGGTACTGGTATGCTTAACATTAATATACTCTTTTGCTTGTTTTTTATTTTCAGGTTTGACTGGCCTCGAAAGCATAAATCTGTCGTTCACTATGGTAACTGATGGTGGTTTAAGAAAATTATCTGGATTGTCTTCTCTTAAGTCTCTTAATTTGGATGCTCGACAAGTTACAGATACAGGTCTTGCAGCCCTTACAAGTAAGTGTGTGTATAGGTTTATGGTGCATTTGGATTCTTTTGATTTTTCAATCCATTGAATTTAATTTGCTCAAAAGGTTCTAATTTCTTCATCTATGAGATATTTGATGCCTAAAACCTCTGGATTGAATATGTTGCCTGTCATTAATATTTTTGCTCGTGGTAATTGTGGCCTTTTGGGAGAATCGATGACTTCATCTATGATGCACTTTAATAGCACAGTACATCTGAAAATTCTTAAATTGGCTAGTTGTAAATAGCCCCACCTAAAGTTCCCTTGTTACTTTTCCTCTGCATGTTTATATCTATGCATCTGTTTACACAATGAAGCCTTAACATAGTGAATTGCAACAGCTTTTCTGTTATTAGTTCTTATGAATTGCATTTGATAATCTTTTTTCTTGGGAAATGTTTTTGAGATCAAATCCTGAGGGCAGAATCTACTTATTGGATTGAGGAAGGGGGCAATCGAAGTTAAATTAATATTGTCTAGAATAAAGACAATCGAACCTGCAGTGAAATACTTGTCAAGTTTTTGCAGCCTGAACTGTAATTTTTGGAGGTCTGCCTCTGATTGTTTTTGTTTTCTGAAGCGTGTCAAGCTCTCCTTTCTTCTCATGTCAATATTGTAACTTCTAAGTGCTTTTTAGATTTCTTTTCTGCTTTTCTTAAATCTTCTAACAATGATCATTGCATATTTTTTTCTCAAGCTAAGTTCCTGAACTGCAGTCCTGTAATTCATCGGTATGATTACTAAATGTTTTTGACTTTTTTGTAATATCTGGCTTTCTTTATACAGGTTTGACTGGGTTGATACATCTGGATCTTTTTGGAGCTCGTATCACAGATTCCGGCACACACTATTTGCGAAGTATGTGATATAATGATGCAATCCAGTAGAAGAAATGTTAAATTATTTCTTGTGCTGCATAATTCATTTCTTTTGCTTCCAACTTTTGAATTCAAGAGCAAATGTGTGTTTCCTGGATGTCCTTGCCTATTACTGTTTGTGTTTTATTTTTGACTTGAAGTTGTTTGCTTTTGGTGTAGATTTCAAGAATCTGCAGTCCTTGGAAATATGTGGTGGAGGATTGACTGATGCTGGCATCAAGAACATCAAAGATCTTTCTTCCCTCTCGCTACTGAATATATCCCAGAACTGCAACCTGACAGATAAAACCTTGGAATTTTTATCTGGTTTGTTCAGCACGTTGCTCTATATTTACTTATGATCATTGTGATTATCAAAATGTGCGAAAACAAAGATCAACAAACCGGAGAGCAAACCCTGAAGAAGAAAAACTCATGTTTGAGATTCTTCAAAATCATCTATTGATTGCTCTAGCGTCATTGAATGTTACGATGCTACAGAATTTTAAAGAGCTATTTCAAAGTTACCTTGAAACAGCCACAATCACATAATGTTAAGATTTGTTTAAAATCTCTTGTACTATGCAAGCATCATATTACATGTTTCTTCTACAAATGTGCAGGGTTGACGGGATTGGTCTCCTTGAACGTTACAAATTCTCGTATAACCAGTGCAGGTTTACGACATCTGAAGCCACTGAAAAACCTGAGGTCTTTGACCTTGGAGTCTTGCAAGGTTACTGCCAGTGACATCAGGAAGCTTCACTCAACTGATCTCCCGAATTTGGTTAGCTTCCGGCCAGAGTAGTTGGTGGATGGAGGCCGTATAATCGTACGTATTGTTAATAACTCCTTGTGCTGGAGGAGCTGAGACGAAACATTTAGACTTGTCTGGAATTGTACATAATACTTAAAAGACTTGAAGGGTTGGTTATGGGAGGCTTAAGGGGTGTCAACGCTTAATTTGAAGCTAAGAAATTGTACATAAGCTTCCTAGGCATGGCTTGGCATGGTCATTCTTCACTCTTTCAAGTTGAATGTTTGTACTATGTCAAGCCCAATTTGCTAAAACTGCTCTTCTTATGCATTCTTCATGCTTATTAGAATGTGCAAAATTTAGTTCATGACCTTGCCAAAAGTTCATCCTTTCTTATTAACTTGACAGTAACTAAATGATAATAGTATCTGGACATTGAAGAAGAAGAAGAAGAAGAAGAAATAAATAATAAAAACTAAATCATAGGAAAAAGAATAAATAATTAAATACAAATAATATTATGATAAAAATACAAATGATAATAATAATACTTAATAAAAAATTATTTAATGATTTTTATATGATTTTAATTAATTAATATTACAAAAGTTTTTAATTAATTTGAAAAAATATATTTCTTATAATAAAAAGTATTTAATATTTCCAATCTAAAAATCCATAATACGCACTAAAAAATCTGAACTCCCCAAAGCCTCCACAAGGCTTCTCCTGTCTGCTACAATCTTCTCCGTTACAATGGCTTCTTCACTCTCGGTAGACATAGCCACCACTTTCCTCTCCTTCACTTGCCGCCGCCGCTACAACCAGGCGCTGGACTCCCGACTACACGCTACCGTTCTTCCTTTTCTTCTATTTAAGACCCAGACACCTCACTGGTCGCTCTCGGTTAGGGCCGAGCGCTCGTTTAATTCTCTTCGTTTCTCCAACAACCCCTCTTCCACTGTCCGCCGGAGGTTCTGCAGTGCCACAACCAGTTCTACCTCGCTGAGCGAGGACTCCGACTTGGCTACCAAAATTCCTCCCGATAATCGCATTCCCGCCACCATCATCACTGGGTTTTTGGGGTCTGGAAAGGTACGATCTTTTTTTTAATCTTTCCAAATTTTATATTTTTAGATATTTAATTTAGAGTAAGTACGTCGTTTGGAAATGGGAACCCTTTCCAAATGATGCTTAGCTTGTGGTCTTTTGCCAAAGATCAGTCTATGATCAAAGTACGCATGTATATCACAATTTTCTTTTGTTACTCTTTTTCATTTTTTTTAATCCAACTGTGAACACGTGATGGCATCAAAATAACCTTCTGAGAGTTAAAGACCGGTCCTTCAGAAGTTTGAGCTAACCAAAATTTGCATTTTTGAAGTAGGAATTTTAGCAAATGATTATTGTGAAATATGCAGCTCAATGTCTAATGAAAAGGGCAGTGGCTGCATGATTATCCTTTCTGTGTTTGTTATTTGGATTTAGAGTATGTTTTACGATGGTTGTTTGCTCATTTATTTTTCGTTTGCTTGTGGTGTCATGATGTGTTGTTATCAACAGACAACATTGCTCAACCATATCTTGACAGCAGAGCATGGAAAGCGCATAGCTGTGATTGAGAATGAGGTGTAGTATTGAAGTTTAAATGAGCTTGTTATTGCTTTAGCGTTATTTCATTTTGATTTTTCTCTGCTACCTGATATTCTTTTTCTTTAAGGGGGTGGTCACTTTGGGTTGTAACCTCAGCTGTTTTGATGAGGGGGTTTTACATGGCAGTTGAGACTGACTCGCTGGTGAAAATATGATTTCTTGAGAGACATTAATAATACATGTTGGATAATTGTTTAACATGCAGTTTGGTGAAGTTGACATTGATGGTTCTCTGGTTGCTGCAAAAAAAACTGGGGCCGAAGACATTATGATGCTGAACAATGGTTGTCTCTGCTGTACAGTGAGGGGTGATCTTGTAAGGATGATCTCAGAACTGGTTGAGAGAAAGAGAGGGAAGTTTGACCATATTGTTATAGAGACTACTGGTATGGAAGTAATCTGACAATAAGGTTCACATTATGGTTGTCAATTGGAAAGACTCTTTATTACTTATTTCTTGTCCTCTCACCCTAGCTTTTGTAACTGAAGAGCATCTTTTTTCGTAGTTGCTGGTCAACATAGTTCTCTGGATATGAAGCAGATTTCATGCACATATTGGACCTTGTTTGCAACTGTTGTTCTAACACATTCCAAGTTTAAAATTTTAGGTTTGGCAAATCCAGCACCAATAATTCAGACCTTTTATGCCGAGGATAGTATTTTCAATGATGTGAAATTGGATGGTGTTGTCACCTTGGTTGATGCAAAGCATGCTACTTTTCACCTAGATGAGGTTAAACCTAAGGGAGTAGTAAATGAGGCTGTTGAGCAAATTGCGTATGCTGATAGGGTTATAGTAAATAAGGTACTTTTCATTTCCAATTTATTGTATAAAGAAAAATCAAGTTAGATTTGTGGCCATGTTGCATCTGGGATCATTGAACTCATTAACTCGTATATCTTATAATCCGTTTGTGAGTAAAGATGCTGATTGCATTGTTGAATTCTATTTGTTCCTGACTATCAACTTCTTATGTGTTATAGACGGATCTTGTTGGTGAGCAAGACATTACTTCTTTGGTGCAGCGAATAAGGGTTGGTGTCCTAGTTTTGTTTTAAGCCCATCTATTGCCTTTATTCTTTGTCTTTGAGTATTTGAATTCAAGTTGCATTTGTCTCTAATGCCAGAACATCAATCGCATGGCTCATTTGAAGCAGACACAATATGGAAAAGTTGACTTAGACTATGTACTTGGTATTGGAGGCTTTGATTTGGAAAGGTTTGTTTACTTTTTTTTCTTTCCTTGATACTGCATTTAATTTCTTAATTTTAGCCATGGTCAGATAGGATAGTATTCAATGTCAAAGTAGGATATCTGCTCCATGGAAGTTACTTCTTTTCTGATCAAACCATTTTCCTGCTTGTTGCTTGCACAGTTTTTTGCTCATTCTATATTTGCAACATTGTTCTCCACCGGTCCCTTTGTTCTTTTATATCCTCTGTTTAGAGGATGGGATTGGCATGTTGAAGGACAGGGACCTTCAATTGGATGCTGTAAGGCATTTATTCGGTGACTAGAGTCAGATATCCTGTAGAGTTGGAGCCCTTAAGCCAGATTTTGGGATAGCAATTTGAGGAAATGGATCATGCTCAAACATGCATAGGATTCATAATGTAGATTGGTAGTTATAGGAGGCTTTTGTTGCTGCCTTTTTTAATTTACTTAGTTGTGAGTTAATTACTCTAATTATTGTTTCCTGCAGAGCTTGTTAATGTGGTTGGTTGCAAAGAAATGCTGTTGAATGATTTATCATCTGCCTGATGTTTACCTTTCTCTCTTTTCTCTTTTCTTTTTGAATACTTTGGTTGGAATAGATGCTTTTGTCGTAAATACTGATAGTAAATGACAATAATTGGATGTAGTTGCTAACTTGAACTGATTCTTTCCAAGGATTGAGAGTGCCGTTGGAGCAGATGCCGAAAAGGGAGATCATGGTCATAACCATGATCATGTTCATGACCACGACCACAATCATGAGCATGGCCATCATCATGATCATGACCACCAACACGGTATGACTAGTGTTTCTTCGATTGCAGTGACTGCTTATAATACTGTCCTTGCGTTGATAACTTGTTAATTGAGTTCTGTACAATGTTAGAAAAAAGTTCTGTTACATCAATAATGAGTTTCTGCTGAAGATAGATATCACTATATACTAGTCGTGTTCCCACACTACATGTGGAAACCTTCGCATGCAAAATAAGGTAATTTTCATTTGCGAAAGATTCTCTCTCTGTATAAAATTATACAGAGAAGGATTGAGAGTGCTGTTGGTGCAGATGCCGAAAAGGAAGATGATGGTCATGACCATGATCGCATTCATGACCACAACCACGATCATGAGCTTGACCATTATCATGATCATCACATCCAGCACAGTATTTCTAGTGTTTTATAAGACTATCTTTGCTTTGATGACTTGTTATCTGATGTCTTTGCATTGTGAGAAAAAAAGCTTTGTTACACCAAGTAATGAGTTTCAACTGAAGATATATCTCGCCATATACTAGTCGTGTTCCCACACTACGTGTGGAAAACTTTTTCACATACAAAATAAGGTAATTTTATTTTGCAAAAGAATCTTTCTGTGTATAAAATTATACGGAGAGATTGAGAGGGCTGATGGTGCAGATGCCAGATGCCAAAAAGGAAGATCATGGTCATGACCATGATCCTGTTCATGACCACAAGCTTGACCATCGTCATGATCATGACCACCAGCATGGTATTTCTAGTGTATTTTCAATTGCAATGATTGCTTACAAGACTATCTTTGCTTTGATGACTTGTTACTTGAGTCTTCACAATTTGAGAGAAAAGTTCCGTTACACCAGATAACCAGTTTCAACTGAAGATATATAGCTACAGTTAATTTTCATATTCAAAATAATCTCTGAATAAAATTGGAAGGCAAAACTTACTATATAACTATATATTGTAAAACTAGTTGGCATAAGGATGCTATAATTACAGTTCATATAAATAAAGATTGATAAAAAATCATAAACCAAATAAAATTTGAAAAGAATTAAAATAATTATTTTTTCCCGAATCCAGCCATCTCACCTTGATTACTATACATACAGTGAAAAGATTATGAATACCAAAGTTTTGTAGTGGAGAGGATGCAAATAGTAAAGAGATTGGTGCTGTGACCGCCTTTTGTGTAGTAAAATGTTATAAATAGCTAAAGAAATCACATCCCAACTCTTGAAGAGCTTATATTGTAGATATGAATAAGGCATTGTAAAGATCATTTGTGTTGCATATGCATGCAAACATTAGACTACACGTTTGGAAAGAAAGCTCATTAAAGAATTTAAAGGTTACCAATAAATTTAATCCTTTAATGTGTAAGTTTGACTATAGTAAGTTAATTAAGGAATTTAAAGACAAAAAGGTTATTAACTAATTTAAACAATGATGTAATATATTGTCTTGAAAATATAATTATGTAATGTATTTGTAAGTTTTAATCGGCAATAAATATTCTTCCATAATTATGTTTAACCAAAAGATTTTGATTGAAACTATGCTAAATTGTGAATCCTATGTAGCCAATGTATAGATATTTCTTCTCATTATATCATTATATCTACTTTAATAGATATATAAGGAAATATATATTTATATGATGGAACCTAAGAAGTTATATAGCCAAATGCCTTACTATTAAGGAAGATGTTCTTTGGCATTTTCATGTTGCTCTCTTTCAATTATTAAGTTGTCAGATATGAAAGAAGCCTCCACGATGTTGATTGTTTAGCTCACAGAAATTTATCGTAGATTTTCGTAGGTTTATTGAAGATGGACACATGTCAACATAAATACCAACGAATTGTTGGTGGTTTGTTAAGTAGGTATATGTGGGCTTGCATTTTGTTATCTAGAACGTGCTTATCGGAAATTTGATGTACATTTGTGAATACGTTTTTGCATTTTTCTTGTGGTGATTCTATAAACTATTATCAAAGTTGCGAATTTTGGTTTACAGAACATCACCATTCACATGATCACACTCATGATCCTGGTGTTTCTTCTGTTAGTATTGTTTGTGAAGGAAACCTGGACCTAGAGAAGGTGCGTTTTACTAAGTGATTCGAGTATTTGGAGCATTTATGGA
Source organism: Erythroxylum incrassatum (assembly GCA_026546855.1). Classification (NCBI taxonomy): domain Eukaryota; kingdom Viridiplantae; phylum Streptophyta; class Magnoliopsida; order Malpighiales; family Erythroxylaceae; genus Erythroxylum; species Erythroxylum incrassatum. Next base: position 5,685,260 of record JANVCL010000005.1, on the reverse strand, counting down.
GTTTTACCGATTTATCATCATATTTTGCTTAATTTATCAGAAAGTGCGTACTACTGATGGCAAAGGAATGGTGTTCTTGTCTTTTTCTCAGGCTAACATGTGGCTAGGTACTTTATTATACGAACGCAGTGAGGACATATATCGGATGAAAGGTCTTTTATCTGTTCAAGGAATGGATGAGAGATTTGTGTTTCAGGTAAGATGCAGAATTCCATAGTTGCCAACTTTCTGGAATAAGAAAGTTACTGGTATGCTTCCATGCAATAAGGATAGTTCGCGGGCATGTAGCAACGTGTACTCAGTCTAGGGATAAGGTTTTTGTTTATTTTTCTGGTGTCGCTGATTTAAGACAGTGGTACTCAAGTCTCAAGGGTCGGTTTTGATAATTTGGGTTCTGACTTGACACACACTCTGGTTTGTTGTTTTGCAGGGTGTTCATGACATATTTCAAGGATCACCTGATCGGTTATGGGGTCTAGATGAACCCAGAATCAACAAAATGGTGTTTATAGGCAAGAACTTGGATCAAAAGGAAATAGAAAAAGGGTTCAGAGCTTGTTTACTGTGATTACCAACAGGAAGCTTTTCCCAAGTTTTGGGCCATTGGCATCTTGTAAAAAAATATTGCTACTCGAGCAATCGAACATTATTTTAACATCAATCTGGTCAAATATTACGCAATTATATGTCATTATCCGATGCACCTCTCATCATCTTATGCCATTTGTTAAAGAGTGATCAGATACATCACTACTTTCAAACTTTGACTAGAATTTGGTTAAAAAGTAAGTACCATTAGACCAATATATGATGGGATTTAAAGATAATTATGAACACTTTATATTACACACACACACACACACATTAAGTTCATAAGAATACGTTTGAAAAAATGGTTTTGAGATAAGAAAGTAGGAGGTGGGTCTAACATATACAGTTTTTGATGTCTGAAGAGAAACAATGTTGTCTAACGACGGTTTCAAAATGCATCATAAGTTGACGAGTCAAATGACTTGTCCACAAGCAAAATTGATGAATCGGGAACCAATAGCTTTAACACAAGAAAAAGCCAATTTTGTGAGTCGCCTATAGTGGTTTTTTCTTATTCTCTGAACTGTAGACCAGAAATTGTGGTAGAAGTCGAAAGCTGCACTTGTTTTATAGCCATTTTAATCCCATCTCATAACAGGGCATCTTTTCTTTTTAATACAAAAACAAAGTATCAAGCATGAAGGCTGACAAAGTATGAAACTAAAATCTTTGGCAGATGGAGAGAATGAGTGTACTTGAATAAAAGAGGGCATCTTTTCTTTTTAACTTTTATGTCCATAAGCTCATAATTGCTATAGATACTAAGAAAATCTTAGTAAGATGCTTCATTTCTGCTTATAGAAGATTGAAAAAAAAGGTACTTTTGCATCTTCGGCTAGCAAGTCAGATCAGGAAAGCTGGTAACAGGAACCTACATTACCTTATACTAACCAGATCCGAATTTAACCATCATCCATACAAACAGTACAACTAGTGAAACTCACAAATGAAAGTTCCTGGCCCCTTAGGGGGGATCCAACTTGCCTGCTGTGGAGGTGAGTCTTCAAGATAGTCTTTAATTTAGAGATCACGATTTCGAGATTAGGTTATCGAACATTACTCTTTGTGACATTCACCTCATGAATGTTTAGTAAGCGATCATGTCACAAAAGTGAAAAACAGATAAATAGATAATTCTAATACAACTTCAATTCAGACCATCAATAATGAGCTCTTAACCAAGATTACCGAGTAAAATCTAGCCCAGTTCCTCCTCTGCACTCACTGGGGCAACTTTCTTGATCGAAAGACTGCAAATTTATTAACATCTGAGTAAGAAAACTGAATCCCATTATCATTCAACAATCCTTCAATCAATTTCTTATCTTTTTCGGGGTCTTTACTCTCACATTCAATCTCATAACTCGTTCCAAAATCATATATCGTCTCATCAAGCTCCAAGTTCAGGTTTTTCCAATCAAAAACCTGTCTAATATTCCTGAAACCACCCAAGCACACAAACCCATCAATGTCTTTAACTCCAAACTCCTCTCGAACTCTATCCATAATCTTTGACGGCTCCAACAACCCCAAGCTCGAAGGCTCTGCCACGCACGTGCGCCCCATTTGAGGGTCTATGGGCTCCTCCTGCTCTTCCACGCGACTAATGCCATCGGACATTAAAGGCTTGGCTTTGAGTGAGAGGACACAGCGTGAGTCGAGGTTGTAGAATCGGATACGGAGGGCTGCGAGGCGTGTGGCGAGTTGTGAGGTTTTGGTGTCGAAGAAGAAGTTTTCTTGGACATGGGTTTTGACGTGAAAAGCAGAGAGCAGAGAAGAGACTTTTTGGTGGGATTGTAAGTCTGGAAGGCGAAGTTTCACTTCAATTTCCATGGCTTTGTTTGGTGAATGAGAAAAGCCAAGGACAAAGATGCTTACTTTTCTGCTTTTGTATCCGCTAGGTGGTAATCTAGTGATCATGATTGGAGGATAGTTGGAGGTTGAAATGTTGAATGGTTATATGAAAATTGTTTAAGGTGGTTGAATTTGAGAGAATTATATAAATGCACCATCATCGTAATACGGGATCAGATCCTCTGCCACTTTATTTTACCCATCCATTTATATAGGTCTATATAAATTTTGTCAAAAAAAAAAAAGTCCATATAAATGGATGGATCAAATAAAGTAGCACAGAGTTGGTCTCAAAAAAGTGAACCAAAGGATCAGAATACTGAAGACTTCGAATTCATGTAGAGACTACCTAAACTAACAAAACCTATAATTGTTTCACCTGTCTTTACATTTTGAACTTATTCTTTACTTAAATAAATTTATCTTTTTAATTTAAATTTGGGTTAATTATTAAAAAAGTTTAAATTTTTGTTAATTTTTTAATTATAGCCCGAATTTTAAAAATTAGCAATTAAATATTCAAACCTTCAGTTTTTTTCAATTCTCATATAAATTTTTAAAATAACAATAAAATGCTCAAACTTTCAATTTTTTAATTTTATCCAGACATTAGTATTTTAAAGTTCTTAACTTTTAATACATATCAGCTAAAATTAATACAACAAACGAAGATTAATGAAACGACATCATTTAATCACATAATTAAAATGATGTCGTTGTTTAAAAATGACATAAATCAGATTACGCAATTCCAACGACCTTAAGTTTTGATTTCAGTTTTTTCTTAATTTTTTATTTGTTCTTTCAACGTCCTCCTCCTTCAATTTTTAAATTATGCAGCCCCGACGCCTTTATACTAAGGACATCAAAAGAACGACCTAAAAATGAAGAGCTTAGTTGTATAGTATGCTATAATGTGAGTACTTTGAGATGTCAAAAGAACAAACATAAAACAAAGGACAGAGGGTTAAGGGCATCGGGAGAGCAACAGATAACGCCAGACTATAATTGAAAAAAATTCAAAGTTTAAATATTTTATTATTACTTTTTGAAATTTAGGCTAGAATT
>JANVCL010000005.1:5663047-5674858 GCA_026546855.1 Erythroxylum incrassatum | reverse complement strand
CTTCAATTTTCAAATTATGCAGCCCCGACGCCTTTATACTAAGGACATCAAAAGAACGACCTAAAAACGAAGAGCTTAGTTGTATAGTATGCTATAATGTGAGTACTTTGAGATGTCAAAAGAACAAATATAAAACAAAGGACTGAGGGTTAAGGGCATCGGGAGAGCAACAGATAACGCCATACTATAATTGAAAAAAATTCAAAGTTTAAATATTTTATTATTACTTTTTGAAATTTAGGCTAGAATTGAAAATTTTAAAAGTTTGGACATTTTATCGATACTTTTTAAAGTTCGAATTATAATTAAAAATTGATGAAAGTTTGAGTTTTTTTTAGTAATTAACCTTTTATATTTTAAGCTTGAACACTTTTTTACATTTAGTTACTTGATAACTAAAATATTTTTCTTTTTTTTTCAAAGCCTACTTATATCCTTGTTTAAATGTCAAACATATGTTTAAAAGAATTCCTCCCTAGCTCGCTCAAATTTTAAGTTAGTCATAATAAGCGATTAATAATTTAGCACACCTAGTGAGTTAATAATGTCACATGCAAAGAATAGAAAAAGAAGTTATTATGCCTCCAAGTTTATAGGAAGAAGTCCCTACTGTAGTAAGGAACGAAAGTTTTGTACATCAGCCATCAACAAGAAATGACGTAGTTTAAGCAAAAGATATTTTAGAGTTAAAGTTCAATTCGGCCTCTACAGTTGAAGTAATGAAGATGATCACAGAGAAGATGGAAAAGCTTTATGCCGCTTTGGTATAAGTCATTGGGCATAATTCTCCTCCTCTAGTTAGACATTTTTAAAAGCCCGAGGAGCAACTTATACCAAATGCAATGGAAGTTAATAAATGTAATCGACTTCTAATTTCTTCCTTTGTGAAAGAAAGATATGTTAGGCTTTAAGCTCCTGAAAGACAGGTTTGGTTTTGAAGTTAAAGCTAATAGGTTGAATTACGAATTAGGGGAAATGGTTTGGCTATAAATTGTAATCATGTTCCTGTTATTGATCCACCACATATGAGACATCAAGTTGATTTGAAAGTAGTTAGAGAAGTTGTTTAAGAATTATAAAGGTTTGGCTTGAGACAAATTAGTAGCCCATAATTCTATAAGTCTTATTAGAAGCACATTGACCACCAGAATCCTTGTTCCCATAGTTACAAAATTCCTGAGTTTACTTTGTTTTCAAGTGAAGATGATCAGTCAACCGTTGAGCACATTGCCACATTCACTTTTCAGTATGGTGAATTGGCTAATCACAAAATTTTCAACAATTTCAAGCTTAGGTTGTTTCTAAATTCTTTGACAGGTGCAACTTTTTCCTGATATGATTTGTTACCCAAAAATCCTATCTTTTCATGGGGTAGAGATGGAAAGACTATTTCATACTCAGTTTTGTCATACTAAATCTGAAGTTACTATGATCAAATTGTCTACAGTTATTCAAAAGAAAAGTACAAACACCAACTGCTCGGATGCAATACTCTTTCGATATCTTTAAAATGGAGGGATTTTTTTGATTTATTGTTGCAAGAGAAGTTTATCACTTTGCACCTACAATATTGAATTTCTACAAAGGAAGAGAGTCGAGAGAAGGACTATTATAAGTACCATAACTCATAAAGTCAACCTAAGCATTTATGTTGGAGATTCAGGATCGAATCGATAAGGGAATTCTATTGTTTGTTGAAACTGATAAGATAATGTTGATAGATGAAGATTCATTTCTACCAGTTGCAACTATTAATGCAATTGAGTTTGATTTTCAGACTTATGTTGAATGTCAAGAGGAAATTGCAGATCATAAACTATCTTTTAGCAACAAGCCACAAATTTAATGTAGGTAACCTCGATTTGTAGTACCACCTTAGGTGCCTCTATCTTATCAATGGCATCGAGTGAGACATCCTGAGAATCCAATGCCAATAATCAGAACTTAAAGGAGAAGACTTCAACGTCAAAGAGTTGTTGTTAGGTTCAAAGGAAGCAAACCATCTCCCTTTGAGAAGCTCATCCAGGAAGCTTAGATTAAAGACTTTCTCAGAAGTTGCTACTATTGTCCAAACATCCTGCATATAAGGTATAAACGAGCTTGTAAAAAACTTAATTTTTATAAATATGGAGGAAATTCTTGCTTTACCTCTAGTGAAATAATTTATGTGATATTTAGTTCGAGGGAACTTCTAACTTTCTCAGATTCTAGTCCATATTAGTGAATTTGATCAATAGCTTTGAACTCATTTTTTACAAAATTCTAGGTCTTCAATACTAGTCTCACTAAACTAAGTTCGCTATTTGTGAATGTTTTGTCAAAATAGTAACTAAGCGATAAACAGCGCTTGGAGAATGGGGATTGCAATTAAAATTCCATACCAAAAGAGGTTTCATTACAATCCTCAAAGAATTACAATACTACAATTTGAGCATTCAACTCGAGCACGTTGCTTCATCAGCTTCCTGTAGTACCAATGTTGTGGCTTGTCATGATGCGTGAACGTGCATGAATCTTGTTGTAGAACTTCTGATAGTCCACTTCGTAAACCTTCAACCTGTTTGAAACCAGAAAGTATATATAGGCAGCATCAGTTAGATTGTCATTGATATTGTGCTTATATTTGACTCGAATGTCCTCAACACCATGAAAGTTTCATAAAAGGGCTAGTAAGTCCCTGGAAAGAAAGAGAGATTGCTGTAAATTTATTGAAAAGGAACTAGCATAACACCCTATAATCCGTTAGGTCAAATTCGTTACAGCTCTGCTGTGAAAGCTTCAAATATGAAGTATTTCTCCCTCAATATGCTTCAATGTATCATGATTTCAGACAAATGGTACGAAAGAACTCAATCTTGGACATGCATGTGAACTTGATGAAGTGAAATTAACTTGCATATTCAAGGTCTATCCTAAATTTGGACAATAGACACTATAGCCGAGTTATTCTAAATTATTACAATGGCTGGCAAAGAAAGTTCTGTTGAAATATCCCTTTCCTTTTGTATTTCTTAGGTGTAGCCGATTCAGTACCAAGTAACCATTGAATATTTTTTAATTTTGTTGTTATAAAATTGTGATAGTTGGACATTCATAAATTGTACTGTTATTGCACCTTCACCAAAAGTAAATACATATCCACTAGTAGATTTTATCTCAACTAGATTAGAGATCTAATTAGCATCACTGTATCCTTCTCATACAGTGAAAAATCGCCTAGACAAAATACCATAATTTATAGTACCTTTCAAATATTTCATTAGTCTGACAAAAGTATCCCAATGATCACTAATATGATTATGAGTATACCTACTCAATGTAAACACGACATAAGTTATATCAGATCGTGTAAATTCATTAAATGCATCATACTCTCAATAATCTAAGCGTACTCAAACTGAGCCATAGGGTCACTTTTATTTTTTACCAAATGAGCGTTAGTATTATAAAGAGTACAAACTAGTTTCACATTAAAATAATTGAACTTTTTTCTCAACATAATGTTCTTATGATAACATTATATCATATTTATTCCTTATGATTTTAACACCCGAAATGACACTTGCTTCTCTCGTATCTTTCATATCGAAATGTGAAGCGAAAAAGTTGAGTACTATATACAACATTAATATTGGTACCAAAAATAAGCAAATCATCCACATATAAACTAACTAATGATCACACCTTCTCTATCAATAACTTTAGTATACACAAATACATCCACTTCAATAGAAGAGAAACCTTCATTTACTAGAACTCGATCAAAATCAAAATTTTCATGTCATTATTTAGGAGCTTGTTTAAGACCGTACAAAGATTTTCACAATCTATCAACTTTGTTTCGAACTTAGGCAAAACATAACTTTCAAAATGTATCACGCAAATTTCTTTCTTTAAATCACCATTTAAAAATGTTATTTTGACAATCATTTGATAAATAAATACATTATGGATAGAAGTTAAAGCATTCAAAATACAAATTGATGAAATTCTAGTTACATGAGCATAAGTATCAAAATAATCAACATTATGTTATTGAGTAAAACCTTTAGCAACTAAACGAATTTTATATTTATCAATAGAATCGTTATGTTTAAATTTCCTTTTAAAAATTCATTTGCGACCAATAGGTTTAGCGCGCACCTAATGTTAAATCTCATTTTTAATGGCTTCTTTCTAAAAATGGTGTGTCAAAAGAAGAAATTGCATCGGAAAATAATAAAGGGTCATTTTTTACAAGATATAAGTGTAAAAATCGTTTCCGAAGGATAATTCTTTTCTTGGTCTTTTGCTCCTTCTCAACAACTTAGAGTTTTCACAATCAATATTAACAGATGGAACATAAGAAGTTTTCTTTAAAAAATGAAAAACTATGTTCAAAAAATTCAACATTTTTTGTCTTAATGATATTGTTACTATCAAGGACATCACTTTTTAAAACAAAAAATCTATAAGCAACACTATTATTAGCATAACTAATAAATATGCAATCAAAAGTTTTTGAGCCTATTTTCCTTCTCTTGTGATAAGGAAACATCACAATAGCAAGTCACCCTTATAAATATTTTAAATTTGGAGGGTAACCTCTCCATAGCTTATACAGTGTCTTACTAGTTCTCTTATAAGGAATTCTATTTTATAAATGACATATAGACAAAATAGCTTCATCCCACAAATTATTAGAAGCGGGGTAATTAACAAGCAAAGCATTCATTATTTCTTTTAAAGTTCTATTTGTCCTTTCTGCTACATAATTTGATTCAGGGAGAATAAGGAATGTAATTTTATGGATTATTCCTTCTTTTTCACAATAGTCATCAAACAAAATATATGACCTCTTCTATTTGATTGAACTCCTTTTATTTTCCTATTTAACAATTTTCTATCTTAGCTTTGTATAATAAAAATATACTAAAAGTCTTGTCTTTATTTTTGTACCAAATATACTTTACTATATCTAAAAATTTCATCTATAAATGTTATGTAATATTTCTTACCACCTATAGATAAAGTTTGTTTTAGATAACTAAGATTAGTACAAATTAAAATTAACAATTTAGATTCTCTATTAACAAATGCACAAGATTTTAGTTATTTTTGTTTAAGCACATGTACCACATATATCTATACATGCACTAGCATTAGCATAAATAAGCCAAAAGATTTCATATCCTTAAGATAAGAAAACTTAACATAAACTAATCTAGCATGCCATAAATCAAAAGAATCAATCAAGTAAGTAGAAAAACATGCATTATTTTCATTGATAATCTCATAAACAATTAACAAATAATCCCTGATTATGATTACAGTAATCTTTTTTTATAAATATATCATTTTTTTTGTCATAACAATATTATCATATTAAAATATCACTCTAACCCCAACTTTTTCCAACAAGGCTACAAAAATTAGATTAACTCTAATAGTTGGTACATAAAGCACTTCATTAAATGTCAAAGTCTTGTCATTTGTGAATTTCAACTCCTAGATAAAACTATTTCTTCTTCTTCCTCGTAGCACCAAAATCTACCACCCAATCATTGACATTGGCCTCAGGCCCTCAACATTAACTTGAGAAATAACAGTAGCTGTAATTCCATTATCATCTACTTTAACTAAATTTTTATTTGGTTACATGATTGCCATTTATGACTCGTTTCCTAACATTGAGGTGCATGATGACCTGACTTTTCATAATCAAGAGTGTTTTTTTTTTGAACTTGGGATTGTTTAGGTTTTAAATTAGTTCTATGACTATTATTCTTATTTTTGTTTGCATACCTTTTGTTATTATAGGAATTCGAGTTACTATGAAAGAATAGCTTTTGAAGATATCTCCTTTGTTTTAGCTTCTTGAAACTCCTTCCAATTTGTTTCTTCAATAATTATATGCACAATCAAATTTGGCAGTGGCAATTGTCAATGATTGTGCTTTAGTTGTTATTTGTAGTCATTTAGAAATGCAGGCAGCTTTTCAATCAATAAGCTTGCAACAAATTATTCTCGTAAATTGATGTTTTCAGCCATGTTTTGAAAATCGGATCGAATCGGTTAGTTCGATTGGTGACCAGTCGGTTATCCGATTCGGTTCACTCTTAAAAATCGGTTCTCAATTGAACCAGTGGGAACCAGTCAAAATTGGTCAATTGACCGGTTGAACCGGTCCGATCACTGGTTCAATAAATTTTTTATTTTTTATATTATTTGGTATTTTTATATTTTTTAATATTATTAATATTATATATAATTAAATATAATTATTGTATAATTATGACGTCACACCGGTTCGACCGGTGGTTGAACTGATCGAACCGGTCAAACCAATTACCGATAAAGTCTCCAGTTCGATGTTTGGTCCGAATTTCAAAACACTATTCCTCAGTTGTAAGATCCTCCAAAAGTTTACGGTATTTATTAATTTGAAATTTGGGTCTTGCTTGGTAAATAATTTATCAATCATTTTTTAACTAATTAAAACGTTTTAATTATCTGACCACGTCGAATAGCTAATGTATATATTTGATAATCAGCTGACTTTATATAGCATTTTGATTGGAGCTCAAAATTTGATAAACAAAATGACAACTATACCCTTTAAGTTGAAGCCAAAGTTTCTCAATCTGAAACTTCCTAATCCCAAAAAAGCCACCACTTACGTTACTATTTCGTTCATTGTGCCATAAGCTACATCCAACTTTCATGTAATTATTGGGAGCTGAGGTTTTCTTTTTTTTTAAAAATAATTATTAATATTGGAACTATATTAAATATCTATCATTAATTTAAGATTGAGAAATGATAAAAAAGTACTTTTCTTATTCTTTTTTTCTTTTTATTGTTATTATTATTTTTATTCCTATTCTGGTTATTTTTATTCTTATCATTATTATTCTTATTCTTATTATGTTCTATATTTTTAATAGATTTATAAAATTAAAATTTGAAAAATTAAATATCTAAAATTTAAATTCTAATGATAATATTTAAAAATATTAATATGTAATATTTATGTCTTTATAATTTTCTTTAAATCATGCGCTCATAATTTTTTTTACACATAAATAATTAATATTAAATAGTTAATTTTATCAAATATTATTAATAAATAGTTGATATTATCCATCGATTAAGTCATTATCAACTAATTACTAATAGAATTAATTGACAACTAATATAATTTCGCTGATTAGCATGCCTATATTTCTTTATCATCTGTCATCTCGCTAAAATTTGTCAGTCGTGTACTTAACAATCATTGATTCTCATATCTTCTTTGCTTCTTTGTAAGAACAATAAAAAAATCAAATAATTCATTACATAAATAAGTTTAATATAATCAATATTTAATGATTAATCATCTTTAACATTTGTGAGATGATTTTGATTTCTCAATAGAAATTTCAAAATGAACAAAATATATTAATAATTAAGCATAAGTTGATGTAGGAGAATTAAATGTATAATTTTACATCATAGATATTTAATATATAGAAATTATAAAAAATTAAATTATTTAATAATTAATCATCTTTAATTATTGTGGATTAATTTTGATTTATAATTAGTAATTTGTAACATATCAAGTGAATGTAACTTCTCTTTGTATATTTATATACATAGGATAATCAATTTATATACAAGGGATCCATGAAAACCTCTTACAAATCACATATATTTCATAGCTGGTTACGATTATGCTGCAAGACCAATCCTGCCTCTGTCCAAATTTATCAGAAGTACTTGTTTCTCCAGTAGGTTTAGCATTAATACCATTTGCATGCAAGCTTCATTTGTCATGTACTATGTTGCATCGAAAAGAAAAGAGACAGGCCTTGCACGAAAACTTGTTAAAACTCTCAGATACTCTTAACATTGGATATGTACTATTCAGAGAAAGCTTGACCTTATTCTTAATACTATTTACATGGGATCGGAAATGTCGGACAGGCTGTTATGTTCTAATTTCACCGTAACGGCTCTGTGCATTATGACTGTTTTAAGGGCTCTTTCTCTAACAAGGACTCTCCAGTTCTTCTGGGCTTTAACCTAGTCTACTGGAACTTCAACTTCCATTTTTAGGGTAGAATTTCCAAAAACCTGCAAAACATGAAAATCAATCAGTCCATGACTTAACTTCCGTAGGACGCTAACTTCACTTTTCTATATGTTCGATATGGCGACCATATGCACTGTTTCCTCAGTTTCTTCAAAATGCATAAGAACTTGATTTAGGCACAGACATGTAACCCTCACCGCCACAAGATCATTTCCTATCCAACATCTACTTGGATCTTTCATAAATTCCACAGAGAACATAAACTAATTGATAGCATATTCACTTTAAGAAGCGTGGTCAAAAGACAGAAATGAAAGAGGACTCAAAGACTAAGAAATGCCTCCAATGGTTTCTGTTTGAAAGTGCCTAACTCATCCCCAAAAGCTAGCTCAAGAAGGAGAGATTTGCACACTATTATAAACTCTTAAATGCTTTTGTAATTGTCCGATGTGGGATTCTTGACAGTTTTTGTAACCATAGATTGAAGCAAAAATCTCATTGATTGCAACAATAAGGATGGTTAAATCTTCAAAACAGGCCCATAATGGCAAAATATTGAACCACAATTGTCAATTAAATCTGCCGTTAAGGATCCACTTCAGTGGCAATTACTAGGCAATGGTTTTGGAAGAAGGGAGAGACAAAAAAAAAAACCTTTTTGAAGTCATTTAGCATTAAGTAAGATGCCCTGGAGTAACCTGCTTCCTTCAAAACTCGGCTCAACGCTTCCTGCAAAGGGGAAGAAAAGGAAGTGAAATGAAATCATTAATCCACACTGAAGTCAGTACAGAAACAATCTGTGGATCAACTTAATCCAATCTCCACAAAGATAGATCATATCTCAAACAATTAGATTTCACTCATACAAGACACAAGATACTTTATAGATACCTCTCTTTGTTCAGCAGTCATGAAAGAACCAGATAAGTCCTCAAGCACTTCTAAAATGTCATTGAAAGACACTTTTCCATTACCATCTGAGTCATATACTTTGAAAATTACTGGAAACAAAATAAACACAAGAAAAGACAACGCATCATGTTGAGTCAACAGCCGCCGAACACAAGAATTATGAGATATTTGGAGTCAGATCAAATCAAGATATCCAACTCTAACAAACAAAACAAACGTCTCTGACTTACGTCCTATTTTCTGCTCTGCAGTTGCTTTTGCACTAAAAGTAGAGAGGAAGGCCACGAAGTCCTTAAAATTTAAGCCATCCACCATTTTCAGCAGTCTCTGCAAGAACCAAAAAGCTATGAAGTTTTCACACTCAATCTGTACTCCACTTCATATCAACAAAAGCTTCTCAAAAGATAACCTGAGAAAGTGGATTCATTGCAAATTCAGGTACCGATAAGAATTCATCAGCCGAGACGAATCCTTTTGCATTTCGGTCTAGTTGGCAAAACCTCTGATACAGTGACACTATTTCTTGCTGAGAAACTGAGTTTGAAACCCAAAAATCATCATATTGAGAACCAGAACAAGTATTAACTGTATATGAATAACCAAAGTGAAAAGGCAAACATAAAAAGCAGCAGAAAGACAAAAATACAGAACTAAGACTAATTAAAATAAACAAAAGTTAGATATAACTTACCCAGATTATGGCAGTGTTCTTGAACCTCTTCTATGTCATATTGAGTTAGCATTGATGACGCGTTCCCCATTGTTATCCTAAAAAGTGTAAAGTACAGAACTTTAAGAAACTGAAACAACAGTCAATCTGCCGCCAAAATACCCATCGATCAAAAATGAAAAAGAAACAAAATTTCAGAGTAAAAAGTTTATGAAATCATGAAACCCCAGGAAATTGAATAGACAACAAATTGAAATGATCGAACTGCAGTGAACACATAAACACATAAAAGCCAAATCCAAAACTAACTGATGAGGGCACTTACCTCAACCAAAAAGATAAGATACAGAAACAGGAAAATTCAACGTCTGAATGTTTTGAAGTGATGTGGATACGTATGGATTATGGAATAAAGATAAGAAGCGTACGGGGGCTTATATAACAAAAGGTGGGAACTCCACTAATGCCTGTCCCAAACTAACGTAGGTTTTGTCGCTGTCCCACTCCCATGTCACCAAAATCCGTACAAATTTATTATAATAAACTATTAATTTAAGTTTAATTTAATCATATAAATAATATTTAATTATTTTATATTTAATTTTTATATTATATATTTTATCACTATTTTAATTAAAATTAAAAACTTACCATACTTAAAAAAATTAAAAGTTTTTAGAAAAATTATATTTTTTACTCCATTATTGTCTAATAGAGTAAAGGTTTATATATGAAATGATTTTGTTAAAACTTTTAAATATTCAAACTAAAATAAAAACTTGTTAGACATTTTTCTGATCATCGTTATCTAAAAAGCCCCACCCTATTTGGAGGAGTTGCAGAACTGACAAGGAGTCTGCTCTAGTCCGCCTGCACTTGTAAGCCATTTTCTTCAAATCTAGATTTTTTTTAATATTATTATTTCTTATTTTATCTCGTAAATCTTATATATTTATTTATGTGAGTCTTGCGTGGATCTCGCATAAATAAATGCAGAACTCTCATAAATAAATGGTTAAAATTTATGAGACATAATAAAATACCATAATATTAGACAGAGGATCTTGTCCCATAATTTACATGTGTCTGCAAATTTGTACTACCTTGTATCTTACAACCCTATATCATTAAATTTTACTATCCTATATATTATATTGCAATCCTATTTTATTAAATCTCATCCATATATTTATGTGGATAAAATTAAATAAAACATGATTAGAATATTATAATCGAAATAGAAAATTTGATCCCACCTCGCTAAATTTGCAGTATCTTCATAATTAATAGTTTACATTTTTATAAAATAATGTATTAAAATTAATGAAAATGAGGTAAGAGATATGTCAAATCTGACCTAAATTTTAATTACATGTTGATGATAATGAAAGGGTTTTAAAGCAATTAGTACAAGTTATAAGTTCGAATCACAAAATTAGTTTTTCTATACAAAATACAAAGAGAAACTTGTGTACATTGATGACTCTCTCTCTCTTCAGACTTTCACAAAAATATTATACTTTCTTAAAGCTAAAAATTGAATAAAATTAAAGAATTTAAAATATGATTGAAAAAGATTGTTAAAAAAAGATTATAAAATAAAATTTATTTATTTATAAAATCACATTGGGACCCTTTCACTACGAGATCATATGGGTGAAGGTCAATTTTATACCATTTATAATAATCTAAGATTCATATAATTAAAAACTCAATTCAAAATTTATAGATATATAATTTCAATAATCATTAAATAAGAGTTATTAATAATTATTTTCCATATATTTATATGTATTTCCACATTTTTTAATATAAGATGTTATATTATAAAATGAGTGATAATCACTGTATTCCTTACGAAAACACTGCATTTGCATTTAGGGGGCAGTTGGTTCGTATAGGGGAATAGTAATATGAATGAGAATGAATATACTGAGAAATGAGAATGGATATTATCATTATAATTATGATGGTTAGTTAAAAGAAATGAATGATTATCATTACCATTGATAGTGGTTGATTTGTAAAAAATATTAAGAAATAAAAATTAATTATATTTTAATTAATTTATTAAATTTTAATTAATTATATTGTAATTAATTAATTACAATATATTAATTAATTAAAATAGTGTAATTAATTAATTACAATATTTTAATTAATGAATGAA
>JANVCL010000005.1:5648656-5662947 GCA_026546855.1 Erythroxylum incrassatum | reverse complement strand
TAGAAATGAAAGTAGAAGCAAAATAATCATTACCTCTTACCAAGCTTTCTTTTTCATTCCATACCTATTCCTCTCTTCTCGTACTCACTAAACAAGCACACCCTTAATTTTTGATGGGAAAGGGAACGGATATGTTTAAAGTTAAAACCCCAGGCAACAGTGACAATTCTTTAGTGAATAGTAACGAAGTTGATGTACATAACTTTTTCAACAATCAGTCTTAATCCCCATTCGATTACATTTTCAATCACTTTCACTTTTAATAGTTGACAAGTCCATGAAGAAGACATGCATTATGTAATTAGGGAACAGAGTACACATCAGTCATTCTCTATGAATGAGTACGTACTATTTGAGGATTAAAAAGTTAATTGGACCACTTATAGTCAGCAAAAGGAGAGGAAATTTCATCTGTAAAATCCCATCAAATTCACTTAATCACCACCACTTGTTCTAAGATTGAACAATTCTCACTAATCCATACAGCTTGAATCAATCCTTCAGTGATGGATATGGCAGACGGCTTGGTTCTTCCTGCGGAGGTATTGCTGTCGAAACGTGTCCAACAAATGGTCATAAATGGAGAAGAACCACAACCACCATATGTTTGCAGAGAAGATTGTTCAAATGACGACAGTTTTCCTGATATGGCTCCTCCGATTCCTGTTATTGATCTCAGCGTCATCTCTTCTCAGGAACCATGTGCTGCACAGGAAGAACTGGAGAAACTTAGATCAGCTCTTTGTTCCTGGGGCTGCTTTCAGGTCCAAACTCCTAACCTTAAATGATAGTAACATGATCAGAATAGCAGAATAGTTTTACTAAAAGAAAAGAAGTTGAGAAGGCCATTTTAATTAATTGCAGGCAACAGGTCATGGTATCTCAAAATCATTTCTCGATAAGATTCGTGAAGTTGCAAGAGAATTCTTCGAACAGCCAATGGAAGAGAAAGGAAAGCATGCTAAAGGAGTCAAGGAATTCGAGGGCTATGGAGGCGACCCTGTCCCGTATGAGGGCCAGTCGCTTGACTGGTCTGATCGCCTGGTCCTTGACATATACCCAGAAGATCGAAGAAAGCTCAAATTTTGGCCAGAAAATCCAAAATCTTTCAGGTTTGCGGATACTTAGTGTTGAAACATGCATGTGTAACAAGAATCTTTCTTTATAGCTTTTCAAAATTGAGACTGCAGAGAAGTTTTGGAGGACTACAGCACTAAGACGAAGACATTAACTGAGCTTGTTTCAAGAGCCATGGCAGAGTCATTAAATCTAGAAAAGAATTGCTTCTTAAATCAGTTTGGTGAACAGGGAACACTAGTAGCGAGATTCAACTACTATCCAACCTGTCAAAGGCCTGATCTTGTTCTTGGTCTGAAAGCACATGCAGACGGAACAGGGTACACCATTATCTTGCAAGACAATGTCCCAGGTCTTCAAGTTCTTAAAGACAAGTGGATCACAGTTCCTACAATTTCTGATGCTCTTTTCATACTTATGGGTGATCAGATGGAGGTATGTTTCCTTCTTGCAATGTTTGTATATGGGGATCGAGTGTATAAACACTACTCATTCTCCTCTACTAATTGCATTGTTGCAGATAATGACTAATGGAATGTTCAAGAGCCCACTGCATAGGGTCCTGACAAACTCAGAGAAGGAGAGGATTTCTGTGGTTGTCTTCTATACTCCTGAACCCAACAAAGAAATTGGACCAGAAGAGGAACTGATCAATAAGGAAAGACCAAGACTTTTCAGAAAAGTTAAAGATTATGCCGATATACACTGGGACTATTACCAGCAAGGAAAGAGAGCTCTTCATGTAGCTAAAGTTTAGACGTTTACAACCACCAGATGGTTGGTTAAGCACAGGATATCTCAAATCTTAATAAATGCATGAATGCTGAAGTTTGTACATATTTGTGATTTCTGTTCTACCAAAAAAGTTTAGTACTGTACTATTTTCCTAAACCAAATAAATGTTTGAGCTGCACTATAATCAGGAGTCTTCTGCTGAGCAAATGTTTGTGCATTTTTTCCCGAGAAAGAACCTGAATTTGGTTACCAAAAGTTGATCAACCCGCTTGCTACATGTATTTGTTATTATTCATTGCCTGAAAGGAATCAATTCAAGTGGTTGAAACTTGAAAATTAACAATCATGTCCAGTAGGCGTTGGAGATGTCAGCTTTTTCCCCGTCTTTCTCCAGGGAACATAATTGTGTTAGCTTGTAGGAAGGAAGATGCCAAAAGGCCATGTTTCCAAAGTTATCACCTAATCCTGATATATTCTCTTAAACCCCATTAATCCATTAAGGTTTTATTCTTAAGCCTTCACCAACAGCATGTAATCCACGTTTGTCCAAATAGATTATACATTAAAATTGAAGAGGACATTATCCTATTGTTAGTAACAAACAAAAACAAAAACACGCACGCACACTAATGTATATAGAATGATCAGGTCAGTTCTCAGCATAGCTCGTCAATGCTATTGGTAAACATGAAGGAATTATCCGTTCTTCCAGTATCTGTTTAGCTAACGAAGCGTGAAGTCCAAGAAATGGTCCTCAATGGCCTACCATTGTCACCGTTTTTATGCAGAGATGGCAAGTCCAGTGATGACAAACCTGATCGTTTCCAGTCATTGATTTCAGCCTCATCTCTTCTATGGAACCATCCATCTCAATGGAATTATTCAGACTTTAGAGATGTTCAATACATGGGGCCGTTTTTAGGACGTCAGTCTCGAAGACTCGAAAAATTTTCGTAACCACCAGCCACTAGTAGTTCAAGTTGAAAGCTTTTGTTGCACAGTTGGAGAGCTTGATTCTCAAGGAATTGTGAATGCAGGCAATTGACCACGGGTTTACCAGAGAATTCTGGATAGGATTCGACAAAAAGTAGAGGATTCCTCGAGCAGCCAATGAAAGAAAAGAGGTAGCATGTTAACGGAGTCTAGACTCAAGGGTCCCTTCTGAATGCGATTTGAATGCTTAATGTTACAACCTGAAGATCTCAGGAACCATAATATGGGGCCGAAAACAGAAACCTTTCATGTGCTGACCTTTTATAGCTGTTTACTAGATTATGGACACCCAGGAAACCATAATCATTCAGAGGAATAACATCGTATAATTTTGTAAGAAGTCATACTCATGCAAAAACTTTGGACACACGCCGAGAAGTGTTGGGAGGATTACACGAAGATTGCAATCTTCGTGAATCAGTTCAGTGAACAGGCAAGATTAAACTGGTCTTCATGCTGTCAGAGTCCTTAAGTTCTTGAGTTGAAAGCTCATGCAGCAGATCAGGGTACCCGTTTGCAAGATCATGTACCAGAGCTTCAAGACTTCAAAAACATTCAATTCTGATGCACTCAATCCTTGCAGGGGATCAAATAGAGGTAGCCGTAGCTCCTTCTTTCTCGTTACATTCAATTCATATAAAATATAAGTTCCTTTCTTGTTTGGGAATGGAGACCTAGCTACTAGATAGTGTACTCACAATAGCTAAAATGATGGTGAATATTTTTACTTCTCAAAAATGGTTTTTGCTTGATATTAGTAGATAATGACTAATGGAATGTTGAAGAGCCCTGTCACAGGATTCTGAAAAACTTTGAAACGGGGAAGGCATCTAGGGATGTCTTCTACCTGAACCAAACAAAGACAATGGACCAGAAGACTAGTGATCACTAAGAACAGACTAAGAATGTATAAAAAGGTGAAAAGCTATACTGATAAACAATGGGATTACTATCAAGCAAGGAAGTGAGCACTTCATGTAGCTGCAATTTAGATCATACACTCTTGGTTTATTTACGGAGATTCCCTATCCTTGGTTATTCCTTTACTGGGAAATAATAAAGGATAGCCTAGCCTAGCTAAATTACAATTCTAAGACTGGTTTCTATGCTCAAGAATGTATTTCCTTTTGCAACAAAGGCAAAGATCAAGCTAAGGAAATTTAATAATACCCTTCTCTGACAGTTTCAAGTTCATCGCCAAAGGTAGTAGTGAAATACATTAGCATAAACTTTCTAGTGTTAGGTTCGGGCGTATTCTGACCTAGAATAGCAGAAGAGGTCCCAATCTCTAAGTGGTGCCCAAGACTGTCAAGCTGGCTTCAGTACACCCGTTAGATATAAGATGTTCGCAGTCATTAGGTAAATTGCATATGAAATGTCTGACCTCAGTACGTATATTGCCAGATCTGAGATGATGCACTTGGTACTTTTAACAGCAATGAAAGTTAACACTATTGTAGACAAGAAGATTAAAGCTGAGAGTTCATGTTGGACATTTGGATCTGTAATTTTACTCAAGTAAATTCGGCAAATAGGTCAAATGAAGGAAAACAACAAGAAACTAAGCACAAACAGTGAATTCTCATCGAATGAATGATGCAAATAGGTGGTCCATTCAACATATTTATTGGCATAAGAAACTATCTTTCGGAGCAATTTAAAAAGAAAACAATAGCTTCTATTCAAGTACAACATTCGCAGAAGTACAGAGCTAGGAAAGAATGGATTGCGACAGAGCTAGTTGACAAAATTTCTTTCTAACAACATATTTTCACAAAATCTGAGTTGAATTAAGCCAAAATTTGAAAGGCGCTATTTCTGAAACTCATGCAGCCAGATACGAGTAAAGGACCTCATACCATGGATATCAAACACCTCTTCTCAAGCCACTCATCAATTCACTATATCGCTGGGGGACTCTGAAGGAGCACCATTGGTAAGCAACCTCTGCAGCTTCTGCTTCCCCCCATCCAAGACCTCAACTTCATCTGTATTCCCAAACAATTGTTTCCTGTAATACTTGTGCAAATTACTAAACAACTCCTTCTTAATCGCCTCAAACGCCATATCCAATCTCTCCAATTGCTCTAGAGCATTGTTATTAAATAAAAACAACCCATAGTACAACTCAAAACTATCCCCTTTAGTATTCTCCACCAAATTCAACAAAGTCTCGTACCCTTTAGTATTAATAGGCGACGACTCCAACCCAAATTTCTCCAACACTCTCCCCATGGTATGAGTGATAAACTGCGAACCCGCGGCGTACCTATCATGCTCCACACAGCTCATTGGCACCATCCTACACCCTTCTCCCGCAAAAATCTCTAAAAACTTCTCACACCTATCAATCCTGTCGTCCTCATTCCCAATCCTAACCTTGTCATACACGAAAGGCAAACCTGTCCACGAATCCTTACCACTCTCTGGTCCAAACATGGGATGAGTACACAACACATCAAACTCAACAGGCAAGTGCTTTAACAAAACAGTCTTGGCATACTCCTTCACAGACAATACATCAACAAAAAGAGTGCTCCTTTTTAGCCTCTGAAACGGGAAAGACATGAGAACCCTTTCAGTGGATAAAATCGAAGTGCAGAGGACAACTACTTCCGGGTGGTTCTCACAAAGGTCATCTGGGTTCGTGTAGAATGTGACCCCTAGTGATTTGGCTACTTCCGCATAGTTGGTTCGCGAATAAGCAAGAACAGTATGGCCTTGACGCGAAAACGTCTTCGCTAAGAACTGACCAAAGTTTCCGAATCCGATAATAGCGATTTTCAGCGATTGGGATTTGAGGTGCTGCAACCGGAGACGGGCCTCGTAGTCATAGGGTTGAGCGGCGTCGATGGCGGCGATACGGAGGCGGAGAGACCGTTGTGGTTGAGAGCGTGAAGGGGAATGGGAGGGTTTTAGGGTGATGAATGAGGACGAGATTGAGCGATTAAACGAGGGACGGAGATGGATGGCAACGGCTGAGGAGGAGGGGGGTGGCTTTGTGGCGGCCAACGGCGGCATTTTGGTTGGTGAATTGAGATGTGGTGTAGTGGCGGCGTTGAGGTTTGAGGTGATTCAAAACTACACGAAAAGCATTCATGGATATTTATGTTTCTCTTCATTCTTCCAAGGTAATTCCTTTATTGTTTAAATTTACAATAGATATTCCAAGTTTTGTTTATTCAATTCTGAATCGTAACTTAGGCCAAGAAACGTGATTAATTTGACAACTGGACGTCAAATCTCAACGTATTTTACCACAAAAGGGTAAAAGGGGTAATAAAAATCCTTTTTTTTTTCATTTTGGCTGTATCCTGACGGCTTTATGGTCCACCTAAAAAGCAAAAACAGCGCATTAAATGATCCACATCCAAACAGGCCTTTCAAAAATAGTATCGACCTCCCTAAACTAGGAAAATTACATGGGGAAAAGATCAATTTGTGAGTAAGAACAGGGTTTTGGTCTCTCTCTCAGAAAATCTTGAAGAGCAGGCCACCGTGAGTGGCAAAGAAGGGAGCGAAGACCAGCGACTCCACTGCCATGAGCTTGATGAGAATGTTAAGTGATGGACCTGAAGTATCCTTGAGTGGGTCGCCAATGGTATCACCAATTACAGCAGCTTTGTGCGGATCAGAGCCTTTGGGACCAAGGGTCCTTGCATGCTCCGAAGCACCAGCCTAACAATAAAACCCCATAGATTATCAGCTATAATAACAAGTCACAACGTAACAGCACATGACAATTTTTGGGTTTTACCTCAATGTATTTTTTAGCATTGTCCCATGCACCGCCAGTGTTAGATGCAGAAATTGCTATCTGTTAAACATCACAGACCATAAACGTAACAACAGTCAGCAAATATAGCTGCAATAGGTATCGCAGATTTTGTTCTATTTGGAATTGTTGCCACATCAAATTGCTTCACCTGAACACCAGAGACAAGGGAACCAGCTAGAACGCCAGAAAGCGTCTCAACACCAAAGAGGGTCCCAACTATGAGCGGTGTGAGCATGACTAAAGCACCAGGGGGAATCATCTCTTTGATTGACGCATCAGTGGAGATTTTAACACAAGTAGCATAGTCGGGCTTGGCCTGACCCTCCATGAGTCCAGGAATAGTGTTAAACTGCCTGCGAACCTCCTCAACCATCTTCAGAGCTGCACTTCCAACACTCTTCATGGTCATGGCAGAGAACCAGTAAGGAAGCATAGCACCCACAATCAGACCGATAAAGACCTTTGGGGTCAAGACATCAACAGTAGTAATAGCTGCTCTGCTAACAAAAGCACCAAACAGAGCCAAAGATACCAGAGCAGCAGATCCAATAGCAAATCCCTAGAAAAATCCGACAAATTATGAAAAGTAGTAAGCTTGACTAACACGATAATAAAACTATTATTGCAAAGAGATGCTGCAAAAGGAGGAAGAGAGTAATAACATTACAGCAAGTACTTCAGTAACATTTAGAAAGTCATCATGGCCTCTTTCGTCCCTTCAAGTTTTGAACTTCTGAAAACATATTTATAGCATTCACAAAAGAAGGAAGGTTTTTTCGTTTAGCATTTCCCTAACTACAAACATCTTATAATAGGGTAAGTCTCAGTACCTTTCCGATGGCAGCAGTAGTGTTTCCAGCAGCATCAAGGGCATCAGTTCGCTCACGGATGCGATGACTCATGCCAGCCATCTCTGCAATGCCCCCAGCATTGTCACTGATGGGACCATAAGCATCAATTGCCAATCCTGTAGCAATTGTGCTCAGCATCCCAAGGGCCGCCACCGCAATGCCATACATAGCTGCAAAACTAAAACTAACGAAGATGCTAACTGCAATAGCAAAAATTGGTATGATGACAGACTTGTAACCTAAGGCAAGGCCAAAGATAACATTAGTGGCAGCTCCAGTCCTGCAGGAGTCGGCAACATCTTGCACAGGGCTGCAATCAAATGAAAAAAGAAACAATCATGACAAGAATTTAATCGCAACATCCAGACAGCTATGAAATATTGTCACCACTCCACCTGTAAGCATTGCTGGTGTAGTATTCAGTAACAAATCCAATGATAAGTCCTGCCCAAAGACCAACAGCCACGCACAAGAACAACTGCCTGCAAAGCAAAAGCTTATAAGCCAATTCTACATGCAAGTTTCCACATGTAAAAATTTGAAGCCGGGCATAAACTATGATATTTAGAATGAATATTAATTAAAATATGTCTTAATTGTATCTCGAGGCTACAATGACCAATGCTTTAAACTTACCAGTTCTTTACAACCTTTTGGGTGCCAAAATTATAAATTGTGAAAGATGATGGCAACCCAATCCAGGACACAATTGCGATCCCCCCAGTCATCAAAACGGTGGAGATTATAAGTTGCTTCTTCAATGATGGTTCAATTTCCTTAACGGCTCTGATTTCAAAGAAGTCGGTAGCGAAGAGGGTTGTAATCAGACAAACAAGGATACCAACAGAACTAACAAGCAGAGGATATAACATGGGAGTGAACTCATGGTTGATTCCAAAGGAGGAGATGGAAGCAACAACAAGAGCGGCACATGATGATTCAGCATATGAACCAAAAAGATCAGACCCCATGCCAGCAATGTCACCAACGTTATCACCAACATTATCAGCAATGACCTATAAGTAAAACAATTGAACCAATCCATTTAGGCCTCAAATAGACAAGAACATACAATTGAGACTTCATATTCAGAATTTATGTGAGGCATAAGGCTTACAGCTGGATTTCTTGGGTCATCCTCTGGAATGTTTCTTTCAACCTTCCCTACAAGATCAGCACCAACATCAGCAGCTTTGGTATAGATACCACCACCAACCCTCCCAAAGAGAGCCATGGATGATCCCCCAAGACCATAACCAGTAATAGACTCAAAAAGGCCTTCCCAATCTGAACCATAGTAAAGCCTGAAGAGATTGATGGTAATGTAAAGTACCAAAAGACCATTTGCAGCAAGGAGAAAACCCATCACTGCTCCAGACCTAAATGCAGCTATAAAAGCCTTTCCTACACCTTTCCTTGCTTCCAAGGTTGTTCTAGCATTGGCATAAGTAGCAATTTTCATTCCAAGAAAACCCGAGAGGATAGAGGTAATAGCACCAAGTAAGAAGGAAACAGTGCTGAAGATTGCAGTTGCAAGTGCTGGCTTGCACATCTTCTCCTTATCATAGGTGCATGGCTGGATTTTTGAGCTAAAGCCATTAACAGAACCAAGGAAGAGGAAGATAATAATTGCAAAAGCAACCATGAAGATACCGACATACTGATATTCAGTGAACAGAAAGGATGTGGCACCTGTCGCATCCAACCATTCATAAATTCAGTCTGCACATGTCTGTATTAGTTACACTTGCAAAATTCATGGATTTTCTTTCTTATTTCTTGGTGCATATAAACAATTGAATATGATAAACAACTGCAGAAGCACATCCAGAAAAAACAATGATGACGATCTACTATGAATTTGATTCATAGAGGAGAACAAATCCAACAGCAACAGACGTAAATATTTGCTAGTCAAATGATTTTCAGAAAACAAAAGAATTATATATGCGTTCAAGTGATAAGCTTCACATCCACTCACTCACTCTCACATAAGATAGGTTTGTTCAGAAACTTCTCCATGAATGTTGGAAAATAAAAACATTTCTTTTATTTTCTATTTTCCATAAACAATCAAATGAAACGTACATATATCTGTTTTATACTAATCTCAATATATTAAGTACATTTTAGCCACTAATCAATTTCGTAACTACTTAAAAAGAAAGCTAAGTAATTAACTGGCAATTATAACTGTCAAACTAGTTAAAACAGTATAACTGTCTAACAAAGTAATCTCTATATAGCTAACAGATTTAACTTCTATCTGCCGCTTTCTGGAATACTTAGTCACATTTTAGTTAAATGGTTGAGACTTAGTCACATTTTAGTTAAATGCCTTCAACCGTTTAAGCATAATCAGGTCTTTTAGGTAGTTCAGCAACAACAGCTATTTGTTTTGACCAAGTACCAGTAATATCTGTTAAGAAAATAATATCCTACATATTGTGCATCGACTTTATATTTTCTTAAACCAAAGAAGAAAAAGTTTTAGAGTAGAAGATTAATTCATTATACAAATGTGGTATAATAAGCTTACTTTCACCTCTTCTAGGAGCAGCTGTATTATATTAACTCAGTCAACCAAACTAGAAACGACAATGAAGACCAGCAAGCAGATAAACAAGAAATTTATTTGTGGTTCAACATTGAACCAAGCTCCAAAAGATAGAAAATATTACATATATACATACACTAAAGAAAGTACGAAGAAAAATATATTATGGTTATTTATTCTCCTTCTAGATCTTAGTCAATTGGGGTCTAAGGATTCCTCAACAAACAACAAATGAGTATTACCCACGTGCAGCACACATGGAAAGCACACAAACCCTAGCAACAAAAGAAGGCCAAATACCACAAGGCGAGAATAACTATACTAATAGAAACAGAACCACTAATCTCCGGGTCAAATAAATAAACAAATTAACAGACAAACATCTAACTCCACCAAATGGGTATTCATGAAAAAGAACAAGTCATTTTCATAACACAAAAATCTAAATCCAGATACAAACTTTTTAAAGAAACCCTCAAAGTAGCAAAACAGATCTAAGGGATGCAAAACAAGGGGATTACACAAAACTCTGTAACTTTCACTAACACCACCATACACATAAAGTCTTCATGAAATGCAGTCATTTCTAGAAGGAATTAAGAAAGCATATTATAAGATTTCTTACCATAACAAAACTCAATAGTCAATACTCAACTAAAACCACAACACAAGGGTTTATCATAGTTTATAAACATTTAGTAGCTCAGAACAGTAAAATTACTAGCAGACACAACAGAATTTGCAAATGTTGTCATTAAAACATCATCTTCTCATTAACTAACACATGTAAAGCGATATTCAACCTCAGCCTAACATAATATCATAACACAGTTAACAAGTAAACTCAATCATAACAAAAGAAAGCCTGAGAAACGAAATCCAATAAAGCAAAAATATTAGATACAAAATCATATATGCAAAATCATAAACGGACACCAGATCCAAAACCAAAACCAAAAGCTTTAAGCTTTTTTTTTTATATACCTTCAGAAATGGCGGTCTGTATCTCAGCGCACTTAGCGACCACCCCAGGGTCATTGAGGCCTTCCTCTTCCTCAATTAAAGAGTCGCTGTAACTGTTCTTGTTTGCCTTGTTCGCCTGCGGTCGCTCCGGCAAGAGCTTCACGCAGGAGACTAGGTACCATTGAACCAACGAGAAGACGATTCCGATCACGGCACACGCCGGGATAAGTATCTCAGTTCCCAACTCCGGTAGCAACGCTGACGGCATCTCCGGTGACCCTATGTAGTACTACTACTGCGTCCGTTCCCTGGGAAATTACTCACAGAGGCTAGTAAGAGAGAAAGCAACAGATAGTGTAGTAAGTTTACCAGCGAGTTATTTATAGTGGTAGCTGTAATGCATTTTCCTGAATACGGAGATATTTGTAGAATGCAACCGTTCCTATTTTAGTTGCTTGCAGTCTGTGTAACGACCGTCACCTCAATTTGTAGTAACATCATACAACTTCTAATTTTATTTTTAAAAAATTCAATTATAGATATAAAAGACATAACAATAATAATAATAAGTTGTGGTTCAAAATAGCGTTAAAGCATATGATGGAGGCGAGTTAGAGATGCGAAGGACGGTGTGTGATGCAGGAGCAGGTTAGTGAAAATCGTAAGTGGTTGTACAACAAGACAATTCGATCGGCGCATCAACGTTGGAATTCGTTGTCGTTTTATTATTTTAATGCAATAATTTGATGATGATAATGAACCGCTTGCAAATATATGGAAGGAGGATCAAAGCGAAGTACATGTGCCGCAACAAGAAGCAGCAAATTGTAACTCGAGGATATGGTGGGACGGAGGCCGCATTTGACCGACTCATGACGTCCGCTTGTATTGAACGGTGCGCAACTCCCTAAAAACATCCTAATGGATAATACAATATTTTTTAAAAAAATACATGTTTTTAATTATTTTATTTATTTCACAATTTTATTTTAATTTTTCGTCCCGTTGCAGACTGCCAGCTTACCAAAAGCTCGAAAAAGAGAGGAGGGTCTTGGCAAATGGCCAAATTGGCCCTAAGATTTTCTGTCCCAAAAATTATACACTAATTTTATTTTATTTGATCTCAACTATTTGTTTACGTAGAATTATTTATAAAATTGGTATACAATTTTTAGAACAGAAGCTCATGTCCCCCAAATTTGGATTAGTGACATGATTGTTGTTGTTACTTTCCATTATTACTATAGTCATTTGAAGAGGTTTCCCCCACCCTCCCTGTGTACTCTTTGTACGTATTCTCTCTTCCCTTCACGGTAAGATTTTCTATAATCGGAGTAATAAATTAAATAGTATTAATTTTTATAATTTTTAAAAATTTTATATAAATGATGTCGAAAATTTATTTTCAACGTTTCTAACAAACATTTTATGAATGTTTTCATTCTTAATTTATAAGTCTACATTTAATTATTTTTAATGAGTCAGTCTAAGGATCAGACTTAGACCCATACTAACTTAAAGTTTAGTTATTCTAAACAAGACCATATCAAAAAAATTATTCTAAACAAGACAATATTTTTTTACTTAAAATAGTTGAGTCACAGGTAAGCTTGGACCTGGACAATCCAAACTCGAATTTAATTAAAAAAGGATGTTATGTATTTTTTATTTTAAAAAATTGACAAAACTGTCAATTGCTATCTGTGGTTAATTTGTTATAATTATAAAAGATTATTAATTAAATTGTTTTAAATATATATATGTGTGTATATAACAAAGTGGTGAGTTATAAAGATCTCACCAATTAAAGCACATTATATGTATATAGATATATTACTTTGACGAGCATGTTATAAGAACTTGAGTTATATTGAAGTTTGCTTTAGCAATGGTAACAAGGTTTCGCATCAATCGAGGGGGGACCTTTTTTGTTCATCATGTGGATCAGTTCATATTCATAATTAGCTAGAAGCAACTTGGTAGTAATTAATGACTTTGTCCACATGTTAATAAAAACGAACCGTTATTAAAATGTTGAAGTTGCAGTGCAGGACATTTAAATAATCAGAATTCACTTTTCAGGTTTCCAGCTCGACAACCACCCATATTACCGGACACCTGTTGATTCTGCTAGGGTTTCAATTTGACGACCCTATCGCTTTTAACCGTCGCATCTATCTACCACATGCTACAACTCATCTCCGTTTACAAGGAAAATTCATGCCGGGTGAAAGATAAAAGTGTCTTCAGTAGTTTCAAACATTTAAATTATTAAAAACTATCAAATTTCTAAATATATATTATTGTGCAAAAACAAGTAATTACGGAATAGTTTATATTAAAAATTTTAATAAATATTATCGAAATATCCTTTTTTTTTAAATCAAAACCAGGTGGAACCATACCCCAACTAGTCACTATTCAAGATCCATTGTGACCCATAGATTGTGATCCATGGTCGTCCATCCTCATTTCATTAGGAAAGCCCAGTTATATATAAGCTTTTTCAAACCTAGGCTCTAACCTCTTCCGCCTCACCATGTCCCAACGAAAGAGGGCTTATGCATCTCTTGTTTCTGTATCGGGTCTTCTACTTTGATATCACGATTCTATTTAAGGATGGTTTAACTTTGGTTCGTATTTACTCCAAAACGTGAAAGTGTACTGTGTAATAAGTAATAACTATTATCATCGACGACCCTAACTTTTTTTGCGGTGCTATAATGATGGAGTTTGAGCCATGGCGTGACGTTATTGATGATAACGAAAGAAACTACTTGCGAATGCAATGCTATTGATGTTGCCGAGCGCTGTAGGTTCTTTTCTTGTATTCTAGGGTCAGTGACTTGTATTGAATTCCTGTTTCGTGGTTGTTTGCCAAATTAGGTGATCTGAATTATTACCAACTTTTATAAATTAGTATAAGATAATTATCCATAACTTATTCAATAAATTTAAATTATATGAAAATGATGTTCAAGTTGACATAGTATTTCATTAACTTATTCAATAAATATAGATGCCCAACTATCCTTTTTTTTCACTATAAATTAGATCTATGATCAATGTTTTAAAAACTTGACAAAAAAATTAATAGATAAAATAAAAAATTTTAAAATAGATATAAAGAAGAAACCTATTTTTTGTATAAAAATAAAATTTAATCAAAAATTTCTTAAATAAAAATTACTAATTTATTGTAATTTACGAAGTTAATATTTTTAATAATAATGAGAATTATTAAAGTTTAAAAATTTATATATTCAAGAACCCTCAATAATAATCCAAAGGGCATTTAAAAATGGAAATGGAGAGTCACAAAGCCAATTACGGCCAC
>JANVCL010000005.1:5636189-5647802 GCA_026546855.1 Erythroxylum incrassatum | reverse complement strand
TTGAATTAATGAGAACCGGTCAGACCGGTCTAATTCAATAAATTTTTATTTTTATTTTTTATATTTTTTAATATTATTAATATCATATATAATTAAATATAATATTGTATAATTACGATGTCATACCGATTTGATCAATAGTTGACTCAATCGAACCGATTAAACTAATAACTAATAAAGACTCTAATTTAATAACCGATCTGAATTTCAAAACAGTTAAAGGCGAATATTAACTTTCCATGATCTGAACTGATCCATCGGCTTTTTAAAGGATAAAAAGAAATCTCGCACACTTGTCATTAATTAAATCTAGTTGATAACTTCGGGAGTATACTTGAATTTTCAACGCCGCCGCGCGCGTACGACTAGGGGAGCGCGTGAACACATCTGTGTGTTCTAAGTTAACGTTCACGAATCCCACGTGGCTTCGCCTCATTGTTGGTTGAGCGAACCGAGAACTTCGGAACGGCCACGTCATAACTGAAAAAGAAAATCTTGCAAATTTTTCAAAAGACAACTATCACAAGAAATAAAAATACATAATATAAGATAACACCTATCTTAACCCATATGACAGAGTCAATTAGCAATCACTATCAAAGAAACTTTGGATGATATCTTTTAAGCTAATAGTAAATTATTTAATTAATCAATAATTAAAAGCGGCTGATAATTTGAAGTAATTGGATAAACTCAGTCTACAATGACAATCCCAAGAAAAGATTCCTATAAAATCTGAACGCCTTGGTCTTCACTCTCCTCCTTTCACACAAACAAAGGACTCTGTTTCATCTCACAGTCTTTCTGGTCTCAGGTACAAGAACAGGACTAAGGAAATGGCAAAGGAGGAGGCAGTGTTCATCGGGTCGATAGATCAAGGGACAACCAGTACCAGGTTCTTCATTTATGACCGTAATGCTCGGGTTATTGGATCTCACCAGGTCGAGTTCACACAGTTCTATCCTGATAATGGGTATGCTCTGTTTCTGTCCCTGTCTCTGTCGAGTGTTATACTTCATGTGTTAATTATTATAACATGTGTGCATTTACATGAGATTGCTGTTGTATTTTTTTTATGGGATTGATGGAAAGTTTGATTTCTGTTTTCTGATCGTTTATGTAACCTTAACAATCGGTCTTCCATTACGGAAAAGAAAAGAGGGATCTTTGTGTTTTAACTTTTAAGTCTTCTTTGTACTTAGTGTCGATGAGGTGGTTGTGGTTGACTTTTATGTTTCTTGTCACCGTATGAGATGATTCTATTAAATCTTCAAACCTTCTGTGATTGAAGTATATAGTGTTAGTGTTATGTGAAATAAGATGAATCGTGAACCCAACCTTCTATTCTTTCCCGTATGAGATGATCCTGCGCGTGTATTCGTGCGTGGTTGACTTGAGTGTTTGTGGATATGCAAATAAATCTTTTTGTTGATAATTTGGAAAATATTCCTGTAAATGTGTGGTAGGTGGGTGGAGCATGATGCAATGGAGATACTGGAGAGTGTGAGGATGTGTATGGAAAAGGCAATTATCAAGGCCACAGCAGATGGACACAATGTGGATGGTGCGTTGAAGGCTGTTGGTTTGACTAATCAGAGGGAGACAACTCTCATTTGGAGCAAATCCACCGGGACTCCTCTGTACAATGCCATTGTTTGGATGGATGGTCGCACCAGTGGCATCTGCAGGTACCCAACCCAAAGATATCCCTTGTTTCAAAAATTTTTTTTCCTATCATTTGATTTTATGGTTTCCTGTTCTTTTTCTATGACTCGATCCTATCATCAAGGATCTGGGCAGTGTGTCATCTTCTATTTCTCTGTGTACCTATGTATGGAATTGAACCTACTACTCCATGCAAATACTATCCTGAATTCCCTGTTCGTGCTAAATTCCGATTCAATTGTAATTTTTAGTTGTTTCTTTGGATATCGATCTCCTGTTTTAAAGACTGCTGCTTTTATGCAAATTTGTGACAATAGAAATGTGGTTTTATTGTAAATCGTCCATTACTATTACTAGTTCTGTTTGAATTTCAAGTTTTTGCTTGGCATCTGATTATTTAAAGCAGCCGGAGAAATCTATTTCTGCTTCTTCTGTTGATATTTGTATTGCTGTTTTAAGGAAACTGGAGAAAGAATTACCCGGAGGAAGAACGCATTTTGTAGAGACATGTGGTCTGCCTATAAGCACCTATTTCAGTGCAATGAAGATACTCTGGTTAATGGAGAATGTGGATGCTGTCAAGGCGGGTATAGAAAAGGGGGATGCACTCTTTGGAACTATAGACACGTGGTTAATTTGGAACTTAACTGGTGGAGTTAATGGTGGATTACATGTTACCGATGTCTCTAATGCATCACGCACCATGCTCATGAATCTGAAGACTCTTGATTGGGATAAACCTACCTTAGACACCCTGGGCATTCCAGCTATTATTTTGCCAAAAATCGTCAGCAACTCTGAGATTGTTGGAAAGATTGGAAAAGGATGGCCTATAACTAATATCCCAATTTCTGGATGTTTAGGTGATCAACATGCCGCAATGCTTGGGCAAGCTTGTCGAAAAGGGGAGGCCAAAAGCACTTATGGCACTGGTGCTTTTATTCTGCTTAACACAGGAGGGGAAGTAGTTCCATCTAAGCATGGGCTTCTAACAACTATAGCATACAAACTTGGTGCTGAAGCACCAACAAACTATGCTCTAGAGGGTTCAATTGCCATTGCTGGAGCCGCCGTTCAGTGGCTTAGAGATCAGCTCGGTATAATTAGAAGTGCAAGTGAGATTGAGAAACTGGCATCTGAGGTTGACTCAACTGAAGGAGTTTACTTTGTACCTGCTTTTAGTGGATTATTTGCTCCATGGTGGCGTGATGATGCTCGTGGGGTTTGTGTTGGGATCACAAGATCTACAAGTAAGGCACACCTGGCTCGAGCTGTTCTTGAGAGCATGTGTTTCCAAGTGAAGGATGTTTTGGATTCAATGCATAAAGATTCTGGGGAAAAGGGTGAGGTTAGGAGTGAGAAAGGGGAGTTTTTACTTAGAGTGGATGGTGGTGCTACAGTCAACAACCTTCTGATGCAGATTCAGGTTTCGGCTTAATTCATCATTCTTTTATTATAGCATTCTGGGAATAGAATAATAGGACCTAATGCCTTCTGCGGTAGAACTTTAGAACTGGATTTTATTAGTGTAAAGAAAACTAGCAAAGCAGCTCTATTGTATGTGTTTTGGCACTAGACATGTTGTAGGGGGGGAGTAAATTATGGACCATTTTATGCTCAAATCTCTGGTTTTCCAAGTTTCTTTTAAGCATAGGATATGAGAAATTCTTTTGTTGCTCTGCAGGCGGATTTATTGGGGAGCCCTGTGGTAAGACCTGCTGATATAGAGACCACAGCCCTTGGAGCGGCCTATGCGGCTGGTCTGGCCATAGGAGTTTGGAACAAAGAAGAAATTTTTGCTTCCGGGCAAAAAGCTAAGACAGATACCATTTTCCGTCCCAAGTTGGACGCACAACTTAGGAAGAAGAAGGTGGAGTGTTGGTGCAAAGCTGTTGAGCGAACTTTCGGCTTGGCTGATCTCACAATTTGACACAGTTAGTTTTGTTGAATTACCGAGTTTAGCTTCATGTAGAACATTTGTGATTGTGACAATCCATGTCTACTTTGAAATGAATACTCCAACTTCAGTAATAATTTCTGTTCTTCATGTTGATTTGTTTATGCTGATATCTTTTAGCATGATCATTTCAAGGTTTACTTTCTAGAAAACAAAGCTTCAGGATGGTGCTTATGACTTGATATGTTTCTGAATCGTCAATTATGATTAAGAGAATTACTCTTGAAGGCTGCAATTTTGGTATTCTGAAAACACAATTTTTTTTTTCTTTTCTCTTTAATCATAGAATTAGTTTTATTTGTTAAAGAAATGTTTAACAGGGTTAAATTATCTCTGTTTCTTCATATGTTTCATACCTATTAACCTTTATATGTACACATAACATGCATTTTTATAGGAATTTGAACTCGAGTCTCATGTCATATAATTGAACTGCAATTCCTACCAGCAGAAACATTATTCGTAATATCAAATTTAGCAGTACCATGTTCATATATAGTTATGACGTGTGTGACCCTCGAAGCAATCATTGCCAGTGACGTAATCTACCAACTAGAGCCCTTAACCTGAAAAAGATGAAATCTTTGACACAGAAGTAACATGAAAATATCAGTTCCTCACCGTGCCAGAACACTCTTCGTCGCCAATAAGGATTGACATAAAGAACTGTGATGACTCCTAGGAAGAATATGATAAAAGATGCTATAAAGCTTCCGAGGAAAACCGTGACCTCATTTTCATACCACTTTTCACGTGGCAGAGATGATGTTGGCGTTGGAGGTGACTCATCATCAGCGTTGCAAACTTTCTCCAATGGAAGCCCGCAAAGAAATATATTTCCTTCATAGCTACTATTATCAAATGTTCCAAACTGAGCTTTCCTTTCAGGAAGCTTGCCTGATAAATTGTTGTAAGACACAGAGAAGACTGCCAGTGAATAAAGTAATGTAAGCTCTGAAGGTATTTCCCCGCTCAGTCTGTTGTAAGAGAGGTCCAAGCTTTCTATCTCAGTTAACTTTCCAAACGTTGTTGGAATGGATCCTGTCAGCTGATTGTGAGACAAGTTCAATGCTCGAATCCATGATAAATTTCCTAGCTGACGAGGGATTTCACCATCCAAATTATTGCATGACAAGTCTAACCCAGACATGAAATTCAGAATATCACCTTTGTAAGAGTTCGGCCTATTCTTGGTGACAAACTTAATTTCAACTTGCAGGATCGATACATCAATGGCTCCTTCTTCAAAGAAATTCCACATCAAAAGACTTCCGCCCTTATTGTTGCCAATACTGTCATAAAAAATACCGCTATACAAGAAGTCGATTTTTTAGAAATAGACATCAGATGTTCCATTTTCCCAAAAGTAATGTTATCAAAGCACGGAGGTATTGGCCCAGAGAATTGATTGACAGAAAGATCCATCATGCTCACGCTTTTCAACTGACACCATTGCTTTGTAATCAGGCCACTAAAAGCATTTCCTCTTAGCAGAAGAACCCTTAAGCTAGAAAGCATACCAATCAGATTAGGAATGCTGCCAGACAATTTGTTCTCTCTCAAGTTCAGTACCAGAAGAGTTGATGAATTTAGAAAGCCCTTTGGAACGGCCCCTGTAAAGTTGTTGTCCTGCAAATGTATTTGCTGTGTGTCCTGTATATTGAAGCAAGAAGGTAGTGTGCCTGACAGAGAGTTGTGAGAGAGATCTACATATCCAGCTGAAAATGGCGCACATTGGGTATCTCCTTCAAAAGAATTGTTTCGCATGTTCAGTATCCATAAATTTGTCATGTTACTGATCCAACTGGGAATTTTACCTGACAGGAAGTTGTTGCCGATATCAAAAACAAGAAGGTCATTTGAGATGAATTTCACGTTTGATAAGCTGCCAGTGAATCTGTTGTCGTTCAACCTCAGAACGTACAATCCGCTCAAGTTATACTGAGATGAGAAAAATTCACCTTCAAAGCCATTTTGGGATAGTTTTAGGAACTTTAAGTCAGTGCAACCTGCAACCAGTCCTTTGGGCACTTCTCCGAAGAAGTTGTTGGAAGACAAATCCAAGCCCATTAATTTTCTGATATCACAAATTGAAGTTGGAATTTTACCTTCCAAAGCATTGCTGGACACATTGAGACACACCAAATTTGGAAACAGCTTTCCTACATTTTCTTGAATTCGCCCTTCGAGTTGATTATCTGATACATCGATCCATGCAGAGTTCATTGAGGAATTGATTGGCAGATAAAATTGACCTGCAAAAGAGTTGTTCCTTAGACTAAAAAATTCCAACTTTGTATTGTTTGCAACCAACCAACCAGGGAATCTTCCTTTCAACTTGTTGCGAGACAGATTCAACACTCTCAGCTGCTTCTGAGTAAGTAGAAAGCTGGGGATTGCATTTGTGATCTTGTTAAGCTTACAATTAGATAGTACCAGAACTTTCAACTGAAACCGGGGAGTCCAACCTGAATCTTCAGTTACTATCTCAAACTTGTCATTATTATTGACAAATTGTACCACTTCAAGCTTCGAGTGATTACCAATTGAGCTGAATGAGAAGAGACCCTCTAATTGATTGTAACCGAGATTAATGTACTCAAGTGAAGACAGGGCAGCCATCAAAGATGAAGATACTCCTCCAATGGGCTTGTTGTGTGAGAGATCCAACAATTTAAGTGATGATAGATTCTGAAGACATGGAGGAAGTTTCCCTTCAAGTCTATTCCCAGAAAGATCTAGCTCCTCAAGTCTCTCTAGTCCACAAAGTCCTGCCATTGACAGGAGGCTTATATATGTTCTTGCTCATTAGACTTATCAGTTTACTGAGTAACTCGAATTAATATGATTTACAGTTTGTTATGCAAACTTGTTGTTCTAATAATATATGTCTTTCAAGTTGTAGCTTGACCAACTCTTTCGATGTTATAAGCATAAGTTACCTTGAATTGATGAAGGACCGGTAAGCTGATTATTGGATAGAGACAAAGCCTTAAGAGAGGATAGTGATGCTCCCATGCATGGAGGAATAGCCCCGTTAAAGTTATTATAACCCAAATCCAAGATTTGCAGGTTGGGAAAAGCCATGAGTTCTGAGACAACAAAACAAAAGTAAATAATTCGAGGTAAACAACTGGTACAATCCATTCTGTACGAGATACAAAATGAACTCTCTCCGAAGTGGTTTGTTTTCCCTACCTCGGACTGGCAAGGTCCCATTCAGCAAATTATGTTTCAGAATGATCACCTCTAACTTGCTCAAGTTCAAAAGTTCTGTTAAAGAAAAGTGCGAAAATCTCTCAACAATTTAACAATAAAGCTGACATTTTTCCAACAAATCTGTCCTTTGAATGAATGAAGGAGAGTATATACATATATAGATATCAGAAACCAACTGTAACTTGAAACTATG
This sequence comes from Erythroxylum incrassatum, assembly GCA_026546855.1. Lineage (NCBI taxonomy): Eukaryota > Viridiplantae > Streptophyta > Magnoliopsida > Malpighiales > Erythroxylaceae > Erythroxylum > Erythroxylum incrassatum. Next base: position 5,640,768 of record JANVCL010000005.1, on the reverse strand, counting down.
GAAATAGGCGTACCATGGCTAAGAAAGGATCCTTCCAACTTATTGTCAGAGAGGTCTAGATAACTAAGGGATGAGAGTTTGCTCAAAATTTTAGTTATTTTATTGCCAATGCCATTGTCGCGGAGATTTAAGTACTTCAGCTTTGGCAGCTCTGACAAGTAAAGGAAGCCTGCAGAATTCAAAAGCCTGGCAGCGTCAGGATTCATATAAAAATATCAGGATCGCACTATTGTTATTATCTCACTTTCTCTCTTTACAGAACACAGTATACCAATCAAGAGAACTCTTGTTACATCTCAATGCGCTTCTCTTTTGAAGTGTTTATGGTTGTAAGAACACGTTTTCTCTTCCCTTATTGTACCTTGCTCTGATATTGAATCGTCAAGAAAATTGGAACTCATGTCCAGCCTTTCCAATTTTTTCATCCTGATAATCTCTGCTCAAATTAAAACATAAAAGTCAAACATAAGACAATTACGGTCTCAATCAGATTACTGTAGAGTCATCAGTAAAAGTTAAGCATGCCTCTCGCAGGAAAGTAACCCTCCAACTGATTCAGAGCTAGAATCAGATTCGTAAGTGAAGTCAAACCACTCAACGATGATATGATTCTGTCGTTCAACATGTTTCCTCTTAAATCCAGCGTCTCCAGCTCTTCAAGCGTTGAAACTTCTGCAGAACCTGGAGAAGCCATTTTAGAAACTAGCAGAAATTGCAAATAGTGCAAGTTCGTCAACCAAACCTTCATTATCATCAGTCCAGTCACCAATTCCATTGAAGGATAGATTAAGGACTCTCAGCTGCTTAAAAGTGTTGAACAAGGAAATGTTTAACAACCAAACGTTTTCCTCATCTAACATGCTAGGTCCATCGAACTGCCTTGTGTTGCTGAGTGAAAGCTGCGTTACATGACCGGTGCTGTGGTTGCATGCAACCCTCTCCCAGCTGCAACACTGGCTATGTGGATCATCAATCCATGTAGGCAGAAGATGGTCTGCATCATAGCCGTCTGATTTGAGAAGGGCTTTGAATTCTAACAGAGCCATTCTCTCAGCTTCAAGACAACCTCTTTGTGCTTTAATCTGAATCTGTAGAATCACCAGGCAAAGGCAAAGCACAAGGCATTTCGTGAAGTTGAAGGGAAGTTCCATTGGAGATAAAATGAGAGATTCATATGCATGTCTGCAACTCATTATAATTCATGAAATCTCTTCCAATTTTGTTTTTTATTAGCACTTATAACAAGTATATGAAAATAATGGAAGAAAGCTTATGTAAAATATAATCTATAGACAAATATATATTAGAGAATTGAATTAAGATAAAAGACATTAGAAACATGATCAACTATCACAATCATACATAGTTTGGTGGCTAATTTGTCAGCATTCAAGGAAGACTTGAGACTTAAAAGTCAGTCATCTATGTACGAATGGAGTCTCTTGACTTGTTGCTCTTGACTTGTAGTTGTTGGCTTCCTGGCAACTTCTTGTTTTGGATTTCGACTGTAGAATGCTGAACAATGGAGGAAGCAGATCCTTTTTGGTTTTTAATAGAAAGGTATTGTAACAGGTTCGGTCTGTTTTGAATCGCTCGTAATATTAATACACTCAACTCATAAATATCTTATACACTCATACTCTCGTAACTAAACTATACCTAAGAACATATTAAACCATTTTAATAATGGATGGCCTAGTAATGGATGACCTAGTGCTAATAAAGTGGATAGTTTCTCTTTGACTTTCTACCTTACTTTGGATTTAGTTGTTTGCAGTATCAATACTTGACGCCTGATTTTCTTGTAATTTTTCTTTTTTGTTCTTTCCAACTTCCTAATGCTTGGCTCGTGGGAGTCTTTCAATTATATGATCTTGTCCCTTCAGCATCCGTTGTTTTTGGGATTGTAAGGCATTTAGCAACTTTGCGAAGGTGATCCTGGAAAGGTGCTTGACTAACATGCAATCTTTTTTGTACGTACCCAGTACGCTGGAAAGTTCATAGAATTTGATAGAAGATATTTTCTCTCACGCGTTCATTTGGAAAAAAATGTTGTTACGTGTTGATTTTGTTTGATATGGAATATGGTCTATGTTTTCATATTCAAACGACAATTTCTTCCACTCATTTTTCCTCAATTCAGGAAGAACGTTTATTTAAGCATTCCAATGAACTGAAAAGATTGGAAAACGACCAAGATACCATGAAACATAGAAGTAGCAATTTGATCATAGAACAATGCGTAATGATTTGAATAGAAACTTTGGTACAGATATGCAAACATATATCTCAGCTTCAAGCATAGATATTCTACAACTGTTGGAAAATTTCTTAGGTTTGCAGATTTTGAATTTTAAGAATCAGTTTAGAGATATTGATTTGATTGCTATCAAATAAATTAGATTTTATTTTATGCTGATTTAGATTAGATGCTATCTGTTTTTGAATTTTAGTTAGAGAAAGACTGTATAAATTGACAAATTTCTATTCAATAATATAACGGTGTTCTAAGACAAAACCATTGTTTTTCTTCTCTTTTATTCACTTACTATGCTTCAGCCCTATAAAAACAACATGGTATCAGAGTATTTGTCTTGAGGGACCTGTGAGATGAGTGAAACCAAAACACAAACCTAAATTACAATCTAAAATTACAATAAGAATTACAACCATCTTCAAGCAATGGAGATTGAATCACAACTGTCTCAAGGTGCACCAACAATTTTTGATGGTGAAAACTATCAAGTTTGGGTTATTCGAATGGAAGCTCATCTTGATGCTATAGATGTTTAGGAAGTTGTGGAGGAAAACTATGAAGTGCCTCTATTGTCAATAAATCTTACAATGACTCAAATCAAGATGCACAAAGAAAGGAAAAATAGGAAGTCTAAAGTCAAAGCCTGCTTGTTTTCTGTTGTTTTAAACATCGTATTCACAAGAATCATGAATCTAGAGTCGGCAAAGGATATTTGAGATGATCTAAAAAAGGAATACCAAAGCAATGAAAGAACAAAGAACATGCATGCGCTCAACTTGATCAGAGAATTTGAAATGCTGAAGATGAAAGAGTCAGAAACTATTAAAGAATATTCTGACAAGTTGCTCGGCATAGTAAACAAGGTGAGGTTATTAGGTAAGGATTTTTCTGATGAACGAATAGTGCAAAAAGTTCTTATAACCTTACCTGAAAAATATGAATCTAAAATTTCTGCATTGGAAGAAGCTAAGGATCTATCAAGCATGCCTTTGGCAGAATTAGTAAATGCACTACAGGCACAAAAACAAAGGAGGATGATGAGAGAAGAAGGAATCGTTGAAGGTGCTCTGCTAGCAAAAGAAAAAAATTCAGGAGGAGATAAAAACAAAAATTTCAACAAGATCGACAACAACAATAGAAACAATGATGAGTCATATCCACCATGCCCACATTGCAAAAAAAACAAATCACCCACAAAGAAGATGTTGGTAGAGGCTTGATATCAAATGCATAAAATGTGGACAAATTGGGCATATGGAAAAGATTTGCAAATCACAAAATGAAGAGGCAAAAGCAGTACATTAAGATGATGAATTATTTTGAAATTAAAGCTCTACAATTCCTAAGGCAAGGAGGAGTTTGTTGGTAAATCTCTTACGTTTGCAGATTCTTGATTTTAGGAATCAGTTTAGAGATATTGATTTGATTGCTATCAAATAAATTAGACTTTATTTTATGCTGATTTAGATTAGATGTTATCTGTTTTTGAATTTTAGATAGAAAAGACTGTATAAATAGACAAGTTTTGATTCAATAATATAATAGTGTTCTACGACAAAACCTTTGCTTTCTCTTCTTTCTTTCACTTATTATGCTTCAGCTCTATAAAAATAACATGGTCCTCTCATAAGTTTTGTTATATGCAATGTTATGAATATCGTACCGGACTTGGTACCGGATTGAGCTCTGGAACGAAACTGTATCGGTACCGGTTGGTACCGGGTGTTGGGTCCCGTTTCCGAAGCCCAACTCTTCAGAAAACCATAACGATCCTCAATTCATTTTCTTGCTCTAATATCACTCATGTTGGATCCTGCTTGGTCTCAGAATCCAACTCTTACTCTAAAATCAAAGTAAACATACATACATAACTAAACTACTTAGATCTATCATTTCATTTCTTACAGCAACAGAGTTTGAAAACATTGTTTACAAATCAAAATCCACACCACTGGCTTATTACAAAAAAAATACAAAATAGCAAATGAAAAGTAACAATCCCTTTAGGCTCTTGATCACTTGATCTTCTAGCTATAACCTGAGGATGAGACAGGGAGGGGGTGAGCTTGACAGCTCGTGGGAACAGTTTATAACAAAAGAATAAGAAAAAACCTTGAAAACATTTTTCTTGTCTTAACAAACTTCCTTTGAATCATAAAATGCTTACTTTTCAAAAATTTTTGTCGTGCAGACAAAATTCACAACTTACAAAACATAAGTGCATCAACGTAACAATTCACAATGAAATGCACATCAAATGGCTCGAGAGTTCCGTGGAACAAAACGGATAAACCGAAGTTTATACCGTGAACAAAACGAGTC
>JANVCL010000005.1:5611175-5625225 GCA_026546855.1 Erythroxylum incrassatum | reverse complement strand
TAAATGAAACAATTTGACAATACTTCCTTCTAGAAAAATGTTCCTCTATGTCTTATCTTTCTAATGACACCAAAAACGCCCAATTCGGTTCAGAAATGAAGAAGTTATAGCCAAAACACTTTCAGACCAATACTAAACTAAGACTAAACACTACACCTAATTTCACTCCAAAAATTGAACATCTTAAGGACTGAATTAAAATTCTATTCCTTTATATAACATGTAGCTCCATGTCTCTAGTTTAATTGGCAACAAGAATCAACTCAATCGGAGCTCTATAGCTCTAGATATCTAAAAATTACTAAAGCATGTTCAGAAAGTATCTAACTTATAACCTTTTGATCGATCTTCCCACTTTAATTTGATCGGTCTTTCTCAATTCAAAATCAAAACTTATAAATTTGGTATGGAGAGAAAGATGGATGTCTTAGGAATCCAACGCTTTAAAAATCAGATCGATCGGAGGTCGGACGAAAAAGTTATGGCCAAAAGAGTGGAGAGAGGTCGAAATAGGCAAAAAATTCGAAAATTGGCCGAGCGGTCAATGGCCGACCGGGCAATGGCCAAGCGGCGATGGCCGAGCGGGAAATGGCTAAGCGGGCGATGGCGCGCGCAACCGATGGTCGAGCGGGCGATGACCCTCTTCCAAACTGACTTTCTAACTTCTAAAATCCATAACTTTTGACCCAGAACTCCAACTTTTTCAAACTTAATATCAATTTAAAGATAAAAGAACGCTCTACAATTTTCATGAAGGAATTAAAAACCAGATCTGCCTTTAAAGGGGTCAAAAAGGCCATACAAAGTGATCGCTCGTCAACTTCATCCTAAACAGCATCAGAACTTCCAAACCTTATAACTTTTCACTCCCTTTCCAAAAATGTCATACTTTGTATCATTGGAAAGATAAAAACAATCCCTACAATTTTCATAAAGAACTTACAAACTAATTCAGTCTCAAAAAGAGTCAAAACTTCGTTTCAAGCTGGCTGTCCAAAAAATGTCATCTTAAACAGTGACACAACTTCCAAAAATCATAACTTCCTATTCCCAAGTCCAAAAACTCCATACTTTATATCAATGGAAAGACAAAATCACAATCTATAACTTTAATGAAGAACTTGAAAGCCATTTCAACCTTTAACTAGGTCAAATTTTCAATCAAACTTTCTGCCATGCTAAAAATCACCTAAACAATATCCAAACTTCAAGCATTCATAACTTCTAGCCCCGATATAAAAAAAATTGCATACTTTATGGCGTTAGAAAGCTGAAAACATGAGCTACAACTTTCATTAAGACTACTTTGGCTAATTCGATCTAGATTAGTACAGATTTGTCATTGAAGTTTCTGAACACCATTCCTACATTTAGGATGGCTTAACAACACATCAACTTCACTTACCAACACATCAACTTCACATATTTCCCCACTACCACATACTCTTCATCCAATTCTTCTCAAACACAATTCAAATCTCTAACATGCCATTCTAAAGCAAATACTCAACAACAAACTCAACAAGGAAGAACATGTACATACACATTTCTCTTTCACAAAAGTCATACACAATCATACACAAAACACCCATTTCATGCATTAACCTCAAAATATCATTGAAATTGCTCCAATTACCATTACCCAAATACAACATTAAACACCACTAATTCTTTATTTAATTTCATTTACTAAATCAAATCTTCAAGAAAAGTTCAGGGTCCAACATTATGGTTGCTTGTTCTTAATGAATTTGACTAGTTAGGTTTCGCATTAAGAGATAGTAATCAACTAGTTAGGTATTCTTATATGTCTTAAGAGAAAATATTAGTAAATTTGGGCAATTGTTAAAATAACCTGTCATTCAATCAATTCCATAATTTATTGATCAATTTCTTAAATTGGTAAACCCCAAAGCCCTAAGTCTAAATCATCATATTTCCCTTGTTTGTTTATTTACAGTCTTTACAATTTATTGTCTGCTCTGATCCAATCTTCTTTTAAGTTTCTTGTTATTTTAGTTCAAGTAATTAGGATTAATTCAGTAGTGAGTATCTTAGTCCTTGTGAGAGACGACCTTGGAATACTTGATTTGTAGATACTAGGAACGATTCTATGCACTTGCAGATTTTGTCGACCAAGTAGGTTCGAAATAATGGAGGGGATTGGTTGGTTTGATTGTTCAAGTGTAGTTTCTGTAGTTGGAAGAGGTTCATCAATGCTTATATCCAAATCATCTTCATAAAGAGGAGCAGAAGAAGGTTTGAATAATGGTATTGAAGAGGGAGAGGAAGAAGTAGTGTTGAGATGTTTGCAAGGGAAGTAATGTTAAAAAAATTGAACATGTCTACTTACTATAAGCTTTTTTGTAATTAAATCATAAGCCTTATAGCCTTTCTGAGTTGTGGGATAACCCAGAAATACACAAGGATGAGCTCTAGAGTCAAATTTGATCTGCCATGACCAAGTGTCCCAACATAACACAGGCAGCCAAATACCTTCAAATGTGCATAAGAAGGTGACTTTTGATATATCAATTCACATAGGCTCTTAAAGGACAACATTGACAAAGGTATCCTATTAATGAGATAAGTGGCGGCCATAATACACTCTTCCAAAAACGAATAGGCAAAGCAACTTGAAAATGAAGTCCCCTTGCAACCTCCAAAACATGTCTGTTTTTTTCTACCACACCATTCTGCTCTGGTGTGTAAGAACATGTGGTTTGATGAATTATACCCTTACTAGCATAGAATTCCTGAGCTTCAGAGCTAATAAACTTACCACCATTGTCTGATCTCACCACCTTGACCTGAGCTTGAAACTGAGTGTTCACTAACTGCACAAAAGCTTTGAGAAAGGGAAGAACATTTGACTTCTGTTGCATTAAGTATGTCTAGGTGGCTCTCTTATGATCATCCACAATTGTTAAGAAATACTTGTAACCATTGTTAGTAGCAGGAGTATAGGGTCCCCACACATCACAATGGATCATATCAAATGGCTTGATGCTTTTGTTATTGTTAACAGAAAAGGGTAACTTTGTATGTTTTGCAAGAGGACAAACAATACATTGACATTGATATACATAATTCAACATAGAGTTCAAGTAAGGTATATGTTTCAGTACATTGAATGGTGTGTGGCCTAATCTTATATGCCAAATTTTGAATAGATCTAATTCAGGAGGCTTATTTGGTAGATAAGAAGGCAAAAGAATTGCAACAGAATGTATGTCTAGCTTGTACAGACCATTTGTTCCTCTACTAGTGCCAATCTCCTTGCTGGCCTGTAAATCCTGAATAGAACAGGAATTAGTTCTGAAAGTGACATAACAAGGAATATCCTGTGTGAGTTTGTTGATAGACAGTAAATTATACTTGAATGAGGGGACACATAACACATTCTTCAATAAAAGATCAGCAGAGAGTTGCACATCTCCAACAACAAGGATTTTGATAGTCTTACTATCAGGCAAGGTTATAGAACTGTAACCAGTTAACATGACAGGTTTATGGAGCATTGAATAGTCATGTGTGACATGGTGTGTGGTGCCAGTGTTAAGTATCCAGTGCTTTGCATTCAGTTCAACAGTTAGACAAGAAGCACTAGCAACTACTAAGCAGGTGGCATTACCTGCAAAATTCACACTAACATCTGATGAGAGTTGCAAATTAGAAGGATTAGAAGTCACAGAATGATCCAAGAGTGACAGCAATTGAGCTTTGAGTTGTTCAAACTCTGGCTTCTATTGAGTGACTGCAGCTTTCTCAACTTCAATGACTGCAGCATATGCTCTAGCAGAATTGTACCTTCCTTCTTTCTTCTCAACTTTCTTGGTACATACCTCATACCACTTTGCCGAGGTCTTTTTTCACTCTTTGAGTGCCAAACAGGGTACCCAAACTTTTCCCAGCACTTGTCACTAGGGTGTGATCTATCACAGTGCTCACAGGGAGTCATATTTTTCTTGTTATCGAACCTGTTCTGTTGAATAAGAAGTGCTGCAGTATCAGTGCTTAGATTCTCAACAGAATTGTCACCAAACGCTCTTTGTGATTCCTCTTAGATCAAAAGAGAGTAAGCCTTGGATAGGCTAGGTAAGGGATTCATCAAGAAAATATTGCCTCTGACATTCTTGAAACTGTCATTAAGCCCCATCAACAGCTTCATCAACCTATCTTGTTGTTCAGTTTCATCCAGTAATTTATTGATGCCACAGATGCATTGTCCACACGTACATTTATTTAGATTTCTCAAACTACATAAAGTCTGCCATAATCCCTTCAATTTGTTTAAGTATTCAGAGATCGACATATTCATCTGTTTACAGTTAACAATTTCACATAGAACCTTGAAAATCTTAGGTCCATTTGTCTGTGTGTACATATCTTCTAGGTCTTTCCACATATCAACAGCAAGACCATGTTCTATAATGGATTCGTGGATTTCTTTGCTAACAGAACTAATAATCCATGTGCATATAAGGTCATTACATCTATCCCATTGATTGCAATTATCATCATCTCTTAGAAGTGTACCTTTAATGAAGGGCAGCTTATTCTTTGCAGAGAGGGCCTTCAACATCGATCTCTGCCAGTCTCTGTAACTTGTTCCATCGAACTAAATTGAAACTAATGGCTAACCAGAGCTGTCAGAAGGATGTAGGTAGAGAGGGTTTTCGAAGTAGTTGTTGTTTCTTTCTGCCATTCTTGAGACAGAATTCTCAGATTCGAAGCTGAAATTGACAAAGAAATGAAGAGAAAAGTGAAGTTGATACCAGAAAGAAAGAGATTGTGAAGAAATTGAGCTAAATAGGGACTTTAGATCTACAAAACCCTAAGCTCTGATAAGAGGAATGTTCCTGGTGAAACCATTGTAACTAAGATCTAAAACTTCCAAATTGGTAGGAGTTGAAAAACCTATGAAAAAGAAGCATAAATATCGTATCAGATTACTGGTACCAGCAGACTACTAGGAGTTAAATTGTTTGGTATAGTGAGAAGAGACATTACCTTCGAATGGAAGTATTCCATTAAGATAGTTACGCTGCAACTTGAGCACCTTCAAGCTACTCAAAGTGGCCATATCTGTAATAAGACATAGAAGTAATCAAGAAAGTCAAAATTATTATCTTTTAAGGAAGCACTTCTGCTTCAAAAAAAATCTATCCAGAACCTATGTCGGCTACCTTGAATACTGACAGGACCACTGAGTTCATTCCTGCTCATGTCCAATATCTCCAAGGACTTGCGAGCTGATAATTCTGCATAATAATCAAACGAACATGAAGAACAATTTGCAGCAGAGATAATTAACCAATAATGTTCAGACCTTTAACTAATGAAAAGGTTACAGCCAACTTATTCCGCGCAAGAATCAAGTTCTTAAGGGAAAGAAGTGCACATAATGATTGAATGATGCTATCATCGAAATGGTTATCTCCCAGATCCAAGGTCTCCAACTTTCTGAAACTTGCCCAGCTCGTATCCCCTTTAAATAGAAATCATTTCAGTTTTCAATCCTAGAACAGAAATAGATTAATAGTCCAGTTGGAGTCATTGACATACCTATGTTCCCAATTCCAATAATATCTGAGGATAAAGTCAGTTATTTCAGCTCCACCAAAGTATGGAACCAGGAAATATTTAAGGGCCAGTAATTAACATCTCCATAATACATTTCTGGATTGGCTTCAAATTCTTTCCCATTTACCGCCATCACTAGCTGAGCCGCTTGTCCATACTGGGATAAGATAGTCTGCATCATATATATCCATCAGATTCTAAAGATGCCTTAAAACTCTAAGAGAGCCAGTCTCTCCTCTTCAAAGCAACTTGCACTTGCACGGATTTGAACCAGAAGAATCAAACCCAGAAACAAGCACTTTACTGAGGCTAACTCCATTGTACTTCCTCTTGCAGTTTCTTCCACAAACTGGAAAAATAATTTAACCAGAGTTTTCTAAACATGATCATATGCTATGAGAAATTAAAGATTAAGAGTGTTTGAACGTGTGACTTTGAAAAAGTCAAAGATATTATCAGAATATTTTTTTAAGTTCAGATTTTATTTTATGCTGATTTAGATTAGATGTTATCTTATTTTTAAATTTTAGTTAAAAAACTGTATAAATAAACAAGCTTTTATTCAATAAAAATTGAGAAAGTCTTCTCCGCATAAAAAAAACCAACAATTGATATCAAAGCTCTCTTAATCTTAAGGGACCTCTAAACCTACAAATCCATAACTATAACCCATAACTCATTCTACGCTTTCCCACACCACAAATCAAAAACCACACGTCGACGTTCTGGATTTGCCAGTAAATCCTACAATGACTCAAGTCAGAATGCACAAAGAAAAAAAATCAAGAGGAGGAGTTATTTCAGCATCATGCCTAGCCTGTCAGCGAAATTATGGGAGCACAATCGAAAAAAAAACAGATGCTTGGAGTTTGCAGTATCAAAGTCAAGGAGGAGTGTTGAACATCTGACTTTGAAAAAGTCAAAGATATTATCAGAATGTTTTCTTTAAGTTCAGATTTTATTTTATGTTGATTTAGATTAGATGTTATCTTATTTTTAAATTTTAGTTAGAAAAAAACTGTATAAATAAACAAACTTCTATTCAATAAAAATTGAGAAAGTCTTCTCCACATAAAAAAAACCAACAAATAGTTATTCTTAGTTTTTACTTGAAACAATATATACCAAACACAAAAAAATTTAAAAAAAACCTGTATAAAGATATTCAAGTATTGGGATATCTTTTATTTATAGAAGTCAAATCGTAAATTCATAATCATATAGCCAAAGGCCAGAATTATGATTCCATCATATCTTTATAGTCATGATTTAATGATATGTTGAAGGAGAAGACCAATAAACATGAAGTTAGCTGATAGTGCTAACAATTAGGCTTGCACGCTCGTTGGAGCAACTTTAATTAAGTGGATAGTCCACAGTCTACCACTCATGACATTTTCATGACAACTTAGTCATCACATTTAATAATGTTGTCCTCCATTCACAAGTCATGAAATAAGATGTACGGTGAATCCAACAAGCAATAACAAAGAAATATTTATCTCTCGTCCGTCAACTACAAAACATAAACATTACATTTGGTCATGCTCCTTTGTTTTTAACATGGACAATAAAAAGAGACATTGTATGGTTTTTTTTAATCATTCGAGGAAACCTTGTAGGTGGGCTAAGCGGGTACATCTTTCTGAGGGCTCAATTAGCACACCATTTTACAGGGTGGCCAAGCAGGCGCATCTCATCATCGAGGGCCCAACTAGTTCTCCATTTACAGGTAAAACTCTGGCTACCCCAAGCTATTACAAGAGAGACTAGCATGAAATTAAACCTGAAACCTAACCGAAGCTAAGTCCCGATCTCAACCATCAAACTACACCCCTTGAGGGTCATTGTATAGTTTATATATATTGACAAGGGCTAGCCTCAGATCTGGACTGACCAATTATTGATCTAATGATTGCAAATATTAATTTAAAAAATAGATTGCACAAAAGTATAATTTCAATGCTTATAATAAAATATCATTTTTTAACATTTTTGAAACGTTTAAAACGTTTAGAAAAAGACTTGAAGTGGACAATTGTTAGATGTCACGATAATATATATATAGGTTATAAACAGTTGATCGTGTCTCCTTCAATTGTACATACAATCCAAACGATTTGAAAATAATGCCAATACGTTCAGTTCGTGAAATCAATTCTATAGTGTAGAGAAAATTTTAGTACATTAAATATGACTATCTACAATTTAGGGGCTGAAAGTTTCTTTTTGTTTTGATAACTCAGGTTTTGGGCTTCGCTCGACTATCGTAAAACCTACAATCCGCCCACTTAGACTCATAGATAAGTAAATCCAGATCTAATCCTAGATAGTATCAAAATTACCTGCTCCTAAAAGATAGGTTACCATCAGAAAAATTACATCATCTTAAATAAAGGCTACCCCTCTCAAGGCTCGAGCCCACAATCTTCATATAATCCTCTCCCTCTTTCTACCGCTAGGCTACCTCGTGAGGGGCAAAGGGCCAAACGTTTTGTTCGAGACTTAAAGAGAACACTTTCAAGAGAATCTCAAAACATGCTCTTCATCGGCTTTCAATTTTGGTTTAGCTCTCTCTATTTCCTAAAGTTATCAAATGCTCTTTATCAAACATGAAAAAGACGAAATAATTGTGTGGAAATTTTGTGTATCGGCAGGGTCCGTAAATGGCTATGGATGTAATATCAAAAACCAATCAATCGATATAAGCCATAGTAAATGTAAAGAAAAACAATTTCAGAGTTATCGGCTAGGTTTTAGTTTTAATTTTCTCAAAAAATCTAAAATGCCATTTTGTTTTAGATTGAAAAATATTTAAACCCTGAAACCAAAACTATATAAAATGTCACGACCCAAATAAGCACGTAACCATCATGTCAAACTCGAAAGCCAAATCCTTCGTATTACAAGTAAGTGCAACTATTAATGACATAAATAAATGCAAAATTCTGGGAAAAAATATCAGTCACGTATAAGACAGTAAAGTACAATAATACAGCATGTATCAGAAGAAAAATATTAATCTACTAAATCGTATCCGTAACTTGAAAAATAAAATTGAGGAGAGCCGTACTTCACTGAGTAAGTCTATATTGCCCTATAATACCCAAAGGTATGCTTACACACAATATACAACTTATACTAATATAAACACATATGTGATGCATAACAAATCACATACAATGCTTAATAAATCGTGGAGAAAGAATATATGTAGAACTTTAGTCTCCAAAAGTAAATTCTCACAATATTACACCCGACTGGCTATAGGGAGCTAAGTATCACCAACAGCCTAACTATACACCTATATTCATATAGTTATACGACTCTCTTAGTTCAAAGGGGGATGCAGAGAGTCAAGCATCACCAATAGACCAGACCTCACTCAATATATCCAAAGTTACAATCATATCAACAATATACATATCAAACAAGGATTTGATCGAGAGCTAAACATCAACTAGGATCGATCCATATTATGTCTCAATATCATATCACATTCATCTTTCATAATCAAATCAAGGTGCATCTGGTCCTGATGTATACCTACAAATTTTTCCTCCTCTACAGTCACAATCAAATACATTAATGCATAGTCCAAATATAATTCATGTAATTCACAAAATAAACACTCAGTCATGTGAGAACCATAAAAAATGCATGCAATTTGCTATAGATACCCAAATTTGTATACGTATACTTAGATATCATGGTAATATCCATATAGGCTTCATGATAATAGATACACAAATTACATATGTACATGTATCATACAATGTCCATATGCATAAGGATAAGGCATCTATCCTGACTTAACACGTCATTGTTCATATTAGTATAGAATTATATTCAATAACTGGTATCGATTTAATATTAGTAGATAGATATGAATTTGCCTTATTGATGTACTTATCTGTTCAAACCTTACGATATTGGTCCCCTTCCTAATATACCTATAAATTAGAAAAAGAAACATCCTAATAAGTGTCATTTACAAGTTGTTGGACTCACCAGGGCTCATTAGATTTGCTAGGATGATCTAATGATGTAATTCGACCCTCGATCATATTCTCGCCTAAACTTTTCGTGATTTTTAATTCATAAACCATTAAGAATTTTGTCATCGTTCCTAAGAAAAAAAATTGATTAGCATAATTTATAGAAACTTTTTCAAAAAAATTTGAAAATTTCGTTGAAAGATTGCCGAACCAGTATCTTTGATGATCGAAATATTCCTCCAATCATCAAAATATTCCTTCGTGACTAAATTTTTTTTTGGTCTTTTAATTCAACGATTTTAATACTAAATGAAAGTTCTTGATGAGTAGAACAACTTTTACAAGTACAAGAAACTTAAATTCTCAACCAATCTCAACAAATTGAGGAAATTTTATTTAGAAGCCCTAACCTCTATTTTCGTCAACCGGAAGCAATATAGATGATGACCAAACACAAGACTATAGGGCTTTTGCTTTTAACATCAAAGAGAGTACATTATAGTGGAGGTGGTGGATGGCAACACTCGTTAGACCCGACAAATCAAATATTTGAGTTTTTTTCTCAATTTTTGTGATGATTATGGCATTGTTATGAGGTAAAATGGCTATGATTGTGACAATCTCAAAAAAGAGGAGTTGATTGGTATATATGGTAGACTGCTTAGCGTTGTTAACAGTTAGGAATAGAGGAAGATGATGATTTTATGACTATTAACTTTTAATGAGGTGAAATAAAAAGAAGAAAAGATGGGAGTGGAAGATCTATGTCTCTCTCTTTCTATATATATATATAAAAGGGAGAGTATTACAATCTCCCCTCCTTATAAAACAATTCATCCTTGAATTCTACAGCAATGCTCTATTGAGGAAATAAGTATAGATTCAAATAGCTACACATCACCTTAACTATAGGGATCTATTTTGATTGTAACTAATGCATATGAGGATCTAAAATAACTATTGTCTTCTCTTCGTAGGTTAGGTTCTTATTCATCTTTACACTCCACTGCTGGAGTACATGAGAAGGATCATAAATGTATAGAAATGTGAAATATTTGGTGGACTTGTGACATATATAGAGGTAGTGTCAATCGATATGTCACATTTCCAACTTTATTTGTTATCTCATAAGGTTCAATATATCTTGGAGGCAATTTCTCTTTCTTTCTAAATTTCATTACACCTTTCATCGGAGATACCTTAAGAAATATAAGATGCTCGACTTGAAATTCCATCTCCTTGCGCTTCGGGTCTACATAACTCTTTTGTCTGCAAAATGTTGTCTTTAGTCTCTACTTGATTAATGGAATCTTATTTGATGTGATCTTGATTAGTTATGGCCCCCTTTAATTGGGTCTCACTTACCTCCTCCTAACATATCGGTGATTTGTATTTTCATTCGTACAATGCCTTATAAGTCACCATCCTAATGCTACTATACTAACTATTATTGTAAACAAACTCGATTAGAGACAAGTGTGAATCGCAACTACCACCAGTGTCTATCACACAATTCCTCATTATATATAATAAGGTCTGAATCATCTTCTCAAGTTGTCCATCAGTTTGAGAATAAAATATTGTGCTAAAATTCAATCTGATGCCCAATGCCTCCTGTAATTTTCTCCAAAATCGAGATGAGAATTAAGATCCTCAATCAGAGACTATTGACATTAGCACCTCATGGAGACACATTATTCACTCATTATATACTGGCACAAGCTTGGATACTAAGTAGGTGGTTCTCATAGGTAAGAAATAGGTTGACTTCATCAACCTATCTACAATCACCAAAATTGAATCACATTGAGTCCTCTCTTTAAGCCCATCGCAATTATAGTCATTTTACCTCATAACAATGTTGGAATCTTCACAAAAATTAAGAAAAAAATTAGAGAAAAACTCAAATCTTCAATTTGTTATCCCTGGCGAGTGTTGTCAATTACCACCACTACCATTGGACACACCTTGATGTAAGGAGCAAAAGCACTACGATCTCGTCATTGGCGACTATCTGTATTGTTGTTAATTGATGAAAATATAAGTTAGGACTTCAAAATGATTTTCTTCAATTCATTAAGATTGGTTGATAATTTTAGTTTCTTCCAATTATAAAATTTGTTCTACTCATCAAGAGCTTTCATTTGGTATGAAAATTGTTAAATTATGAGACCAAAAAAACTTCAATCATTGAAGGAATATTCTGATGGCTAGAAGAATATTACAGTCTTTAGAGATACTATTCCAATGACTTCTAAAAAAAACTTGGAAAAAATATCTACAAATTGTGTTCATTTTTTCCCAAAAAACTATAGTGAAATTCTTAATGGTTTGTGAATTAAAAATCACGGAACATTTAAGCAAGAATAGGATCATATTTTATAAGCTAAAAACAAAGTAAAAAAAAGGCTCCAATAAATCGACAATATACAAATACGTATTGTTTAAAGTAAACAGAAGATTCAATTCTCGTTCAAGTCTTTTTTCATTTAAAATGTTCTTTACTTCATTGTCAAGATTATTTTAATTTATAGGATCATAAATATTCAATAGAATGATTGGTTGCTTATCTCACCTTAAAATTTCTAAATTTGGTGCATTTGATACATGATAATGATTATTCAAATTATTAATATTCTCATAATATGAATCTTATCACTTAAATTTCACTAGGTTGTTCAAAATTATCTCCACTAATTCCTTAGAATTCTTACTAGAGGCATTCACTCTCAAATTTATCAATAACTCCTTTTTAGAATTCTATTAACTATTTTACTCTTTTTTTTCTTTTTTTACTTTTAGACAAATGCTTTTTAAGTAACATCATATCAAATAATTAGAACATAATTAAATTAGAACAAGAACAAAAACACATGTATGAAACTAGAAGAAGCAGGTAATCGCAAAAGAACAACAATAGCTCGACCATTTATCACAAAGATGTATCAGTAGAATTATATATCTGTGACAAACGAAAAAAATAAAGAGCCAATTTTAATATCTTTTATTAAAATTAGAAAGCAAAGAGCAAACTTTAGTGATAAAAGCTATCACACTCAAAATTTATTTTCATTTTTTCAAGTAATTCTAAAATATTTAAACCTAATAGTGATCACTTTTCACCAAAGAGAATAGAGATTAGCAGCAATATCTATATTATAAAAACATTGAAATCAAATTTTATCAGTAGTCTACAAAATTAAATTTATACATACAACATCAGCTAAATCCATAAATAAAAATGCTAATTATGACTTAAAAAATGAAAGAGAAATAAATTGCAATTAAAGAAGGAAATAAGAGATAAAAATTATCAACTATGATAGTTGCGAAATGAAAGAGAGATAAATTACTCTAATAAACTTCAATTTGAAATGAAATTATACCTAGAATTAACATATTTCAATTTATCCAGAAAAATTGCGTACCATCTATAATTAATTTGACTTATTTCATTTTATCTGGATAAATTGCAATTGAAACAAAAAATGTTAGAGAGATAAATTATAATTAAAATATAATATGAGTTTCAATTTGAAAATAGAAAATTCCTACCTAGATTAAAAATGCTATCATACTCATAATCAAATTAAGAGAGCTATTAAGAAAATAGAAAATTGAAAGTAAAAAATTGAGAGAAAAATGAGATGTGTTTCTTATTTAGATGAAAATGGTGTTGATGGATGTAAGGCCAATGCGATATTCTTGATTTTAAGGCCTTCTCTTACAAAATTTTAATTAGAAAATTGTGAATCTTGACATTTAGTAAGAGCAATTTACATTTTAAAATGCCGGCTTCCACCAGGCACGGAGTTATATGGAGCTATAGGGGGTATTGGGCCCCCAAGTTTTTTAAAAAATTATTTTTAATATATATATATAAGAGCATAGTTATTTAAGGGTTAGTGGTGTATTGGGCTCCTCAAAATTTAAAAAAATAAATATTTGGGCCCTTCTATATTAAATTTCTGGCTCCGTCACTTTCACTATTGTTTTACCTTTCAAAAAGAAGTTTTCGTATTTATGTTGACAAACCAAGCTATCTTTTTTACTAAATTGAAATTAATGTTTGCTCCTTAAATAAATTCTTTTAAATTTTTTTAAAATGACAACACTTTCATACCTGCATCTTAGTTCAAGCGAAACTCCTATGTAATAAAATACCTTACAATTAATAAGCCCCTTATAAGCGTGAGCCCTAGATCAGGACTAGGACCGACCCTGCTAATAAGTCCTAAGTTGTTAATTGAGCTCACCAACTTGTGAATGACACTAATGAGGATTTTGTCCTAATTTATAGGTACATCAGAAGTTAGACACACATCGCAAGATTTAGACAAAACAAACATTCAATCATTTAAGGCCATTATAAACGCATATAGTATGTCGAAAGTACTCAAACCTATATGCATATACTTAGATATCGTGGTAATATTCGTATATGCATCACGATAACGGCTACAAAA
>JANVCL010000005.1:5556810-5572684 GCA_026546855.1 Erythroxylum incrassatum | reverse complement strand
GGCTTCATTGGTTGATATTTGGAATCGGCTAACAGGTTGATATTTAATATCTTGATGTAAAGATTTGGACCGCATAAGATATAACAACTACAAAACAAGTGCAAGGCTCGTATTAAAACACTGTCCTTCCATCACTACATAT
Source organism: Erythroxylum incrassatum (assembly GCA_026546855.1). NCBI lineage: Eukaryota > Viridiplantae > Streptophyta > Magnoliopsida > Malpighiales > Erythroxylaceae > Erythroxylum > Erythroxylum incrassatum. The sequence goes on along the minus strand of JANVCL010000005.1, from coordinate 5,572,542 downwards.
CACAATAGCTGACCTTAACCGGCCATTCACACAATAGTCACACAGTTTAAAAAGCCATAAAAAGAATTAAACGGCCATAATAGTGTCTGTATAACACACTTATTCAAGCTGCAACATAATCATCCATGAAAACACAATATCAATAAGGGCTCAGAATCCACCGCGAAGGCGGAGAACAAGGTGCAAAGTGGACTCCTTTTGGATGTTATAATCGGCAAGTGTCCTCCCATCTTCGAGCTGCTTCCCAGCAAAAATCAGCCTCTGCTGATCAGGTGGAATACCCTCCTTGTCCTGGATTTTAGCCTTGACATTGTCAATCGTGTCAGAGCTCTCAACCTCCAGGGTGATGGTCTTTCCTGTAAGCGTCTTCACAAAAATCTGCATACCACCACGCAGACGGAGAACTAAATGAAGGGTGGACTCCTTCTGGATATTATAATCAGCGAGGGTGCGACCGTCCTCAAGTTGCTTTCCTGCAAAGATCAGCCTCTGCTGGTCGGGTGGGATGCCCTCCTTATCCTGGATTTTGGCCTTCACATTGTCGATTGTGTCAGAGCTTTCAACTTCCAAGGTGATAGTCTTGCCAGTTAGGGTCTTAACAAAAATTTGCATTCCACCTCGCAGACGGAGAACCAAGTGAAGGGTAGATTCCTTTTGTATATTGTAGTCTGCAAGAGTGCGACCATCCTCTAGCTGTTTTCCAGCAAATATCAGCCTCTGCTGGTCTGGTGGGATGCCCTCCTTATCCTGAATCTTGGCCTTGACATTATCAATTGTGTCTGAACTTTCAACCTCCAGGGTTATTGTCTTGCCAGTGAGGGTCTTAACAAAGATTTGCATGCCACCACGGAGACGGAGAACTAGGTGGAGGGTGGATTCCTTTTGAATGTTGTAATCTGCCAGGGTGCGACCATCCTCAAGCTGCTTTCCAGCAAAGATCAGCCTTTGCTGATCAGGTGGGATGCCTTCTTTATCTTGGATCTTGGCCTTCACATTATCAATGGTGTCAGAACTCTCAACTTCAAGAGTAATTGTCTTTCCAGTTAGAGTCTTCACAAAGATCTGCATGCCACCTCGAAGACGAAGCACCAAGTGCAGGGTGGACTCCTTTTGGATATTGTAATCTGCCAGGGTGCGACCATCCTCGAGCTGTTTGCCAGCAAAGATCAGCCTCTGCTGGTCCGGTGGGATGCCTTCTTTGTCCTGAATCTTGGCCTTTACGTTATCAATAGTGTCAGAACTTTCAACTTCCAGGGTAATTGTCTTGCCGGTTAAGGTCTTCACAAATATTTGCATGCCACCTCGAAGACGGAGAACCAAGTGAAGGGTCGACTCCTTTTGAATATTATAATCCGCAAGAGTGCGGCCATCCTCAAGCTGTTTTCCAGCAAAAATCAACCTCTGCTGGTCAGGAGGAATGCCTTCCTTGTCTTGAATCTTGGCCTTGACATTATCGATGGTGTCTGAGCTTTCAACCTCGAGGGTGATTGTCTTGCCGGTCAGGGTTTTAACGAAAATCTGCATCTGTTAGATCAAAGGATACCACATATAAATATTTATAATCCACACCCAAAACCAAACACCCAAACATTCAATACAACAGCATGATGTCTTCGAAACACAAGATGCTTCAGACAAGAACCCACACAAAATTTTCACACACGGGAAAACATCAAGATCTATACGAAAACAAGTCAATTTTGGTACGTTGGTTTATTGATCTCATAAATTCATTTCAAAAAACAAAAAACAAAGGAGGATTTTTGAGAGGTTCATAAAGAATCCTAGAAGACAACAAAAAGAATCACAATTCTACACCCTAAAAGGCCAATCAGAAATATAAGTCATAAACATCATATGACAAATTGAAAACAAGGCACATGTTTCACAAGTTGCAATCATGCCCATCAGATCTATCGATAAAGGATATAAATCGGGCGAAGAAAAACACAATACTAAAGAACAAAAGAAACCATATTGAAGCGGATCACAAACTTAAAAAAAAAAGATCTAAGCAGAAAAAGGAGCCACCCAAAACCAAGAATTGAAAAATCGAACTATCTTGAGAGGTTAAGAACGTCCAACTCATCATCGGAGAACATAACCAATAGGTGAAGAAACTCGAACAGATCAAAGCAGCATACAAAAGATGATAGATCTATAAGTCAAATCAACTCAACAGAACACAATAACATCATCAAAGAATCACATATCTAAGAATCGAAATGAAAAACACCGTTCTCTTAACCCAAACGAAGAAAGCAAACACACCTTGAGAGAGAGAGAGAAGATATACGCGTTTGGCTACGAGAAGATTAGAGATAAGTGATGGGAGGGCTTCAAGAGAATGTTTTCTTATATAGAAGTCCTGCTAGGGTTGAAATTACCGAATCACCTACTGACCTAGGTTTTACGTGTGCTTATGGACGTCTTTGCCCTTGCCGACACGTCAAGATTAGTTGTACCCGTCCAATTTGAGTCGCACGTTATTTTAGACACCCTTTTCTGTTGTTGTATTTCTTTGACTTTTGACTTTTAAGTTTTTTCTTTTAATTTTGAGAATTTTAATTATACTTTCAAAATTTTAACAATAATAATAATTAAGTAAAGTTTTAGCCAATATGTAAAATTAAGAAAGTTTCAATAATACACAATTTTAAAATTACGTCGGTTGTTTTTTAAGAAAGGGACATAATTTAAAAAATTAAAAGCATATAATTTATATAAAAATTAGTAATTTAAAATTTCTTAAAATTTAAAATATTAAATTGAGATTTAATATTTTATTTTATTTTATAAGTAAGAAAAATAAGTTGAAAAATTAATCAAATACGACTATTTATTAGTAAGAAAAACAAGTTGAAAAATTAATCAAATTAGGCTATTTTTTATTAAATTTTATTCACACATTATTTATAATATGTATATAAATATATAAATAAAAATAAATAACACAATATTATAACACCATAGGGTGCTCCAACCGTCCAAAGTCCAAGCCCCTTATTTTTTGTTTTTGTTTTTAAATGAAAAGCACGAACTAGTTAGCCAATGGCAAGCGCGAAGAACCTTCAGGCTCCTCTCTTACATTAGGCCTGCGTCACAGTCCAGATTTACCCCTTTCTCTCTCTCTCTCTCTTTTTTTATATTCATATTCATAAAAGGAGACCGGCGGTGGATTTAGCTTAGACGACGGGGGAGGTTCCGGCGATCAAATATTGAAAGCTTCAAACTTTAATTCGATGGAGTAGATTCATGAAGAAAACGGTTGCGAATGGCCATGATTGAGGTCTGTTTTTCTCGCGTTTGCCATGCTTTTTTATCGTTGAAGTGAATAGGGACACAGTTTAACGTTTAAAGAAATTCGCGTTTGCAATGTTTGGTTTCGATTTCGTTCATTGTGGGTGTGGTAAGCAGTTATAGATTTCAAAAGTTCGAGTCTTGAGTTTCACTTCTGCCGGTTATTGAGTTGATGGAATGGGGAATTAGATTGAGAAGTTATTGCGCCTGTTTAGTGTTTTGGTGGTTTAAGTTTTGTGGATAAAGGTTGCTTGGTATCTTGAGTGGCCTGGATTAACAGTGAAGTTTGGGCATGGGTAGAGTTTCGTTTGAGTTCATATAGCATAATGAATCTTTAGGTTGTTAGGGGCCTGGACTTGGAATTGGAAGCAATGGTAAGTAATACTAGTGATAGTGAGGATGGGCGTCCGTATAATTGCTAAGTATCACAATCTTATACTTGGGATGATGATCGTGGACTGACGAAACCAGCTGAAGGCTCTTAAATATCCGTGCACAATGTGGCAGGTCATTTAGGAGGACAAACGCCTATGTGAAGGATTCTGACTTTTATAAGTCACAAAATTTCACAAGTTAAACGTTTCATGATTATGAAGCAGTATTGAAAGCTGTAGTTTCTAAAACTCTCATTTGCTAAACTTTCCATAAATGTGTTAAAAATTTATGTAACCTGAATTTTAGGCTTGTTGACGGAAAAAAACAAGGGACTTCACTTGATCTCTTTTGTTTCTTTTCAGATTGAAGAGGGCTCCCAAAACAGTGACCAAGTGCTTGAAGAGGAAGGTGATGATCTTGAATTTGACGGCAATGGTCTTGACATTGAGGGCAATGACCTTGAGATTGAGGACAGTGGCCTTGATAGTGAGGGAAATAATATCGAGATTGAGGGAAATGACATTGAGTTAGAGAGCAACAATCTTGAGATTGAAGATGACAACCATGAGATGGGAGATAACGACGTTGAGATTGATGGTGATGATCTCGAGTCTGAAGGCAATGGCCTCAAGAGAAACTGTAAGCAAATTCTTGATATTAGAGACAATGATCTTGCTGAATATAGAGATGACACAACCACAGTAGGTGGTCAAAATGGTGAATGTCAAGCTAAGGACTATCCTCCACCTGTCGTGGGCATGGAGTTTGACTCATATGATGATGCTTACAATTATTATAACAGCTATGCTAAAGAATTGGGATTTGCCATACGGGTGAAGTCTTCCTGGACAAAACGCAACAGCAAGGAGAAGCGTGGTGCAGTGTTATGCTGCAACTGTGAGGGTTTTAAGACTGTTAAAGAAGCAAATAGCCGCAGAAAGGAAACAAGAACTGGTTGTCTGGCTATGATAAGATTGAGATTGGTGGAGGCTAACAGTTGGAGGGTTGATGAGGTTAAGCTGGATCACAATCACTTATTTGATCCGGAGAGAGCCCAAAATTCGAAGTCACACAAGAAAATGGATGCTGGGTCTAAAAGAAAGGTAGAACCAACTGTTGATGTGGAAGTGCGAACAATCAAATTATATAGAACAACTGCTCCAGATATTCTGGGTTCAAATTCTAATGAGGGAGATGGCAGCCACCAAGTTGATACGTCCAAGCGATTAAAACTTCATAAGGGAGATGATCAAGTCATCCACAATTATTTTTGTTGGGTTCAGCTTACTAATCCCAACTTTTTCTACTTGATGGATCTTAGTGATGAGGGGTTTCTCCGGAATGTGCTTTGGGTTGATTCTAGGTCTAGAGCTGCATATGGTTACTTTGGGGATGTTGTCATATTCGATACAATGTACTTGTCAAACAAATACGAGGTTCCTCTTTTTGCCTTTGTTGGAATAAATCACCATGGGCATTCAATTCTGCTTGGTTGTGCCTTACTTGCAGATGACACATATGAAACCTATATGTGGCTGTTCAGATCATGGCTTACATGTATGATTGGTCGTCCTCCGCAAACTATTATTACTGATCAATGTAAGGCAATTCAAAATGCAATTGCAGAGGTGTTTCCCAGGGCTCACCATCGCCTTTGCTTGTCAAATGTTGTTCAGAATATCCTCAAAAACTTGGGTGCATTACATGATTGTGAGGCATTTCAGATGATGCTGAATACGACCATTTATGACTCTCTAAAAGTGGAGGAATTTGAAGTGGCTTGGAAAAATATGGTTCAACATTTTCAAATTGCAGATCATGAATGGCTTCAAACTTTTTATGAAGATCGAGAGCGATGGGTTCCAATTTACTCCAAGGATACTATGTTTGCTGGGTTATCCTGTTTCCAAAAGGGTGGGTCCATGAGTCCTTTTTTTGATGGTTATGTGCATCAACAGACTTCTTTGAAAGAGTTCTTTGACATTTATGAACTAGTCTTACAAAAGAAACATCAGAAGGAAGCTATCGATGATATTGAGTCGAGGGATTCAAGTTCCTTGTTGAAGACAACTGGCTATTATGAATTGCAGCTCTCTGGGATGTATACCAACGATATTTTCAGGAAGTTTCAAGATGAGATAGTGATGATGTCCTCTTGTTTCAGCATAGCACAAGTACACGCCAGCGGACCAAATTTCACGTACATGGTTAAAGAAAAAGGAGGCGACGAGGATCCAAATGACGTGAGGAAGTTTGAAGTTGTGTATGATAAAACAGGAGCAGAAGTGCGTTGCGTTTGCAATTGTTTCAACTTTAAGGGCTACCTTTGCCGACATGCACTTTGTATTCTAGACTACAATGGGGTGAGGGAAGTACCTTTCCAGTATATTCTTGCTCGGTGGAGGAAGGATTTTAAACGTCTTTATGTACCGGATTTTGGGTCTAACAATGTGGATATTGCTAATCCAGTTCAATGGTTTGATCATTTGTACAAACGAGCAATGCAAGTAGTTGAAGAAGGGATGACAACCCAAAGTCACTCTATGGTTGCTTGGCAAGCATTCAAAGAATCGTTGAATAATGTCCGGCTTGTAGCAGACAAGCATGTATAATTTTCAGATGTAGAATTATGTCATAGAAACAGCTTCTTCTTTCTGAGATCCATTTGCCACCGCAGGCATTCTAACATTTGCTTTCCAAGTTAGAACACATTACATTGGCCATAAATTTTCTCTATAGTTTTAAAAACTTTAAAAAATAATTCTTTGATATTTAAAATTTTTTAATTTTCAGTTTTTTTAATTTCTTATCTGGATATTAAAAAATAACAATAAAGTACGTACAGAATGAATATTAAACATTGACTAATTAAATATTATTTATATGATCATCTCGAATTGAAATAATTAAATTTGATTCAAATTAATAATTTATTATATTTATTTTAAGGTTAAAATATATTTAACTCTTTTATATTTTATTCTTTGATACGTTATGCCCTCCTTTATTTTAAAAATAGATTTATTGTCTTCTTAACTATTAGTTAAAGGAGATTAAAATTTAAAGAGACTTTTTACCCCTGATGACATCACTACAACTGTACATGTTGCGTTCTTTAGGACAAAAATACCTTTTTAGTCTTTTGATGACTAAAATATATTAAACTCTTATATATTTTTTGTTTTGTTTCATTAAACCTTCCATTTTAAAAATAAAAATTATTTTAAGCATAAATTACATTTAGATCATTAATAAATAAAAAAATATTACCAAAATACTATTGTTTTCACAATTATACTTTTTAACTTATGAAAAATTTTAAAAAGAAATTTTATTTATGAAACAAACTTAAAAAATAAACAATTAACAATAATATAATAAAATATCACCATTTTTATGTTTCTCTTTTGCTCCATAAAACTCTAAATTATCTTCTTTTGGCTCTTTTTTAGTTTTCTAAGTCATTCCCTTACTTTCCGGCTCTCTCTCTCGTCCACTCTTTGGTTCTTTCCTCTTTTTTCTCTTCTCTTTCTACCTTCCAACGGAAAACTCCTTTTCTTCTAATTCTGGCGACGTCTCTCCTTCGCCTGACGGAAAACAACCTATTTTTTTCAAATAGAGGTTCCTCCTGCTCGTTCAGCTACGTTTATTATTGTTAATTATAACTTTTTTAATCTTATTTCATAAATAAATTTTCTTTTGTAAGTTTTTCCATAAATTAATAGTTATGAATTAGGATCGTAAAGATAATGATATTTTAAGTAATTTTTTCTTTTTTATTTATCAAAGGTCAAAATGTAATCCCTACTTAAAATAATTTTTATTTTTGAAATAGAGACATAATGAAATAAATAAAAATAGGAGTTTAATATACTTTAGTCAACAATAGACTAAAAAGGTATTTTATTCAAAAAATACAATATGTATAACAAGGGTAAAAAAGTTTTTTTAAAATTCTAACTTTGACCAATGGTCAAAAAAGATAATAAGTTAATTTTTAAAATTAAGCGCGGTATAACCTACTAAGGGATAAAACATAAAGGAATTAAATATATTTTAGCCATACTTTAAATTACCAATTGAAGGTAAATTTGGTTGATTTAGGTAAAATTTAAGTGTTGAATTGAGTTACCATTATTATGATTAGTTTATATTTATTGTTCCGTTAATTTTGTTATTATTATTTAATTGAAATTAAAAAAGGATTTTAAGATATAAATATCTAATAATAAAATTAAAATAAATTGAAAAATGTCAAAGATAGTTAATTATTAGAACTTTAATTATTTTGAAACACCAGTCACATACTTTAATTAATATTATAAGTAATTCTACAATATTAAAGTTATACATATAGTTAACATAAATTCAAATATTTTTATATATTTTAGTTATTTTAAAATTAATGTATATTTAAAATAGATAATAAAATTTTTATTTATAAAATTAAGTAATTCTTCTATCATATATATAGCTAAAAATGTGAAATAGTTAATTCTTGTTCTAATAGCATCACATTAAGACGACACGTGAGGTCCGTTTTGATATTTTAATTTTATTCTATTAAGTCTTATTCGTATATTTATATTTATTCAGTATATAAATCAACACCATAAACAGAGTATCTTTTCATTTATGATGATGTCACGCAGTCATAACGGGCCTATTGTTAAGCACTGCCCACTGGTCATAGAGGATCGAAGCCATGGAAATTCTAAAGTTACCCGTCGAGTTCTCTCGCTTACAGAAAACAAGCACTGAAACGTGCCACGTAAAACTGTCGCCGTCACCGTCGCATCGCCGCCCCAGTTACCAGAGTCGCTTGATCCTCTCTACCGTAGAAGCAAAAAGTTCGTAAATGTAAGTGATTTTTCTGGCCTTCCCTGTAATTTGCTTAGTTTTTGTGTTTCTTTATCTTGATTTAGGGTTTTGCCCAAAAAAGAAAGTTGTAGACCTTAACTTTGATGTAATTGTATGTTTGGTTATTCGAAATAGTAGAGGAATTCTGTGGAATTGAATAGCGTTGGACTTGGTGAATTAGTCTTTGATCCACAATTGGCAAATTTGAGCAACTGTCCGAGATTTGCTAATTTTGGGAGCTGAGAGAGGTTCAGAGGCAGTTTGTATTTTGAATTATCACTCCTTCGCCTTTTCTGTTAATAATTTTGATGCTCTTCTTCTTTCTGGAATTACAGTATTAGACTGTGATTATGATCAAAGTGGTTATTCAAGGGGGCTAGATAATTTGGTGATTGTATTTACCAGTCATTAACATTGTTATTTTACAATTCATCTACGACAGAAATTTCTGTGTTGGGTGACTAGGGGTGATAAGAGATAAGTTAGGCTGGAGGAATGTTATCAATAAGGTTTCAAGGGGGCTTTTTAAAGACGTGATATTATCTGATTTCAACTTATTATAGGAATCTGCTAAGTTTTTAGATATCTTCCATGTCCTCTGTCTGCTGATGATACTATGTGAATCCTTTTTGTTCAGTAGATGGCAGAAGCCCCCTGCAGCAATGAGCTGGTACCGGACAACAAAGTGAATGATAATAAAAAAAAAATGGACAGTGGGAAAATAGGATCAGATGGCCCATATGGTGTACCTGATGAAAGAAAAGAGTTTGTTGCACCTGCTGTTGGAATGGAGTTCGAGTCTTATGAAGATGCATATAATTATTATAATTGTTACGCTAAGGAAATGGGCTTCCGTGTTAGAGTGAAGAATTCATGGTTCAAGAGAAATAGCAGAGAGAAGTATGGTGCGGTCCTTTGTTGCAGCAGCCAGGGTTTCAAAAGAATAAAAGATGTGAACCGTTTAAGAAAGGAAACAAGAACTGGTTGTCCTGCTATGGTAAGGATGAGGTTAGTAGACTCAAAGAGGTGGAGGGTGCTAGAAGTTACACTTGAGCATAACCACTTGCTAGGTGCTAAGATCTACAAACCGGTTAAGAAGATAGGAAGTGGAAACAAAAGGAAATCACATACGAGTTCTGATGCAGAAGTACGCACTATTAAGTTGTACCGTGCACTTGTCATAGATGCAGGTGCAAATAATGGAAATACAAGTTCTGATGCAAGAGAAGTAAGGAAATCCTCAGAGTTTCGCAATCAATTGAACCTGAAAAGGGGGGATGCACAAGCTATTCATAACTACCTCTGTCGTATGCAATTGACTAACCCAAGTTTTTTTTATTTAATGGATTTTAATGATGAAGGGCATTTGAGAGATGTGTTCTGGGTTGATGCTAGGTCTAGAGCCTCATGTGGTTACTTTTCCGATGTTGTTTATATTGACACTACATGTCTATCAAACAAATATGAGATCCCTCTTGTGGCACTTGTCGGAGTGAACCAGCATGGCCAATCTGTTTTACTTGGTTGTGGCCTGCTTGCTGTTGAGACGACTGAAGCTTATATTTGGTTGCTCAAGGCATGGCATACATGTGTGGCTGGGTTCAATCCACAGACTATAATTACAGACAGAAGTCAAACTTTGCAGACTGCAGTTGCAGAGACATTCCCTAGATCTCATCATTGTTTTGGCTTGTCACACATCATGAAGAGAGTACCAGAAAAACTTGGGGGATTACGAAACTATGACGCCATCAGGAAGTCATTGATGAAAGCCGTTTATGAAACTCTAAAGGTGATTGAATTTGAAGCAGCATGGGGCTTTATGGTCCAGCGATTTGGAGTTGGTGATCATGAATGGCTTCGATCTCTATATGAAGATAGAGTTCGATGGGCTCCTGTTTATTTGAAAGATACCTATTTTGCTGGAATGTCTGCTGCTTGGCCAGGTGAAATCCTGAGTCCCTTTTTTGAGAGATATGTGCACAAACAAACTCCCTTGAAAGAATTCCTTGATAAGTATGAATTAGCTCTCCACAAGAAGCACAAGGAAGAAACTCTTGCAGATATTGAATCAAGAAGTTCAGGCCCCATTTTGAAAACCAGATGTTCTTTCGAGTTGCAGCTGTCAAAGGTGTACACTAGAGAAATATTTAAGAAGTTCCAATTTGAGGTGGAAGAGATGTACTCTTGTTTTAGCACAACACAGATTCACATCGATGGGCCGATTATTATATTTTTGGTCAAGGAGCGTCTTTTAGGCGAAGGAAATCGAAGGGAAATAAGAGATTATGAAGTGCTGTACAATAGAAGTGCTGCAGAGGTTCGATGCATTTGCAGCTGCTTCAACTTCTACGGGTACTTGTGTCGGCATGCGCTGTGTGTGCTTAACTTTAACGGAGTGGAGGAGATACCGTCCAAGTACATATTGTCACGATGGAAAAAGGATTACAAACGTTTGTATATTCCAGATCACTGCTCCAGTCGGGTTGATGCTACTGACCGTGTGCAATGGTTTAATCAATTATATAGAAGTGCCTTGCAAGTTGTGGAAGAAGGGGTAATTTCTCTAGACCATTATAGTGTAGCACTACAAGCTTTTGAAGAGTCACTGAATAGGGTTCATGAAGTGGAACTAAAGCAAGATCAATTGTAATTGACAATGTAAAAGTCCAAGACTTTTGTAAATCCATTTATAAGTCTTGTCCTCGTTTTCCATTTGTATGCAGTTAAACTAGTATTCTCGTCTGGAATGTGAATACTGGACATGGATATACAGGGAAGGGAGTGTAAGTTAGGCTACCAATGTACAATTTTAGCAATGGACAGGAAGGAAATAAAATAACTTTCTGGGAAACATCCTGAACTATACGTCAACGTTCTTGTTTCAAAAACTTTCTTTGACGCAAGTTCATAAAATTTTGAAAGAGGGAAAAGGAAATGCAACATTCAAGTTGCTTTTGTATATGGTGACTATTATGTTCTTATGGTTCTGTGATTCCAAGATGCAATTCTTTTTTAATCAATAGGAAAAGAACACATGATTTGCTTCAATCACAGAATAGTGACTCAGCAATCAGCAGCATTTGAGATGCCAACAAATTAATCTTAATCATTTGAAAATTATCATTAATTATTACATAATTCTTTTTATTATGTTCTTTTAGTTTTTTATCAACTTTTTTATTTAAATTGACATAGTATATATATTTTTTAAATTTAATATAACATCATTTGTAAATATTAATAAAAAATTAACAAAATATGACAAAAAGAGTTATATGATATTAAATAATATCATAAGGAATGAATAATAATTTTTAAAATATAATAATTAAAATGAAAAATTCAACAAAAAGGATTTAGTCTAATTAATAAGAAAAAACGCATTGATAATTTTTTTTATTTTAGTAATAAATTCTCACACTCATGGTAGCCTACAAACCTTAGAAGAAGAATGATAACTTGGGGAAGGGTACAAATATATATTAATCAAGCCACCAGACAAAGGTTTCTTTATAATCTATACTATACTTAATTGTATCCTTTGGCTCCTAAATAAACTTTGTAATGCTCAACAGAACCCTCAGATTAAGTTTTGATATTGTAAAACTGTTCGTTGCAATAGGTGTTTTATTAGGATAAAGATTGACCAAGTCTTAAGTACGAGTTTTCTTTGAAGTCTGAAGTTCTTTAGCCATAACTTGCTGCCAAAAAAAGTCAATGCTCGCCTTATGATAAGAACAAGGCTCATAAATAGTTGTAATAGCTAAAAAACAGTGAAAATAAGTAAGATAATGAGGAGTTTGTCTTACTCGAGTAGAACGACCAGACAAGATGTTAAAGTCAGGTGCAGGATCAATAATAGTGTCGATGTCGTTTTGTCTTTTCATCCCTCTAACCTTATAAGTCTAGGATTGAAACTATATCTCATATCGGCACCGATTCTTCACTCTTTCTCAATCTTTTGAGGCCCCTGGGAGGCTGCCTCTTGTTCTCCTAGCCTGTTTGGTATCGATGTAGCCTTTGTTACCAAATTCTCTATTTTCTGACATCCTTGAGCTTGAATTAATCTATGTTGCCCTCTACAAAGTTACCAATATCCATTATGTTAGTTACAAAGTTATCATCCATTATGTTAGTTTCTAATTGACTGCAATTTTTCCTTTATAACATAACTATAGAGAACGTTGCGTTCAAATTCAGAATTTTGTCTCAATTTTTATCTACAAGTCAAGGAACTAAATATGAAAAATTCTCATATATTGCACACAAAAAATGCTATAGATGATAAATTACAAGCTAATTTAACCCTTATAAATATGCAAAATGTATACTTATTAGTAATATAAATTTTTGGTAACTTAAAAATTTAAGAGAAATGAGAATAATCATTACTAAATAATATATAAAGTAAAAAAGTCAATTCACCAAAAAAATAGAGGACAACCTATAAATTTTATAATGAATTAAGTTGAATGATTTGTTTGAAATAGAATCATTATCATTAAAAGATAAAGTAAGTTGTTTGCTAAGTTGACAATCTAAACTAACCTAAATTTTGTAGATCATATTAGTTTAAGAAAAATTAAAGGGTGAATTTTACTAAGGCCCGTTTGGTTATACTCTAATTAGCTAAATTTTTAACTAATTGGTTATTTTTAATTGGTTAACTCTTCAAACAATTGATAAAGTTGTTTAGATAAAGGCTTTTTCACCAACTGATTGAAGATAAACCGTTAAAAATAAATAAGCTGCGTTTGATAGAATCAACTATTAATTATCGACTGATAGAATCAGTTAATAACTAATGCAATCACTTAATTGTTAAATAGTACCTAAGTGAAGCATGACTAAGATGAAGAAGTGAACGGAGGAGTTAGTGGTTGTAATAGTGAACACAAGTTTCAAAGGATGATGAAGATAAATAATCGACCCTCCATGTGACATGTCCCGAGAATCTAACCAGTTTTCAAATCTTGTCCTTGACAACTATGCGAAAAAAAGTTTTAACATTTAATCATGTTCCACATAACTGACCAAAGAGATAAGATTGAGAGCTAAGATATGGATGTGGTAGGTTTCGAGAAGACTAATATTGGGGATAGATGCGTGACTAGTATGAGTAATACTCATCTTAGTACCATTTTGCAGTGCGGATTGATGGTAAGGAGGGGACAGGTTTTAAAGAAGATAAGAGTTTGATATTAGTAGTTATATGGTTACGACTACAAAATAATAAAACCAATGAGAGTTAATTGTTGAAAAACCAATTTTTAATTTTCATTTTTTCGAAAAATTTAATCTTTTATACTTTAATTAAAAATTAACGATGAAATATGCGTAATATAAATTTCAGATGTAAGCTAATTAGATATTACCAATATAGTAACTCAACTCAAATTAGCTTTTAAAAATTTGAAGTTTAATTAAAAAAATAAATTGTTAAATAAAGATTAATTAATTAATTATATTTTATAAAAGTTTATTAATTTACAAAAATTAATCAATGAATTAACAAATTGATTAAATTTTAATAACAAGAATTATTAAAATAAATTAAACTGAAAAGTTTAAAATTTTTACGATTAAATTGGCTGATAAATTAGGTTTTTTAATTATTCCTCTTTTCAATATATGTCTTGCCAAATTTTAAGTAATACTCTCTCAAATAAAGTAGTGGACACACTGATTCAATCTTATATAACCAATTGTTTGAAAAGGGAATCATTTCTTGAAAATTGATGTGGACACAATTTCACTCTCATCAATTACTTTAAAAATTTTCTTTAAAATCTAAATTTTAGAGCCCCCAGGCTCTATTGTTTCTCCTTTATTTATGTTAATAATTTTCATTAATAAAATGTGATGTCTTCCCGACTTGTCTCTTGTCTAATTTCAAATCAACTGTACAAATTAATGTAACATTTTAATTGTTTATCATTGGACTCACGTGAATTAAGACGAGGGTAAAAGAAACAGATTTCTAACGTAGTCTAAAATTTTTTAAAAATCTTTAATCTTTAATATTGTTGAAAAAATACATTTTAATTTTCAATTTTTCAGAAAATTTTATTCTTTTATACTTTAATTAAAAAATTTATGATGAAATACACAAAATATAAACTAATTAAATATTAGTAGTAGCAACTCAACTCACTTCTTATACTCAACTCTAACTAATTAAATTTGTATTAAGTTAATAATTTAAAATAATTATAATAAATTATTAGTTTAAATTAAATTTAATTAGTTTAGTTCGATTTTAAGATGCTAGTCGTGTGAGGTTAATGATTTTTTGAGAGTATAATTTTTAAAAAATTTAAAACTTTTAAATGGGCAAGGTAAAATCTCATATATTGTAACATCCCGGTTCCATACAAAGAATTAGAACCCTAAAACTTTGGTATATGTGCGATCAATCAACGAAATTGGGACAACATATCTCATGTTCATGCATTAGATACGGTACACATGCACATGATTAGGGAATCCTTGCACATAACAATAATTATACATGCATTCATGGACATTCCCGGTATAATTGGTAATTGGTAATAAATGTGACTGTTCAAAGAATTGTGGGTTTTTGTTCTTGAAAATTTATTTGGAGAATGCCATTATTTTTTTTTGTAATTTTGGAGAATTTGAGGAAATTTTTCTGAAATTTTTCGGGGGTAAATCCCGGACAAGAAAAAATATCGAGTGACAGACCAATTGATCAATGGCAGTAGAAATTATGATCAATTAGCATTGAAAATTTTAATGTATGATTATAGGAATAATTGACAAGTGTTATTGAAAATCAGGAGGCAATTGGATTAGAATTTGGAGAAAAAATAAACTAGTTTGTATAATGGACCTATTGGAGCATGAGAAAGTGACATGTGGCAAGTGACTTGCCACACCACTCTTTTAACCCACGAAATTGTTAAGAGAAAGACCAATAATTACGGTCTTTCACTTGTTTTTCACGACGCATGCCCATTTCTCCTTCTTCATTCTTTCTTTTTCTTTATTCCTCTTCTCTACCCACGATTTTTCTCTCCTCACCAAGAATGGAGTCGGTCTTGCCTCCATTTACCACCATTAATTGCTACCATCTTCTTCTTCTTCACTTTGGTATGGAAGAACCCACCTTTCTCTCTCAAGTTGATGAAGAACGTGGGTGATATGGGGAGTTAGGGTTTTGTGTTTTGC
>JANVCL010000005.1:5501186-5513296 GCA_026546855.1 Erythroxylum incrassatum | reverse complement strand
AGGCTTTCCAGGATCCAACATTTTGCATAACTCATTAAATATCGCCTAGAACACACAAACCCATAAATCAATACAACCGTTTCGAGTCAACTTCACGAACCCAAAAAAGAAGTTAAGAACTTTTACTTGCTGGATGATCTTGCGCTTGTTGTGACCAGCGGCGCGGTCGTCGAGATTGACGATCTTCTTGATATTGGTTTGCATGTCACGGACAAGCTTGAACTGAACATCGGCTTGGAGAAGAGCGCGAGTGATCTCGTTGAGGCAGTCGTTGAGGACCTTCTCGTCGATGACGGTCGCATTGCTCATCTGCTGAATTGCCCGGGAGATACTCCCGCCGAGCTGTGCCAACAACATCTTCTCCGATTCTTCTTCGCTCCCCTTCGCTCAACTTTAGGGTTTCGATTCTGAGATTTGAGGTTTGGATTGGAACAAAGTTGGTTGAAATTAACTGTATTTCGGTAGACTTCGCTTTTAGATACAAACGAGCATGTGAAGAGTGGTCTTCTTACGAGTCTTACACTTTAAGGATCGGTTCTTTATTTTTTAATAAGACAAAAAATAAAATCATGTGAATGTAATTATTTGTCCTTTTTCGTATAACTATTATCTTAAGGTTAAGTAACTTAAATGTCTGTTTAAGTGTCCTCCTTCAGACAGTCTCGTCAAACAGATAATGTCTCAAACATCTGTGGCGACCGGACCTCCTGTGCTCAGCTTTGCAGTCGCCTGTTCCTCGTACCGTCACGGCCAATGGCTTAACTTGAACCCCACGAGAAAGCGGCTCATGGGTTCTGAGAAGTTCGAACTTGGCACACCAAATCTGGTATCAGCAGCTTCCACTAGGAGGCTTAAAGTGTCTTCTTCTCTTCTCAGGGCCTCCAACTCTCCTCCAGAAGAAGAGGTTGAAAGATCACACGTCAGTGAATCTTATGATGTGTCTCAGGTTGGTTCATTTCTGTCTGTAACTTTGAAGCAGTTGACGTTAGGTTGCTATGTAGTCATGTTCCTTTCTTCTTTGTTTTCCCTTTTTGATGCAATTAGAAGCGTTTGAACTTGTAATTGCTACCGTTAAAACTATCTGTTTATGAAGCTTTTTGATGCTTGGTCCATACTATTTTTGGGAACAGGATGATGTAACCTACTTGTGGAAACTGGGACTTGGTTCTGTTGCTGGTGCAGCTCTTATAAAGTATGGAAGCATCCTTTTTCCTTCTGTAACCAGACCCAACTTACCACTAGCTTTACTTATGATATTAACTCCAGTCATTGTTTCAGTTATACTCTTGATCAAACAAAGTGATTAACCGGTTGGTTGCTATAATCATGTCTTCTAAAGTAAGCTGGGAATAGTTGCAATCTGACACATTGTCCCTGGAGTCTCCATATCCTTTCACGAATTGTACAGACAGTTGAAGGGCTTGCCTGGTTCAGAGATTGTATAAAGCATCAGGTGTTCACTAACAAGAACGTATTATGAAAAGTTTTTTTCCTATCGACCTAGATGAAGAGTGTAACACGAGGACGTTCAGGAAGTGAAGGGCTTATTATGAACATTACAATGAGGTCAAAATTTAAGAAATAACTTTAAACACCAAAAAAATGATGCATGTTGCCTTCATCCTCATCTATTAGGCTATCAGATTTGCTTCAAGAGTTACATGAAGTAAACAAAACCCAGAAAAAAATGAAAGTACACTAGAAGAAATAAAACTGTACTCACTTTTCCTGCAGGTAGCAAAATTTACATGAGAAATAAAACCGAAAATTTGAAAGATATCTCAACAAGAATGCCATTGAATTATCTTCAGGATATGGATGACAAGTATTGATCTAAGTAATCAACCCAACTATTGCTTGGTGGGTCATTTGATGAACCACATTGCAAGGGTACAAGAAGTCTATGGCTGTGTAAACTCCAACTCTATTATTAGTTTCTTTCCAGGTGCCCTACTAAAGATGGATAATTTAGAGGTTGTCTTTCAACCATTTTAATCCGCCATTTGCAACAGACCTGCAAATCCATTATTCTTTTTCAGTTGAAGGAAAGAAAAAGGGCTGGAAAAAGAAACATTATAGAAGAAATATGAATAATAGAGGTCAATCCACGAGGAAAACAGAACACTTACTTGCTTTGACATGCAAATAACCCTACTACTTAGATCAATCACTTTACATCAAATTAACCTTAATTTTGTTCAAATAAGTCCATGATAGGCTTAAGGAGTAACGGCTTACTGATTTTCAAAGACTAACCTTAAGAAGTAATGGCAATGGAGAAATTTTAAATGACCGCAACATGTCATCCAATTTACATGGAGCTCTTAACTCTAGTACGTATGACTAAATTTGAGAAGAAACTTACCCTGCAAGATCTTTTAACTTCTGCCACAAGTCATTTTGATCTCTTGATTCCTCAGTCTCTTCGGTAACAGTTTCCACCTGAGTTTCTGTACCTTTACCTGCAGCAGAAAAGCAATGATCTTTGCATAACCCAACCATTTCACACCCACAATTAACAGCTATTATTCTGATATCATAAATGAGATTGCTTACACTTTGTTCATGAAAATGTAGTGAAATTCATCACTATGCTTAAGTTTTAGTTTCAATATGGTATGGAGAAAACAATATTTCTTTTAACTCTTCTTACAGATGAATGCAAGTGGATGTTTCTTTTGCAAGTTAATACTTCATCAACAATTTAAGCCGTTATGTTATCCCACAAATATATGATATAGGCAACTGTTCACCTCTTTGATATTTAGAAACCACACAAAGGCAAAGTATCTTGCTTACTAGCAGGTTGAGTTCGGACGCGAGTTTGTGGCCTAGCTGCTGTTGAACTACTTAGAGAAGCAAGTTCTTCAAGCAATTCACGCTCTTTTGTACTGCGCATAGAAACCAAAACTGTAGGATTAAATTTGTCGAAGGATCCAACATTACAGCTGGTAGTACAATCTCTTTTACTGGTCTATTCATCCAGCGCTGAAGTTTACTTGCACTAAATAAATTATACTTGAGTTTCATTTCCAAGCCTCAAGGATCCGATAAAAGCAGAAATTAATATTATGGTTAACAAACAAATAATCAGTTTCCAAAACGGATGACTGCATACAAATTCAGTTAGAAATGAATTTGAAGGACTTATAAAAGTAGACAGTAGCTAATTAGATGCTTTAAGGTCACAATTCACTGTATCAAGTACCTGATGCTGGTAAATTGCACAGGAAAAGAGAGAGAGAGAGAGAGAGAAAGCCTACGGGATGATATGCAAGTCAAATAAAAATATGATATAGTCGAATAACATACATGACAAAAATTAATGATTAACAATCCATTGAGCTATTTATGAAGATGATAACTAGAGGTTTGGAGATAATTAAGCTATACCTTATCCGTTTTGGTATGGTAACTTTAATTGTAAACAAGTGATCACCACGTATGGATGGTTTATTCAATTTAGGTGCACCTTTCTTTGCCAGGACTAGCATATCCCCATGCTGTGTACCTGGTGGGATCTGAAGTTCACTCACACCTTCAACTGTCTTAACCTGTTCAAATGCAGATATTTTAGTTCTGTCCCTTGACACAGACTTCAAGCTCCATGACCTACAAAGTCTTAAATCACCAGAAGCCAAAGCAAACTAAAGATAACAAACAACATACAAGAAATGAAGACAGATAATCAAATGAAACTTCCCATATCTTTGCCAAAATGAAATTTACTCATTGTATTTCCAATCTTTCTCATTATACACAAAATAAATGGAAGCAGTGGCCATATAGCGCTTGAGTCTTATCTTTGCATGTGTTTACACACAAGTAGTTTCTGGCATCAATGAACCTCCTCAGTAAGGAATTTAAACAATTTCTCGGAAACTTTTAATTCTCTCTTTGATTGTAAGATTTTCCACATTGAAGGATATTATAGAATTGCATTATAAAGCCAAAGCTAAAGACCGATTATATACCATACTTGAATTCCGCTGCAGTTTTTAACAGGCATGTCCTATTCTAAAACCAAAATACCCACAAAATCCAATGACCAGAGTGCTGGTTCTCTCAATACGCTTATGCATATCCTGAGATTTTATTATAGTTTCAGTGTTTCCATGGATTGTTCAATTACAAAGAATGCATGGAATCTCTTCCATAAAGTTATTTCTGGATTTTTTTCTCCAGTCCCTATTAGAGCAATACTTGACAAGATGTAACATACAAGAGTAGCCATTGGCCTTCAGGGTATATGGTACCCTTTGCAATCAATTTTACAAAATTGATATATTTTTCTGCTGTGTGTTTCCCTCAATCATCAGTTTGAAAAGAATAGCAAAAATCTAGTGCATGAGGAATTGATTCAATAATACAGGCAGAATGTAACAGGAGATAACCTTGACAATAGCTCCCAGAATGGCATCAAGATAACTGATGGATATTATTGACCTGAGATTTACACCATCTCGTTGTATTCCTGATATCTCTTCAACATCAAGATAGACAAAAAGATCTCCTGGCGGACCACTGCATAGACCAAATTAACAGATATTATTTTATTACAGCATAACATATATGACAACGGTTATTTAATATATAACCAACAGTTAATTTCTCAGTAAACTAGGTTAAGACAAATCAGATCATACAATAAGAAACCAACATAAAAAGGAAACAGAAAATGAGAACATACAAGAGTTGTTAACAATAATCAGTAATCACTATAAAAAATTTCCTCAGTTGTGAACAGGAAATAGAAAAATTTATCAGCATACCCTCTAGGTCCGGCATCACCCTCTCCAGCAACTCTGAGAATACTCCCTGCACTAACCCCAGGAGGCACTTTGACTTTGATATTTTTCTTAACACGAATGCGTCCTTTACCAGAGCATTTTTGACAGTATTCAGAAATGACTTCACCATCACCGCCACAATTAGGACAAATAGAAACCTGGTACTCATCCAAGAATTGATAAGAAAAAATGAATGAGAAATTTTTGGTAAAAATCCAACAAATAAGAAGGAAGAATATTTTGATAAAAATCAATTCATGAAATGCCCAACACAAGAAATCCCAAATACCTGTGAGAACATGCCAAAGGGTGTCTGCTCAGTTCTCATGACTTGACCCCTGCCACCACAAGTTGAGCATATCCGCATCTTGGAGCCTACTTTTGCTCCAGTACCAGCACAAGTTTCACATGTTTCCATATGAGAAAGGTCAAATTCCTTTTCTGTTCCAAATATAGCTTCAGAGAATTCCAATGTAATGTCATAACTGGAAAAAATAATCAGTCAGTCAAATCCTCACTCTAAAGAAGTTATCTTGCAATAAACACAAAAGTTTACTCACCGGAGGTCTTCACCTTTAACAACAGCACGACGAGGTGCCCTAAATCCAGTTTGGTCCATACCAGGAAAACCACCCATACTTGGCCCAAAAAAAGTTTCAAATAGATCAAAAGGATTGGTCTGAAAAGTGAAAATAATTGTGTAAGCCATTGTGAACTTCTTAGAAAACGAGATTATACATACCAGCGTCTAGGTACATAGTCAATCAAGCTATAGTCCCTCTAATGCCTATTTTGGTTTAACATACTTTCCATTCTGTTAACAAGCAAAATGCTAGCCTTTTACTCCTCCCTAAGCTCCCTTAGATTTACTCAAATGCTAATTCTAGGGCTGAAACAATAAGTCCGGACCGAATGCCCTTGCCAAAACGACATCGTTTTGGTATAATTGATCAAAACAACAAAATGACATTATTTTGTGGTGGGCAATTACACCAAACTGATGTCATTTTGTGGTGATCTAAGTCTCGAGCTGCATTCTGGGATGTTGGGATCGAACCTGGCCCAGCTCATTGCCAAGCCTAGTTAAATCAACGAAGCAATATTGCTTTGTGGAACGAAAAGGACTAGCACAATATCAAAATCATGATGGTCGATACTATAGACCAGTTAATCAGCAATCCCTCCCCTTGACAGGATAAACAAGGGGCCTTTGGCCCCGGTTCGTCTTCCCACTATCTAGACATAGATAAAGGGATGGAACTAATAAGAAAATGATTTGTTCCGACAACTTCAGACCATATTATATTAGTCGATCTTACAAAATCGATTGGGCAGGATGGTTGGGAAGGGGTTCTTATTGAAGAAAAGGACAATATTCTTCATTTTCATCATCAGCAAACTTTAATCAATAGATACTACCAACCATGTTTGAACCATAAGCGAAGATAATAAAATTAAACAATTGAAAGCACTCATTGAAGAAACATAGTTGACATAGCAACTTACAACTAACTAAATAAGATTGGCAAGTATTTGTAGAGTTGTAAAACTTCAGCGAAATGAAAAGAAAACTCAAAAGTCCTACAAACAGACTCAAGTAGTGTAGCATTTAACCTAGATGATTAATTTAATTAAGCATTCTTTCACCACTTTTGGCATAGACTCCTTCAACTAAGAAAGATCTAAAAGCATAAGCTTTCATTAACTCTTAAACCCAAGCGCACATAGGAAAACTAAGACACATCAGACAGGAAAGTGGTAACTAGTTGGCCTTCCAGGTGATAGAGAAGAAAGAGTAATAAGATGCTTGAATCAAAGAGTAACCAACCCTTGATAGACAAGTCCCCAAATCTTTGGATGCAAAACATCCTTGCCCAAGTTCATTATCAGTTTATCATCAAACATACAAATGATTAACTTAGTGCTTATAGTAACTAAGAACCATGAAATGACTAGAAGCAGTACCGTGTAAGCATTTGCTTGTCCTCCTACTGTATTCTTAACACCAGCTTCACCAAACTGATCATACATTGCCCTTTTATTATCATCTGATAGCACCTGACAGTGTTGCACTTCAGAATTCAAAAGACAATACGGTAAATGAAAAACCTCCAAAAGATGTTTTGTTTCAAGAGAAGCAAGTAAAGATTTAATAAACAAAATTTTGAGAAAGGAAGCTAAGTTAAATTATTAGCCCAATTTTTATAACAAGTAACAAAATAAGACTTCAAAATCTTGCTCAACTAACTAGGATCACGCACTAACTTGACAACCAAAAATTTTTATTACGATGATAATAGTTAAAAAATGCATGAAAATTTTTAAATCTATTAAGAGTAAAATCTTGAAGATATTCAACCCAACATACGTTAGATATATGTTAACTAAATGTGAAAAAGATCCACTAATCACTCCATACAAGTAATGGAATCTACTGAGGTGTATGCAAGATTGTAAATAATGACTTCGTACAAAAATGAGTGAACCAAAAAACAAAAGCTCACTCATTGGGCTGAGTATGCTACCAAAATAGTGCTTAAACAAATATAATGGAAACTACATTGTGAATAAGAATTCTAATTCGTACCTCGTATGCAGCACTAATCTCTTTGAACTTTTCAGTTGCTCCTGGTTCCTTGTTAACATCCGGGTGATACTTTAATCACCATAACATGCACAAGTAGATGTTAACAATAAAGGGAAAATAAAAATGAATTGACATTCAAAGCAAAAGTCATCAGTTCAATATCTACATGAGGATGTAACTGCAAATAAAAAGAAAAAAGAGTTGGACAAAGCCAGTACTCTCCTCAAAAGAAGCCATCTCCAAACCAGTACTGTCATTAGCTAACAGTAATTTCATATGCACTAAAGCTAAATATGAAAATCACACCCCAAATGATTTCCAGAAAACGTGAAGCAATGATCGTCATGCTCCTAACGTGGATATTTCTACCGAAGTATCCACTATAAAAGAGTAACCTTTCCCAGTTGCAACCTTCCCTTATTGAATTTCACTTCTTCTTTATGACTGTTTAACAGAAGACCAAGTTGCAAAAGTGAACTTGGCCAATAATTGTTAGCATTTCACCTTACAACTCTTAACACGCAATTATCACGTCTCTCCTCCCCCATTCCCAGCCAAAGAGAAATTATACTTTCAAACATCCAGGAATCTCATAAAGCTCCAATAAAAGCAAAATGAAACCAAACAAACAAAAACCCAGTCACCAAAAAGAGGAAACGAGAAAGATAAAGAAGCAAGATTGCAACTTTACGTGTACCTGGCGAGCCAATTTTCGGTAAGCAGCCTTAATTTCTTTACTGCTAGCAGATTTTGGGATACCAAGGGTGGCGTAGTAATCCCCAGAAGCGTTAACGACAGGTCCAAAGCGATTCGTCGAAGCCCTCCTCTTGTACTTGAAAGAGATATAAAAAGATGGAGATAGGGAAAACGAAGTTGCAGACCCATATCTCTGGAAGTTCCCACCTGTTATGAATGCACGACAAGAAGAAGGAGGACAAGAAGAAGAAGAGGAAGATGAAGAAGAGGAAGAAAAGCCGAGGGAAGGAATGAGCGATAAGGTCGTTGTAGCCGCCATGAGAGATAAAGTTGATTAGCTAGCTCAGCTTGGTTGGTACAAAACAACAGAGTTTCGGGGTTTGATTAATGTTGGTCTGTTTAGTTCGAGTTTGCTGTGTCTAGTTGGTCCGCGCTCTAGAGAGAGTTTGTGGTGCTTATATAGGGTAATGGATGAAGAGGAAAGAAGTGCGGACACTTCCCAACCACAGAAAGAGACTTCTGTGGTCTGTCTCTTTCTCATGACGTGTCCTTTTGGTGTAGGGTGAAAAGTAAAAACTCCGTACCTCCTTCCCTCGTCCAAAATTGTTTTTAAATAAAAGTTATTAAAAAAAGAATTTTTATTAGGTTTCAAAAGTATTTTAATAAAATTTATTATTACCTCAAATCAAATCAATCCTATCAATCGAGTGATCTTTCCCTGCTGTGCTCATTATAGAAAGAGGGTCATTGCTGTTTCATGTCATTTCATGCTTAAAAAGTTGCCTTCCTCCGTTCCCATGAATTGGGATGCAATTGGATGCACCTAGTCAAAAGAACATAAAGCAGACAATTAGAAAGGTAATCATATGTCTATCATTTATCACATGTCACAACATAATCCAAGTTCAGTTCTTGAGGCTATGCAATGCCCGTACATAACAGAAAAGTGTAATGGTTGCTGGTTCACGATGTTGTTCAGAAGACAATGAAAACAAGGGACCGGACGATATTTGTTATATCACACTCGAAACCTGAACTTCAAAAGGTTCGTAGTCAATGTAGAAACTACTTTGACATTTGTATTCCTCCTCTTTAACTCCCATTAGGTGGGTAGACAGCCACCTGTACGCGCACAAGCTGTGGCCAACGCGTAATATATTTGTGACACCATAAGTGTAGTACCACCATACTCTGCTGAAGTATCGTATCAGAAGACATCAGGATGAAAACGTCCTGGGATAGGGCTGCTTTGATTGGCCTGTCTCAAATGCATCATCAATGCGTAATTGTTTACCTAACAGCAGAACAGTCAAAATGCAGTCAGTATCAAGAAAAGTTTCTATTAAATTTGCGAAAAGGATATGCGATAGTGCAGCTGTTTCACATCTTTCCAGGGAAAGGGTTTTGATTAAAATTCATATAGATCTTCGACCATGAATTAGATGTTAGATAAAGAGTGAAACTTTCTTATGCATTTTTTTTTCCTACGATGAATATTGCTAATATGCTCCTCTATTTGCTTATATGAAAAGCTTGCACACTGATTTGGCCAGAAGATTAAATTAAAACAGACGAATGACCTCTAGTGTTCTCAACTGTTCCTGGTACTGGGACACCAACTGCTTCAAATGCAGCAACTCTCGGTTCTTATCATCAAAATCTTTCTGACGCTCATGCTGAATTGCCACAGCTTTTTTGAGAATGTGATTCTCCTGGACCAACACTTCCATTTGTTCCTTTAGCATCATAGTTTCCTAATTCAAACAACGCAACATTTATCGATTTTTGTACCAAAGTTCAGCAATGCTTTAAAGCAACAAAGAAAAATACCAACTTATGTCACAAACATTAACGGCCTAATTATGCAGTTCTTTGTCAAATAAATCACACATCAAATGGTATAATTGGCATGTCCAGTAGTCTTAAAAAGAACTTGTACCCATGAAACATGATTATACCTTTTGATAACTTTGTGTTGCGACTCCAGCAGCATGTGCATTAATAGATTTCTCCAAACTATCCAGCACTCTTGAGGCACGGGCTCTGGCATCATCAATGCTGCTAGCAGTCATCATTTCCTTCACAAGCAACTCCACCCATTCTGCGCCATTGGCAGGAAGGTTGTTTGGTGCTGATGTCGTTGAAACAGCAGCTGAAACAGCAACATCTGCCCCAAAATTCAGTTTAACTATCAATCTCAGTTGGGAATTTTGGGGTTCTTTCCTTAATAAAAGGCAATATCCAAGTCAAGTTGCTTGCTACTGGAAAAAAGAATTTAAAAAGAAAACAAAGCTAATATACTAACTTTGAGAACTGCTCAAATGCACAATAACATGCTCAAATCAATTACTTTAGGAATCTAGTTTCTATCAACAACGAGCATTCAAGTAAAGTTGTGGAGCATTGCACTGATCAAATCTATTAAGTAAACGTCTGCTCAGTTAAGTAGAGTAAAACAAGGGGGAATTGGAGCACGAAAAAGATGTTAAGTAACTGGTTCAAAGTTCATCATCAAATATTTTAAAAGTCATTCTATTCAAACTGAATTTCTACAAAATTTAAACTTAGAACTCACAGCTACAGCATAATCACCCAAAATATTCAGAACATCTCAATAAAAGCATAACCTATACATTATACAGAATACCTAGAACTGAAATGGGCCTATCAGATAAACAAATCAAATTATTTGTATACAATGGAATTACATACCTTGATCTACATTCGCACCCACTTCTTCAGAGGAAGCTGAATTAAACTCTTCAAAATGCTTATGTAGACTGTTGAGTGTAGCGTCTAAATCATTGCCACATTCTTCCAGTGTTCTCTCAAGAAGCTGCAATATCAAACCACAAAACAACAAACTTACTCCCAACCTTGAGATCAAACCAATCAAAACTGTCAAACATCCACGAAAATTTACGACTCCCACTCTGCACTAGCACTACGTTAAAGCACACGCTACAATTAAACGGGGCTTTTTACAAGTGAGGAGTTCCTAGATTATTCCTTATTTTATTAGTGAAAGGCCGCCGTCTGAAGCCAGCCAAAAAGCATCACAATTCGACCCAATTCAAAAAATCCCAACATGGGCAAAGCAGCAAGAACAAAACTTTTTCAAAAAGGCACACTAAAAACCCAATCTTTAAGCGTCTCCTAAGTTAACAATCCAAACCCATTATCACCAAATGAGAAACAAATGTAATGAACAAAGATACCTCAGGTTGGGCAGTGGGAAAAGCGATTTCGAGGTGGGGGAGATAGGAAGGAGGAGAGAAGCAACGAGGAGGGGAGGTAGAAGAGGAACGACACCGGAGCTTCTTGGAGACGGGAGTCGGAGGAGCGTCTGCGTCGAAGAAATACGATCTCTTGCTGCCGCAAACTGCCGCGGACATGATTCTCCGACAGAGTATAAGATAATAAAGAAGAGTTTTCAGGTTGAGAGAAGGTTTCGTGAAATTTGGATGCAAAGGTTCAGCCTACGGATGGCTTTGTTATATATAGTGGAGAGATTCAAGCGGCGTGGGGTTTTATAAAAGGCCTCTATTAAAAATTAAAAGGTAATAAATTTGAATTCTTTTAATCTTGGTGGTTAGAGAAAAGTTGCAACTTGCAAGATGCTTGGAGATGACTCCAGAAATTTTGACCGCGTTGACGGCGAGACAACCTAGTTTTTGAGTTTGTTGTTGGGAGTGGGATTCAATAACATATTCTTTAAAAATTAAAAAGTCACATAATCCTTCATCTTTGGTGAGCTAAAATAAATAATAAAATTCCTAATTAAGGGTTAATTTAAAAAAACTCAAACTTTGATTAATTTTGTAATTATAACCTGAATTTAAAAAAGTAATATTAAATATTCAAACTTTTAATTTTTACAATTTTAACTCGATGCTAATATTTTTGTTAAATTTGCTGACGTGATTTACCACGTGTTCCAAAAATCCTAAACAATTATACACATTAAACATAATTAAACTAACTAATTAGGATACTAAACTACATCGTTTAATTAAATTAATCCATTAAATATAACT
>JANVCL010000005.1:5478531-5492948 GCA_026546855.1 Erythroxylum incrassatum | reverse complement strand
AGCTTAACACAAAGCGGTACAGTGACAAGAGGAAGTTCGGCTTTGTCGAGACGCAGAAGGAGGATATGCCTCCTGAGCATGTTAGGAAGATTATCAGGTCAGTGTTTTTGAGGATTTATTGATTCTCTAGTGGTATGGATTTTGAAGGTTATGTTTTTTGAATTTTAACTTTTTTTCAATTGAATTGTTGTCTTGTGTTTATGAAGGTTTTGGCTTTGGTAAATATGAAGCCACATTGCTACTTGATCTCAATTTATGAACTGAAGGGAAAATTAAAGAACTTCTACAGATTTCTTAAGAATTTGGAGAATCATTAAATTAGAATTTTTGATTTTTTGGGTTGATATTGCTTTAGGTTTGACTTTATCTTGATCAACGGGATATTATAGGATTTTGTGTTTCAGCAACCCTATCAATATGATGAACACTTTCTGGTGATCTGTTTACTAAATATGATTATCGACAATGGCAGAGACCATGGGGATATGTCCACCAAGAAATATCGTCACGATAAACGTGTGTATCTTGGGGCCCTTAAGTTCATTCCACATGCAGTTTATAAGCTTCTTGAGAATATGCCAATGCCTTGGGAGCAAGTTCGTGATGTGAAGGTTCTCTATCATATCACTGGAGCAATCACTTTTGTCAATGAGATTTCGTGGGTAGTTGAACCTATTTACTTAGCTCAGGTGTGTTCCTCTTGTCCAAAGGAGATTTAAGTCTGGGATGTTCTATTTTTTTAATCTAGTATTTATTTTCATTTCTAACATTCTTGTTGAATTTGCATGGATTTTCCAGTGGGGTACAATGTGGATTATGATGCGTAGGGAAAAGAGGGATCGACGGCACTTCAAGAGAATGAGGTTTCCGCCATTTGATGATGAAGAATCGCCATTAGACTATACTGATAATTTGTTAGATGTTGATCCATTAGAACCTATCCAATTAGAGATGGATGAAGAAGAAGATTATGCTGTCTATAATTGGTTTTATGACCATAAGCCTCTTGTCAAAACAAAGCTTATCAATGGTCCGAGTTACAGGAAGTGGCATCTTTCCCTTCCAATAATGGCAACTCTTCACAGGTTGGCAGGACAGCTTCTCTCTGATTTGATAGATCGCAACTATTTCTACTTGTTTGACATGGAGTCATTCTTCACTGCTAAAGCCTTGAACATGTGCATTCCTGGTATGTTTCATAGTTCTCTTATTTATCTATTTACCGTCTTTATTTATTGTCTATGATCAGTACTGTATTAGCCACTCTTGTTATACCTAATGTTTTTCATTTTGGACTAAATTCCATTTGTTAAAAAGAGTGCAAAAGGACTATTTAACATTATTTTGCTTGTCTCTTATTTCAACTATTTTTTGGATTAGAATATTGTATACTTTTTGGATTTTAAGTTTACTGATTATACTTCTACTCAAGACTTGTTGGTCTCTTCTTGTTACTGCTCTTTGCAGTGGGCTTATTGATGCTACAAATGTTCGTACTTATAACAATGATTTTATCTGAATTCCTGAGTAAAAATTTACTACTACTGCTTTTTTCCCTTTATCAGGTGGTCTTAAGTTTGAGCCTTTGTATCGTGACATGGATAAAGGAGGTGAAGATTGGAATGAGTTTAATGACATTAACAAACTCATTATACGGTCACCTTTGAGGACTGAGTACAGAATTGCATTTCCACATCTGTATAATAACAGGCCTAGGAAAGTGAAACTTTCTATTTATCACACTCCCATGATCATGTACATAAAGGCTGAGGATCCTAATTTACCTGCTTTCTATTATGATCCTTTATTGCATCCCATAACCTCTACCCCCAAGGAACGCCGGGAGAAGAAGACTCATGAGGATGAGGAGGAGGAGGATTTTTTTCTTGCCTGAAGGTGTGGAACCTTTGCTTCAAAATTCTCAACTTTATACAGATACCACAGCTGCTGGCATTTCTCTGCTGTTTGCCCCACGGCCCTTTAACATGAGATCTGGTCGAATGCGAAGAGCAGAAGACATTCCCCTTGTATCTGAGTGGTACAAGGAGCATTGGTAAGATGATAATTTCTCTTTGCAATATTATTGTTCAAATTCTTTTTGTTCATAATGAATAATATGTTGTGGTTTATTTTTTGCAGTCCTCCTACTTATCCTGTAAAAGTTCCAGTCAACTATCAAAAGATGTTAAAATGCTTTGTGTTGAATGAACTTCATCATAGACCGCCTAAAGCTCAAAAGAAGAAGCACTTGTTTCGGTCTCTAGCAGCAACAAAGTTCTTCCAATCCACAGAACTTGATTGGGCAGAAGCAGGTCTTCAAGTCTGTAGGCAGGGTTACAACATGCTGAATTTGTTAATACACAGAAAAAATCTAAATTATCTTCACCTTGATTACAATTTCAACTTGAAGCCTGTGAAGACTTTGACTACAAAGGAACGTAAGAAGTCCCGTTTTGGCAATGCTTTCCATCTCTGCCGTGAGATTTTGCGTTTGACAAAGCTTGTTGTTGATGCTAATATTCAGTTCCGGTTGGGCAATGTGGATGCATTTCAACTGGCTGATGGTCTGCAATACATATTTTCCCATGTTGGCCAGTTAACAGGGATGTACAGGTACAAGTATAGGCTGATGCGACAGATAAGGATGTGCAAAGACCTGAAACATTTAATTTATTATCGTTTCAATACTGGACCAGTGGGGAAGGGGCCTGGATGTGGATTCTGGGCACCTATGTGGAGGGTATGGTTGTTCTTTTTACGTGGCATAGTGCCTCTTTTAGAACGGTGGTTGGGGAATCTTCTTGCGCGACAGTTTGAAGGGAGGCATTCAAAAGGAACAGCGAAGACTGTTACAAAGCAACGTGTTGAGAGCCACTTTGATTTGGAGCTTCGAGCAGCTGTTATGCATGATGTTCTTGATGCAATGCCAGGTGAATATCTTTCGATTAACAAGAAATTCCTTTTGCATTTTGTTTGGTTGAGGTTATGCTATTTGCTTGTCTATAATGGGTTATTAATATTACAGAGGGCATCAAGCAAAACAAAGCTAGGACCATACTGCAGCACCTTAGTGAAGCCTGGCGCTGTTGGAAAGCCAACATTCCTTGGAAGGTTCCTGGTTTGCCAGTTCCTATTGAAAACATGATTCTGCGGTATGTCAAGTCAAAAGCAGACTGGTGGACAAATGTGGCTCATTATAATCGGGAACGTATAAGAAGAGGTGCAACTGTTGATAAGACAGTTTGTAGAAAAAATCTAGGGAGGTTGACTCGCCTTTGGCTAAAGGCAGAACAGGTAATTTTTCCATACATATTCAACAAATGATTTCATGCTACTGCATATTTTATATGTTAATTAATGGTTCTTCATTTTTTGATTGTATTCTCCTGTCTTGTATCTCCTCAGGAACGTCAACACAATTATCTGAAAGATGGTCCATATGTTACCCCAGAAGAAGCAGTTGCCATTTATACAACAACTGTGCACTGGTTGGAGTCTAGGAAGTTTTCCCCCATCCCATTCCCTCCATTGTCATACAAACATGACACCAAGCTACTTATCCTTGCTCTTGAAAGGTTGAAGGAGTCCTATAGTGTGGCTGTGAGACTAAATCAGTTACAAAGGGAAGAACTGGGTCTTATTGAACAAGCTTATGATAATCCACATGAGGCATTATCACGAATTAAGCGTCATCTGCTCACTCAGCGTGCATTCAAAGAAGTATGTTAACAATCAATGTTCTGTTGGCCTTGATGTTTGATGTTCCTTGATGTTTGATGTTCCTTTCTCTTGGTTTTGTGTTGACCTTTTCTTTATGACTTTGTTTATATTTTCTTTTTGCAGGTTGGCATAGAGTTCATGGATTTGTACAGCTCTTTGATTCCAGTATATGAAATTGAGCCTCTTGAAAAAATAACTGATGCATATCTTGATCAATATTTGTGGTACGAAGGTGACAAACGCCATCTATTCCCTAACTGGATCAAGCCTGCAGACTCCGAACCACCACCACTGTTAGTTTATAAATGGTGTCAGGGTATAAACAATTTGCAAGGTGTTTGGGACACAAGTGAGGGGCAGTGTGTGGTGATGCTTCAGACAAAGTTCGAGAAATTCTTTGAAAAGATTGACTTGACAATGTTAAACAGGTGAGATATATACAACTTCTGGTTAGTACTTTGAAAGGAGTTTCCATTCTTGAAGATTCACTTTCCCTTCCTCTGATTTTGCAGGCTTCTTCGTCTGGTTCTTGACCACAATATTGCCGATTATGTCACTGCTAAGAATAATGTTGTGTTGTCCTACAAAGATATGAGTCACACAAACTCATATGGATTAATACGTGGTCTTCAGTTTGCGTCTTTTGTTGTGCAATATTATGGACTTGTCTTAGATCTTCTGCTTCTTGGACTGACCCGAGCGAGTGAGATTGCTGGTCCACCACAAATGCCTAATGAATTCATGACTTACTGGGACACAAAAGTTGAGACACGACATCCAATTCGACTGTATTCTAGGTACATTGACAGAGTGCATATACTGTTTCGCTTCACTCATGAAGAGGCCCGAGACCTTATCCAGCGGTATTTAACTGAACATCCTGATCCCAACAATGAAAATATGGTTGGATATCAAAACAAAAAATGTTGGCCCAGAGATGCAAGAATGAGACTCATGAAGCATGATGGTATGTGCGTGTTGTCAATTTTCTTTTTGATTTGTTTGAACTTCAATTGTATTGATGGTTTAATTTCATGAGGTAATAATTTTCTCTATGGCTTCGTTTTTCAGTAAATCTTGGGAGGAGTGTCTTCTGGGATATGAAGAATCGCCTTCCGCGAAGCATCACAACTTTAGAGTGGGAGAATAGCTTTGTTTCTGTTTACAGCAAGGACAATCCGAACTTGCTCTTTAGCATGTATGTATATCTGCATCTTTGGTGTTTCTTTTATGGCCCTAAGCAAGTTTTGCTATATAATCAGCGGTAGATATTCCAAGTTCCTACATATTCATCTCTCGTATGTGCAGGTGCGGTTTTGAGGTTCGGATCCTTCCAAAGATAAGGATGACACAGGAAGCATTTAGCAATACCAGAGATGGTGTTTGGAATTTGCAGAATGAACAGACCAAGGAGCGCACTGCAATTGCTTTCCTAAGGGTTGATGATGAGCACTTGAAGGTGTTTGAGAATCGTGTGAGGCAGATTCTTATGTCTTCCGGGTCAACTACATTTACAAAAATTGTCAACAAATGGAATACAGCCTTGATAGGTACTTGCAATATCATTTTTTGGTTCAAGTGGTTTAGTCATCTTGTCCTGTATGAAATATTATTTTGCCTAAGATTTTTCACTTATTTCTCCTCTGTTCTTTTAGGTCTAATGACTTACTTCCGTGAGGCAACTGTGCATACTCAAGAGCTGCTGGATTTACTTGTTAAATGTGAAAATAAAATCCAAACCCGTATCAAAATTGGGTTGAACTCAAAAATGCCAAGCAGGTAAGTGCTTATTCTTAGGTTTCCATGTTCTTCTTTGATATCTTTGTTGCATACCTGGAATCTCCAATCATTGTTTATCTTTTTCAGATTCCCTCCTGTTATTTTCTATACACCAAAAGAAATTGGAGGACTGGGCATGTTATCAATGGGTCATATATTGATCCCACAAAGTGATCTGAGGTATAGTCAGCAGACAGATGTTGGTGTAACCCACTTCAGGAGTGGTATGAGTCATGAAGAAGACCAATTGATTCCAAATCTATATCGATACATTCAGGTAATGTCTTATTCAGTTTTGGGACTTGAGAGAATTGAGTTGTAGTTAACTTATGTTGTTTATGTCCTCCTCATACTGATATTTTTATTAATCTGTGAACAGCCTTGGGAAAGTGAGTTTATTGACTCACAACGTGTCTGGGCTGAGTATGCATTGAAGAGGCAGGAAGCACAGGCACAAAATAGACGCTTAACCCTAGAAGATTTGGAAGTAAGTTGTTCTCTTTACCTTTTTTCACCTTAAATTTATGATGGCTTTATATACAGTGAAAGTTGTGGAGTTTGCTTGCACATTATATTTGAGCTGGAGTAAAGATAATTTGTTCTTCAATGTTTTGCTGGAAAAAAGCTGGTGAAAAATAAAAGAAGGGGCGTAGGGGAGTATTTTGACAATATAATATCTCTGGACTTGATCTCGAAATGTTTCTAATACATATACTTTTTGATTGACAGGATTCATGGGACAGGGGAATTCCGCGCATCAATACGTTGTTTCAAAAGGACAGGCACACACTGGCATATGACAAAGGATGGAGAGTGCGCACGGATTTCAAGCAGTATCAGGTTCTGAAACAAAATCCTTTCTGGTGGACTCATCAGAGGCATGATGGGAAACTGTGGAACTTGAACAATTATAGAACAGATGTTATCCAAGCTCTTGGTGGTGTTGAGGGCATTCTTGAGCATACCTTGTTTAAAGGAACTTAGTAAGTAGTTCTGAATGATGCTTTCTCACTTCAGCAATCTTTGAAAAGAGTTTTGTGTGCTTGTTTCTTGAGCTTTCTTATTTAGTAAGTTAATTATTTGATGCATGTAGCTCCCACCTTGGAAATTGATGTAGTTTATTATTTTTTACACTCTTTATCGTTTATCTCTAGTTTGACTATTAAATAATGCTGTTTAATTGTGGGTATTACATTCGTTTATATTTTGTTGCTTTTTCCCTGGCTTGAAATTCTCATCAAGAGCTCTTTCCTAACTGCTTTCCAGCTTTCCAACCTGGGAAGGTCTCTTTTGGGAGAAGGCATCTGGTTTCGAGGAGTCAATGAAGTATAAGAAGCTCACTAATGCGCAAAGATCTGGTCTAAACCAAATTCCTAACCGTAGGTTCACTTTGTGGTGGTCGCCTACAATTAATCGAGCCAATGTCTACGTGGGTTTCCAAGTGCAATTGGATCTAACTGGAATCTTTATGCATGGGAAGATTCCAACCTTGAAAATTTCACTCATTCAGATATTCCGTGCACACTTGTGGCAAAAGATTCATGAGAGTGTCGTCATGGATCTCTGTCAGGTCTTGGATCAGGAGCTGGATGCATTGGAAATTGAAACTGTTCAAAAGGAAACAATCCATCCTAGAAAGAGTTACAAGATGAACAGTTCTTGTGCAGACGTTCTCCTCTTTGCTGCCCATAGATGGCCAATGTCAAAGCCTAGTCTTGTGGCCGAGTCGAAGGATGTCTTTGATCAGAAGGCAAGCAACAAGTATTGGATCGACGTACAGCTTCGATGGGGTGACTATGACTCTCATGATATTGAGCGATATACCCGGGCTAAATTTATGGACTACACAACAGACAACATGTCTATATATCCATCTCCAACTGGTAATTCCCCCTCTTGATTTTATTCTTTACCCCTTTCTAGCTTTGCAGATGACTAATCTTTTTCTTTTATTTTTTGAGTTCAGGGGTCATGATTGGGATTGATCTTGCATATAACTTGCACTCTGCTTTTGGTAACTGGTTTCCTGGGTCTAAGCCATTATTAGCTCAGGCGATGAATAAGATTATGAAGGTAAAATATTTCTATACTAGCATTTTTTCGGCTGATTTACTGATGATAGCCTCTGGTTTTGTGCTAATGGCCTGTTTTAATGCAGTCGAATCCAGCTTTATATGTTTTGAGAGAGCGTATTAGGAAAGGTTTGCAGTTGTACTCTTCTGAGCCTACAGAACCTTATTTGTCATCCCAGAACTATGGGGAGATCTTCAGCAATCAGATAATATGGTTTGTAGATGACACTAATGTGTATCGTGTCACAATTCACAAGACTTTTGAAGGAAATCTCACAACAAAGCCCATTAATGGTGCGATCTTCATATTCAATCCAAGAACTGGGCAGCTATTTTTAAAGGTTGGTGATCTTTACATTAGATTATTGCTTGAGCCAAACCTACTTCAGTATAGGAGATTCTAAACTTGATTTGTCTGATATCTTGCAGGTCATTCATACTAGTGTATGGGCTGGACAGAAGCGTCTTGGTCAGCTTGCCAAATGGAAGACAGCTGAAGAAGTTGCTGCTCTTGTTCGTTCTCTACCTGTCGAGGAGCAGCCAAAGCAAATTATCGTGACACGTAAAGGAATGCTTGATCCACTGGAGGTTCACTTACTAGATTTTCCAAACATAGTTATTAAGGGAAGTGAATTGCAACTCCCCTTCCAGGCATGCTTGAAGATAGAAAAATTTGGTGACTTAATTTTGAAAGCAACAGAGCCACAGATGGTGTTATTCAACATCTATGATGACTGGCTGAAGAGTATTTCTTCTTACACTGCATTCTCCCGACTCATTTTGATCCTACGTGCACTCCATGTGAACAATGAGAAGGCAAAGATGTTACTTAAGCCTGACAAAACCATCATTACTGAACCTCACCACATCTGGCCTTCTCTTACTGATGATCAGTGGATGAAGGTTGAAGTTGCTTTAAGAGATCTTATACTCTCAGACTATGCCAAGAAGAACAATGTAAATACATCAGCTCTAACACAATCTGAAATCAGAGACATTATACTTGGAGCTGAGATTACACCGCCTTCTCAACAAAGGCAACAGATAGCTGAAATAGAGAAACAGGTAATGTCTGTTTGCACGGGTGCTTTTCTCATTATTTGTTGTTTATGTGAAGCTGATAGCCTAGTGGACTTTTCAGGCTAAAGAGGCAAGCCAGCTTACAGCAGTCACAACTAGGACTACAAATGTGCATGGTGATGAACTTATTGTTACCACCACAAGTCCCTATGAGCAAGCCGCATTTGGTTCCAAGACAGATTGGCGTGTTAGGGCAATATCAGCGACAAATCTCTATCTCCGAGTGAATCATATATATGTTAATTCAGAGGACATTAAGGTATATTCTAGACTTATGTGCTATTAGGTTATATGCAATACTTGCATTTGCTCAAGTTGGAGTCTATGACTGCAGGAAACTGGATATACTTATATTATGCCAAAGAATATATTGAAGAAGTTCATCTGTATAGCAGATCTAAGAACACAAATTGCTGGCTACTTGTATGGTATAAGTCCACCAGATAATCCTCAGGTCAAGGAGATTCGCTGCATTGCTTTGCCACCACAATGGGGAACTCATCAACAAGTACACCTCCCGTCAGCCCTACCTGATCATGATTTCCTTAATGATTTGGAGCCTTTGGGGTGGATGCATACACAACCAAATGAGCTTCCGCAGCTGTCACCGCAGGTTTGTCTTCACTCAGTCCTTGACTTATGATTTTAGTAGTTGCATATGATTTTCATGTCCTAACTGGCGCAAGTTGATTTTTATAGGATCTTACATCACATGCTCGGATTCTGGAGAACAACAAACAGTGGGATGGTGAGAAGTGCATCGTTTTGACTTGCAGTTTCACTCCAGGATCATGCTCGTTAACTGCTTACAAGCTAACTCCAAGCGGGTATGAGTGGGGACGACTCAACAAGGATACTGGAAGCAATCCTCATGGTTATTTGCCTACTCACTATGAAAAGGTTCAGATGCTTCTAAGTGACCGCTTTTTCGGTTTCTACATGGTAAGTACAATACCTAACTCACGACTCTCACTGTATTGTTCTCCGTTTCATGTGACAAAGTTTAGTTTCTTATAATTTCTTGCTTCATAATGACTATTTTTGTTAAAACTCTGTTTCATAGGTTCCTGACAATGGTCCATGGAATTACAACTTCATGGGAGTGAAGCATACAGCAAGCATGAAGTATGGCATGAAGCTGGGGTCTCCCCGAGAGTATTACCATGAGGACCACAGGCCTACACATTTCCTGGAATTCAGCAACCTTGAAGAGGGTGAGACGGCAGAGGGTGATAGGGAGGATACATTCACTTGAAGTGATTTTTTTGTAACATTAATTTTCTTCTAAAATCTGTAGCCAATCCTATGAAATGAAAGCCAGTACTACTACTTGAAAAGTATGAATGGTCTTTTTTGTTGCAACGGTAACGCCATCTTTGGGCATATGTATGTACTAGACTTTTAGCTGTAAATACCATAGCATGTTTTGGAATTGGAAGATTTCAAATAAATATGCTTGACATTACAAAACCAAACTTGTAGAGTAATTCTGCAGCCTAACCTACGAAATTTGAACAAAGTCAACTTATGGCACTCATAAAACATGATTCAGCAACCATTTACCTAGAAAAGACTCCGGACATATCTAATAAATTGGCCGGCGAACTGGAGCTCAATCCCACAACAGATAACGATTTACAACTAACAATTACAGAGTATTAGGAGTCATCTTGTCCAATCTCCTTCACTTCATGTTTCAAATCCTTCTCCGACGAGATAGAATCATAACTATCTTCAGCAACTGGCCCGACATCATTATAATCAGCAACCTTTTGTGACTTGAACAATTCATCATTCTCTAGTTCAGCCAGCTTTTCCTTCGATTCTCCTTTAAGTAGCTCTACCACTTCAAGCATTGTGGGTCTCTTCTCAGGCTGATTTTGAGTGCATACAAGAGCCACAATTATGATTCTCTTCAACTCTTCCTCCTCAAACTTCCCATTCAACCTTGGATCAGCAAGCTCTGACAACTTCCTCTCGCAAAATAATGGCAAGGCCCAATCAACAATGATCCGCTTCGTTGCTGTGCTGAGTTTCTCTATGGGCTTCTTGCCACTAGCAAGCTCTAATAGAAGAATGCCAAAGCTAAAAACATCGCAGCTTTCTGATGCTTTCCCTAGCATGGCATACTCTGGAGCAAGATAGCCAAGGGTACCTTTAACTCTGGTGGTTACATGGGTTGCACCATCAGGTATTAGCTTAGCAAATCCAAAATCCGCAACCTGCGCCTGGAAATCAGAATCCAATAGAACATTGCTAGCTTTGATGTCTCTGTGAATAATATGTGGTGTTGCATGGTGGTGAAGATAGCTGGATGGATCAACCAAATTATGAAATTAGTACATGTGCACTGCATCTTAAAATATGAAGGCAAATAACAGTATGCTACTTACGCAATTCCTTCAGCAGAACCTATTGCAATATTCATTCGTCTCTTCCAGTCCAGGAGACATTCTGCTGAATGATGCCCATGAAGATGAGAAAGCAAACTCAAATTTGGCATGTAGTCATACACGATCAAACGTTCTTGCCCTTCAGCACAATAACCACGCAGACTAAGCAAATTCTTGTGTCTAACACGAGCTAGTATTTCAACCTCAACAGCAAATTCCATCTCAGCTTTGTTGCTCCAGACCTTTAACCTTTTAACTGCAATCTGCACATATCTCTCTTTTCATAATGACATTTGGGTTTATAACTGAGAATAAACATGTGCATGCACAATCTTAAGTTATGAATAGTAGTGCAAATTGAGAAAAAACAGAGTATTTGATACAGAAACTAAGGATGCTCTTAACATGCCACACAAGCTCCCAATTTACACAAGAATAAATTGTACTGCCTCTCTAACCCAATTCACGATCAACTTCTATGCCTGTCCCTGATTGCATATTTTTCACTAATAATCAATGTTGCAGCTATCCTAACAGATTAAGGAAAGGATTCTTTGTTGATGACATCCAACAAGAAATCAGAAACTAGCAACAAGAATGCATTTACTTTATGTCCCAACTTTGTTGACTATTATACAAGTCACAAACCATACATCTCATTGTGATAGTGATTGCAATATTTCTTTTGCAAGCATGTCGATGATAGGATTGCTGGGTGATTTCTGTAGGACAATAAGGGAACAGTGCTCTTAAATAATCCAAAATAATTCAGATTATGGCAGCCTAAACAAGTAAGACTAACCATTCAGGACTACAAATAACATGAACCATCTCAAAAGCCTATTTGTATCAGAGCTAAATAGTTCAAATTACCAAGGTTCAAGGATAAAAACACGGATGGAAATGCGGGGCTAACAAAAGAAAGGTAATTATTCACAAATCAGTTGAAATTTGCATGTAAGGATCTAAAGCGTCTAAGGTTTAGATTGTTACTTGTGATCCATCCCATAGCTGACCCCAGTAAACACTGCCAAAACCCCCTTCTCCCAGCTTATTATCATAGTTAAAATTGTTTGTTGCTGCATGTAATTCCTTCAAGGAGAAAATCCGCCATGTAGGCTGCTTCTTTCCTTGCTCTTTCCTGTACAATCATATGATCATCGTATATATTTACATTTTAAAAAGCGCATTTAACTGTAAATCACAGGAATGAATCATTAAGTTCATGAGTCAAAAGATATGATAGGTTCTAGCATGTAGGCCAAAATCCTTTCTTTTTCTCTTGGATAATGTGAGAACCAGAATCATTTCATACTAATAAAGCAAGATCCTACACCTTTAAGCAACGAGGATTTAAGGAAGACCTTTAACAAATTCCATGGTATTATCAATATCTGAACCACAACCAACTGTAAATCCTGCTATGTCATCAAGTGAATTTTCATCACAGCAAAGCATGATCTCCCAAAGTAACCAAGTAAATTGCCCCCACAACACAAACTGATACGAACATCACAAACAACCTAACTCGAATTCAAATTCAAAACCCATACAAATTCCCTTAAAAGAAAAGCACATGTATTGCAAACTTCGGAGATGAACAAATCATTGAACGAAACTCTATATATCAAGCAAACAAAGCAATGGTACAGAAGAAAACAAATCAGAAAGATTTAAGCACGACAGCAATCGTACCGATCCGAACACTTTCCACAGCAGAAGATAGAAGCAAACGCCATATCCGGCTTCATCAACCAAAACCCACCTCTCTAATTTCTTGCTCCTGTCTCTATCTCACTCTAATCCCAAATCCACCTTTTTCTTCTCCTATATTTCTGTCTACCTCCTTATTTGCCTAAAAAGGTCCCAACTTTACCACTATTGCTTGCAGTTGCTGTTACAGCCAATGGGAGCTCAAAAAAATAGAAGAGAATAAACCTGAAGATGCTTTTGCTGATGAAGTAACGAAAAATGTGAACTTTTGTTGACTAAACTTGAAACAGACATTTCTTTGATCGTTACACTGCTTGCTCTTATGCAAATGCTTTAGCTTTTTGGTAGTTTGTGAAACCTGAGATAGAAGCTTTCTAGAGAGAAAGATTGTGAATCAAGTCTTGTTTCACAATTGGCTCTTCTTTGCTTGAATTTGTTGGTGTTGTAGCTTTTGGGAGATGCCTGATTTCAAGTTTTCAAATCAAACCCATGTAGTGGGACCCATCTCATGACAAGCAATTTTGCTTATTTTAACATCTTCCTATAAAGAAAGAAGAAAGATGATGGCTTTAAATGTTCATGGCAATCATGTTAGGCTGGATAAGCTCAGCTCTTATGTTCTGATTTTTCTAATGAATTTGGATATTTACATTTTAAGTACTCCAAACTTATCTTTTCTAATCCAGTCCCTCTCACTTTTTATATCTTTTACTTTCAATCCTTCATTTTTTTATTTTTGCTGGTTGGAATCTTTTTTTGGGCCATCTTCTGGTTTCCTTTTTAATGATTTTACTTTATTAGATAAGGCAACTTTTCATTTTGAACTAATAAAAACCTCATATTGTTATTTTCCTTTTTGAATTAAGAAAGAAAAGTTAGTTTTTACTATTTAAATTGTCACTTGGAGTGTAGGCATAAAATGGAAAATGCTGAGTAGAAACAAACTTAATACCAATATTTGGGAAATGAAATCTTCACTCTCTAATGCTTTTAAATCAAATGATTCAAATAGCATAACCAACATTATCTAAAACATTTGCAGTACGCTCCCTTCTCTAACTATAGTCGTAGGTGAATTTATACAAATCCAACTACACGAAGTAGTACTAATGTTTTAAAAGCTGAACCAGTTTGACCAGTTTAAGGGTGCGGTTGGTTCGTACAGGAAAATGATAATAGGAATAAGAATAAATACAGTTAAGAATGAGAATGAATATTATCATTATAATTATGATAGTTGGTTAAGAGGAAGGAATGATTATCATTATCATTGATAGTAGTTGGTTTGTAAAAATGCTAAGAAATAAAATTTTATTATAATTAATTAATTACTTAATTATATTTTAATTAATTATATTGTAATTAATTAATTGCAATATAATTATTAATTAATTAATAAATTATATTTTAATTAATTAAAATTATATTTTAATTACTTATATTGTAACTAATTAATTATATTTTAATTAACTAATTAATTATATTTTAATTAATTAATTAATTAAAAATATTCTAATAAATAATAATAATATTTTAATTAATTATATTGTAATTAATTAATTACAATATGTTAATTAATGAATGAATTATATTTTAATTAATTATATTGTAGTTAAATTAATTACAATATTTTAATTAATTAATAATTATATTTTAATTA
>JANVCL010000005.1:5443454-5459161 GCA_026546855.1 Erythroxylum incrassatum | reverse complement strand
AAATTTTGGGGTAGATAGCAACCTAGAATTTAAGTATCAACCGACGGGTTCATTCCTTTGTTTCCTATTCCATATCTCTTTCCCCATTCCAAGTATATATGATACACTATCATCAAACTAAACATATAGACATATTGTATAACGTGGACTGAAACCCACAAAATACCTGATTGCATAATAATTATGAGATGAAATCTTTCTATCTGCAAATGGAACTCTCAAACATCATTTTTTTGGGATTAACACTACAGATATGAACTGATGTCAAATGAACACTCCAAGATTACTTCAATGACATTATCTGGCCATGACATTCTCTATTCACTCTGTACGTAGTAATATAATCATATTATATAATAGTAATATATTTGAGCAGCAGAAGAACATATACTCACATAAATGCAAAGGCAATGAGAACATAAAGTTGTTGAGCAATATAAACATAGAAATTGTAGGTGCTTAACCCATATTCAATTTTACACATAACAGTAGAAATTCTAAGTGCTTACCCTATGACTCTCCTCTGTCAATGTTGAATGCTCAATGTTCAATGTTCAACCAATTCAAGCTTGCACATAAAATAATTGAAATTTGGTTTAATCAATGAATTAAGCATTGATTTATACTAAATTTGAAAATCAAAACAGAAAATGAAAAATATTCATGGTTAACTTAGTGTTCCATCTATGGAACACATGAGGCATAAAAATGGATAAACATAGAAATTGCAAATCCTTGGAAGACAAGTTTATTTCATTAATGTGCTTCGAATAACGTAGACCCACCAGACAGAGGTTCGAAATTTTGCATATTATATACAAATAAGGGAATGCATGGGTATTGGGGTGTATCTTAGGAATCCGGCCGTGAGCATAGATTATGCGTGATTTTGAGAGGGAGAATTAGGAATCCGACCGTGAGACGAAAAGGGAAAGAGACAGATATATACCCAAACGTTGAACGAAAAGGAAAAAAGAATGAAGTTGTTGACGACAGGTGGGGCGGCGACGTTGAGCAAAAGAATTTATGGGTGGTCTGTAGACGAGACAGTACTGCAGAGAGGAGAATGTATGGGAGGCAGGAGGCACGCAAGATTATTGAAGAAGACTTTGAAACCCAAATGATAAATAACTGAGTTTTAATTTTTCACCAACACTTCCATGACGTTTACTTCATAAAGACGTGAGATTTATTTGGCCACGTTTCAATAATAAAACGTCTCAATTACTTTCTAGATTTCGCGTCGTCTGAGCCCAATGTCGCCAAAAACTCTCACATTTGCTGACGTTTAAAAAACGTCAGGAAAGGTGAGAGTTTTCTACGACGTTTCACCAGTCAAACGTCGCAGAATCTATAATTTTTTTGTAGTGTCATCAGTGTCCAACTGAACAGGATCTTCTTCAAAACAAGCTAGTGTCAAATGTTGCCTTTAATGTTGCGCCAATTTTTGGAGCAAGTTGGACTGTAGATTTTGGTGCAACTCATCATCTAACATCGAGCTTGGAAAATCTAGCTATACACTCTAAATATGATGACACAAAGGAAGTGACTATTGGAGATGGTAAAACTCTTCCTATCTCGTATATTGGGTATTCCTTTCCAAATGTTTCAAATTTTACATGTGCCCAATATTATTCAAAATCTCTTGTCTATTAATGAGTTAACAAAGCATAATTCCATTTTTGTTGAGTTTTTTAATGACTTTTTTGTTGTAAAGGATTTGATTACAGGACGACCCATTTGCTTAGGAAGGAAAAGGAATGGCATCTACAGCCTGCGATTAATGTTGCATCAATACCAAGTTCCATTTAAGCATCTATCACATTTTCTACAATTTTGTGCCTTTCAAACTAACCATTCTTTATTAATTTTTAAATGTAATTCTGATCACATTTTTGGTCTAATTTACGTGGATGATATTTTTGTGACAGGTAAAAATTCTTACTCCATTCAAATGGTGATTAATGCTCTCCAACAACGTTTTGCCGTGAAGGATTTAAGGCATTTGCATTATTTTCATAGCATCGAAGCCACCTCTACCAAGGATGGACTCTTGCTCAC
This sequence comes from Erythroxylum incrassatum, assembly GCA_026546855.1. Classification (NCBI taxonomy): domain Eukaryota; kingdom Viridiplantae; phylum Streptophyta; class Magnoliopsida; order Malpighiales; family Erythroxylaceae; genus Erythroxylum; species Erythroxylum incrassatum. The sequence continues at coordinate 5,457,100 of JANVCL010000005.1, read as the reverse complement.
TTAGCAAAATTGTGTTTGTGATCTCCTGTCAAAAACCAAGATGATTGATTCTAATCCCGCCTCTACTCTCGCGGACTCATCAACCAAGAAAGATCTTTTACCCTCTTCCTTTGAAGATGGGACCCTCTATTGTCAGGTTGTTGGTAGCCTTCAGTATCTCAGCATAACGCAACCTGATATTGCATATGCTGTGAACTGTGCCCCTCATCAGTTCAGTCATCGATTGGGAATTAATTCAAATTTTAGAGTTGTTTAAATTCCTTTAGAATAGGTCTTAGATTATCTTAGAATAAGTCTTAAGTTATCTTTAATCTTATCTTATAAGCAAGATTTGGTGGCTGAAAATCTATTTTAGTTGTTTGTATTTTGTCTATATAAGGCAACCAATTTTAATAATAAAAGTATGGGAGTGTTATGTATTGTTTAAACTTTATCTTATTCCATCTCATTCATGTTGTTTTCTTTAAATTTCCAAAATGGTATCAGAGCTTTACATCCTTGAGGGACCTATGAGTGATTAATGTTTTGTATGTTCAAGAAAAAAGAAGGGCAATGAGAAATCAAGAAAATGAAAAGATGGTGGAAGGAGCTTATCTAGAGAAGGTTGAAATGGTTGAAGAAGAATCTTTTTTAAATTAGTTGAGAAAAAGTGCTCAACAATGGTAAGATGATGAGAAAGTGCATCATACAAATTTGAAGATAATGAGAAAATGCATCATACAAATTTGATGACGATGGTGAGAAGTGCACCAAGATATGTTTGGAAAGACGTGCTTCAATAATTGCAAGTTGGTGAGAAGGGCATTAACAGGAATTTGGTGAAGAGAAGTGCTTCATGTTATATTTTGAAAATTAGGAGAGATGTGCTCCATCCAAAAAATTTGAATTAAGAGGAAATGTTGATAATTAATTTAAATTTTAGAATTGTTTAAATTCTTTTACAATAGGTCTTAGATTATCTTAGAATAAATCTTAGATTATCTTTAATCTTATCTTATAAGCAAGATTTGATGGCTGAAAATCTCTTTTAGTTGTTTGTATTTTGTCTATATAAGGCAACCAATTTTAATAATAAAAATATGAGAGTGTTACGTATTGTTTAAAGTTTATCTTATCCCATCTCATTCATATTGTTTTCTTTAAATTTCTAACAACCACTATCGTGAGATCCTTGAACGTAGATAGCATTTAAGCTATCGAACCAAGTAAATCAGTGTCCTTTACTTTTCTGCAATCTTTAGTACCTACAAGATCAAATTGTTTTTATCAGTCTTTGTTATAAAAGATATTAGTACAACACAAAAAACTTAATATTTTTTGTGATTTATTTTTTTGATATATAATTTTTATTTTGATTTTTTATAATGCCTCACATATTTATAAATACGTATTTAAAAACATGATATGCAAAAGTTTCTTGATTATCACTTATCTTATATAAATAAAAAATATTTTCTATCAAATTAGTGAATAATATAATTTTAATCTCTTCTTCTATAAAAATAAAATTAGAAATTAACTTTATTACTAGACAACTTTCAATAAAATTATTATACTATATAACTGATAGACACAAACTAGAAGAGAAATCACAAAGATACATCTTCATCAGTTACTGCTCGCACTTTAAAGCTTATAGGTTATATGATCCCTTAAGTGGCAAGATTTCACTAAGTAGGAACATTGCATTTGACGAGTAAGGCTACTGGTCATGGGAAGAAAAAACCAAGAAGTCAAATGCTCAAGTGGAAATGAACGAAGGGGAAGACATTGCACTAAATAAAGAGGTAGCAATACCATCTCCTAACAGCTAACAAAAGTCAAATCCGGCAAGGTCAAGCCCAGTGTCAAGTAGAACTTCCTCATTTGAAGAGTCTTTACCCGAGGAATCAACTCAACTACACAGAAGTGAGCATGGCAGAATTTCTCGATGCCGGTTTGAAATTGTAGGAGAGGTGATATCACCATTGGTTATATTCGCAAAGGATCCGATCATAATGGAGGAAGCAATGAAAGAGAAAGAATGGTAGAGAGTAATGGAAGAAGAACTTTCTGTTATTAAGAAAAATTAGACCTAGGAATTAATCGATCTTCCTAAAGATAAAAGTGCTATCAGTCTAAAATGGATTTTTAAAACTAAATTCTTGATAGATGGGAGTATTCAAAAGCATAAGGCAAGGCTTATAGTGAGAGGTTATGCTCAACAAAAAAGTGTGAAAATGTTCTCACCGGTAGCTCGATTTGAAAGAGTAAGGATTATTTTGGCACTTGCAACACACAAGTAATGGAAATGTTCCAACTTGATGTAAAATCTGTCTTCTTAAATGGTGATTTACAAGAAAAAGTATATGTAACTCGACCCCTAAGTTTCGAAGGTTCCAAGCAAGCCCCTAGAGCGTGGAACAGAAAAATCAATGAGTTCTTTCAAAATAATAGGTTCGAAACGAGTATGCATGAGCCAACCTTGTATCTGAAAAAACAAGGTATGACTCATGTGATGATAGTAAGTCTCTACTTAGATGATATGATATATATTGGTTCTTTGTTGCATCTTATATCTAAGTTTAAGAAGTCCATGAAAAGTATGTTCAAGATGACAGATTTTAGAGAACTACGGTACTTTTTGGGCTTAGAAATTGTTCAAACACATGTTGGAATTTTCGTGTCATAGAAGAAGTATGTTCAAGATACCCTTAAGAAGTTTAACTTGATGGGATGCAAAATAGCCATCACACCCATGAATATTAATGACAAGCTTCAAGCAGAAGATGATACATGAGCAGCAGAAGAAAGCTTGTTTAGAAGCTTGATTTATCTAACTCACTCTCGTCTTGACATAAGTTTTTTAGTTGGTGTCGTTTTACGGTTTATGCATAAACCATCCAAACATCAATTTGGTGCAACCAAAAGAGTTTTTCGTTATTTAGCTGGCACAAAGGAGTTTGGAATAGTAATTGAGTTCAGTTTCAAGGGTTTTATGAATAGTAATTGAGTTGGTTCGATTGATGACAGACGAAGCACTTCCAGAAATTGCTTCATTCTTGGAACAACCGTAATTTCTTGTTCTAGGAAGTAGGTTACCGTAGCTTTGTCATCTACTGAGGTAGAGTAAATGCCAGCTATAACCTTTGCTTGTCAAGTATTATGGTAAAGGGGGATTTTATGTGATCTGGGATAAGAGCAAGTCGTACCAGCTGATATTTTGTGTGATAGCAAGTCAGTCATGATGCTGGCCAAAAATCCTAATTTTCACAGCCATACCAAATATATTGAAATCAAACATCATTTCATTTGAGAGTTAATGACAAAGGGAGAAGTTAGATTGGAGTGTTGTAGAATAGAAGATCAAATTGCAGATTTAATAACAAAGAGTTCGCCATAGAAGAAGCATGAGTTTATTCTATGAAGCATGAGTTTATTTGTGCACCATTGGTAGTCTCCAAGTTCAAATGAAGGGGGAGTGTTAGAAGTTAGAGTTAATTCAAACTTTCAACAATTTGGATGTTACTTTGTTATCGTAAAATAAGCTAGGAGATTTATTAGCTGTTAGTTTTCCATTTTCATAGGTAAATTAGTTTGAGTCGTGAGACTTTGAAGTTGATATGCTGTTTTCTTTCGGTTCAAATTACAACTCTTCTAAAGTCTATTTAAGAGGCTCTATTGCTCATGAATAATGCAAGGTTGATCAACATAATCACTTTCTCCTCTAAAGTTGTTCAGTTCTATAATATTTCTCCAACAGCAGTGGCGAAGCCAGGAATTTGTTTCAGGAGGGGCAAGGTATATACATATAGTTTTTTTAATTCAATCCACCATGGGCAACAATATTTTTTTAGGGTGGGCAACCTCTATATACATATATATATCTTCTTTTTAAAAAAAATTTGTGCCCACCCTCCCTTCTATGTAGCTTCGCTACTGCCTCTTAGAGTTAATATTTTTAACTATAAAAGGTATAATTATTTCAGTTAAATATATATAATCACATAATAATTTAATATGATGATTCCAGTGTAAAATCAATTATTATTTAATTTTTTAATTTTGCACATTATTTTATGATAGTAACCTAGCTATTACTATTAGTGATGAATTGAATTAAATAAATTGTGGATATGCCTTTCAATCATGCTTAAAATACTATATGATTAAATTATTAACTATTATTGTTACCTTAAAGACTTTCAGTGCAGATTAAACAAGTTATATGACTTAGATTAAACACGTATTGTATCTAAGAAAAACTTATGGCGCTGCATGTGCGATCCTAACTTCTTCAATAGCAGAATAAATAAAATAAGCTAAGGCTACTGATACATTAGCATCAACTTTGACCAAAAATTTTGAATTTCTTGTTTAAAATTTACTTTTTAGTTTTCCATCCAATATCAAAAGCTAATTAAAAATTAAATATATGGCAGTACGTGAAGATATTCGTTACAGATGCTAGAAATGAAGCCAAGATCCGCGTATAGTGCAAAATGTTGACATTGCCGTGAACATCCAACCCGGTGAGTCACATTGACCCAGGCTCCTTGAGACCTTCAACATGCTCGGTAGCGTTAATTTACTCTCTACCCTTCTTCCTCACTCCTATATGCTTCCTTTCTTTCAGTAGTTGTTATCAGTCTCGAGTCTTACACTTCTCCGTAATCTCTCTGGGAGATAGATAAAGTTAGAGAAACCAAAGAAAGAAACTATAGCTGATTAGATCGGAAGTGAAAAAGCAACTCTTAGAAGTGATCTTAACACTAGTCAAGAACTCTATGTATAATTAGATTTAATCTGCCTTCTTATCACTCCTTTAAATCTATAAAAGAAGACAGTTATCTGATTGTGACTTAACCCTCTTTTTTTAAATAACTTTTCATGCTTACATATGCTTGATGATTTCTAATTACATTATATTTTCTTAGAAGTCTAGTATTATTCCCAAGTAAACTCCCTAAAGCTAACTTCTTACCTTGGTTAGCTATTAAGTAGAAATAAAAAACTGAAGATCATTTCCTTTTGGTATCATTAGTTAATAAACTCTTTTCCGTTTGCAATATGGAAGATGAAACTCATGATCACCTATTGTTAGTTTTCCATACGCAAGGCTAGTGTGGAATTCCATCCACTTGTGTAACTTGTAGTGTAATCCTCTTCCTTGAATAAGCTTAGTACAAAAGGCATCTAGTATTACTTTCAACACCAAAAGGGGGTACTACTCTATTCAAATTGGCTTTTAACTGCAAAGTTTACTCCCACTAAAATGAAAGGTATGAAAATTTTTTAAAACACATCCATCACTCTCTTGATGACTTGGTCCAACAAATATGTATGTTTTCAAAATTGCTAGCTTCAACAGTTCTTCTCTTCTCTTGTCTATCAACCTCCTCTTCTTCTCCTTGGTGAGCTCTACAAATAGTCAATCGCCATTAGTATCCCTAAAGCACGGTAATTGTAATAAGTGCCTTAGGGATACCCTTGAGTTCTTTGTATGTTCAAATATATCGCATGGTTTAGAACATCACGATGTTGTTGCTCCCATCTAATCACCTATAAATAAAAAGTTACATAAATATGTTAATCTTTCTATAGATTTTTTAGCATTGGGTGTGGAAGCTCTTCTTCTAAGGTTGTTAGCACAAAGATACTATGACTTGTATTCTCTAATTTTCTTGTTTCTTGATCCTTCATTTTTCCCTGGAAAACCATCATGCCTAATAAAATGACCTTAAATATAACAAGTACAATATACATTAAATTTCTCATAGAATTTTTGAAAAAAATGAATCAATTTCTTGAGAGGATCCTTAAGCCTATCACCTAAAAGCTTGACAATGACCTTGAACACTGTGTTGCAGCAAGATATATGCCCAAAATCTTGAAGAGAAATGGCATCAGGAACTTTAGGGATCATGCAAATATATGCATCATTGATCTCCTTTAGCATCTTCCCATTGTGTAAGAACTCTTATACTACTGTTTAGAAGCTGGCCTATGATATTCCATAAGTTTTGGGGAAAAAAAAGGCATTATATCTATCTGACCCAGAGGTCTTCCTCAAATTAAGAAAGAAATGAACTTTGATTTCTTGTGTAGAAGTTGACATCTAAGTCAGATCCAAATTGATTTGTGGCAGTAGAGAACCAATCAATACCACATACTAAAACTTGAATACAGGAATCTAAATAAAGCTAGCGGCTCAATATAATAATAGTTAATCACCATTCTTTCAAGCATAATCTTATCAGTTACCAATTTTTCTTAGATTTAAAGTCATTTTTAAAATTTTCTATTTTGTAGATCTTTTTATCCTTTTATTTTTATTGCCCAAATGAGGAGCTTGAAATGAGAGATAATTAAAATAAAAGAAACACACTAAGAAAATAAAGTAACTAGCATTAAATAGATAAATATAGGCGATAAAGCTTTGGATAAAAAAATGTAACTAATATTGTGATGCATACAATTTTTATATTTCGTCTTTTTAATTTTAAAATTTTATCTTATAATTGAGTGTTTAACTTTTTTTTTCTTAAATTAATAAAAATAGTAAGATGTTATTTTTATTATCCGATATATGACAAAGATATCATCTTGTACCTTTTTTATGTTTTAAAATGTTTTGAAATTCATTGGACAATGTGTTTAAAGCTCAAGTAAAAAATGTGAAAATATTTAAAATTTAATTGAAGGAAATAAAAAGTCAATATGTATGAGTCGCATACGTGACAACAAATTCTAAAATCATGACTTGCTACAAATCTTTAACCCATATGTTTTTACGAATAGACATTGAGTTCATTACTAGATATATTTGACGATACTTATAACTTGCATAAGCATAGTAAAAATTTTAATATGATAGTACAGAGTAAATAAAGTTCGCAGATAATGTAATATCCTTTCTCAATGACCTATTCTAAATAATCACCACAACTGACTTTTTGTTCGAAAGATGAAAAATAGATATCTATATATGTATATATATACATACATCATAAGTTACATATGAGAACTCTGAAAGAAATGACGAAAACTATATCGCAGAATATCATATTGATACCTCTTAGAGTTAATATTTTTAACTATAAAAGGTGTAATTATTTCAGTTAAATATGTTTATTCACATAATAATTTAATATGATGATTCCAGTGTAAAATCAATTATTTTTTAATTTTTTTAATTTTGCACATTATTTTATGATAGTAACCTAGCTATTACTATTAGCGATGAATTGAATTAAATAAATTGTGGATATGCCTTTCAATCATGCTTAAAATACTATATGATTAAATTATTAACTATTATTGTTACCTTAAAGACTTTCAGTGCAGATTAAACAAGTTATATGACTTAGATTAAACACGTATTGTATCTAAGAAAAACTTATGGCGCTGCATGTGCGATCCTAACTTCTTCAATAGCAGAATAAATAAAATAAGCTAAGGCTACTGATACATTAGCATCAACTTTGACCAAAAATTTTGAATTTCTTGTTTAAAATTTACTTTTTAGTTTTCCATCCAATATCAAAAGCTAATTAAAAATTAAATATATGGCAGTACGTGAAGATATTCGTTACAGATGCTAGAAATGAAGCCAAGATCCGCGTATAGTGCAAAATGTTGACATTGCCGTGAACATCCAACCCGGTGAGTCACATTGACCCAGGCTCCTTGAGACCTTCAACATGCTCGGTAGCGTTAATTTACTCTCTACCCTTCTTCCTCACTCCTATATGCTTCCTTTCTTTCAGTAGTTGTTATCAGTCTCGAGTCTTACACTTCTCCGTAATCTCTCTGGGAGATAGATAAAGTTAGAGAAACCAAAGAAAGAAACTATAGCTGATTAGATCGGAAGTGAAAAAGCAACTCTTAGAAGTGGTCTTAACACTAGTCAAGAACTCTATGTCTAATTAGATTTAATTTGCCTTCTTATCACCCCTTTAACTCTATAAAAGAAGACAAAGTTATCTGATTGTGATTTAACTCTCTTTGTTTAAATAACTTTTCATGCTTACATATGCTTGATGATTTCTAATTACATTATATTTTCTTAGAAGTATAGTATTGTTCCCAACTAAACTCCCTAAAGCTAACTTCTTACCTTGGTTAGCTATTAAGTAGAAATAAAAAACTGAAGATCATTTCCTTTTTGTATCATTAGTTAATAAACTCTTTTGCTTTTGCAATATGGAAGATGAAACTCATGATCACCTATTTTTAGTTTTCCACATTCAAGGCGCTAGCTAGTATGGATTTCCACTTGTGTAACTTGTAGTGTAATCCACTTCCTTGAATAAGCTTAGTACAAAAGGCATCTAGTATTACTTTCAACATCAAAAGGGGGCACTACTCTATCCAAATTGGCTTTTAACTGCAAAGTTTACTTCCACTAAAATGAAAGGTATGAAGTTTTTTTAAAACACATCCATTACTCTCTTGATGACTTGGTCCAACAAACATGTTAATAGGTTAGGGAAGTTTACATTTCCAATGATATCATAAGCCCCCTCATGGCAACTAGTTGGAATTAGGATCCTTATGCTATTAAGACCATTCTTTAGTTTTTTTTCCTATTGGTTCCTTTGTTCCCACATTTTGTGGTTTCCTCTAGTTTAATACTATTTTTTAAAAACACTTTCTTTAGTTTAACACTTTTACCAAATCAAAATCCCAAACGATATTTACATACTTTTCTAACTTCTAGCCATCTATTTTGCAATACTAATTTTTTTCCCTTATGTATGTATGTCTGTGTGTATGTATGTATGTAGGTATATAGGTATGTCAGGTATGTATGTATGTGTGTGTGTGTGTGTGTGTGCATGTGTGTGTGTGTATGTGTGTGTAGAACCAAAGGAGGTTTCATTCGATGCTTTCATGATAATAAAATATAATTACTACTTATGAGTTTATTATTTTAATAAGAAGCAATATAAGAACAAGATGCAGTCATAACTCAAGAAGATAGTTCATAAATATTATAAAGAAAAGTTGAAGTATACAACCTTTAAAGTGAAGATCAAGTTAAGTGAAAAAGTTCAGGACATATCAAGATCATTCTATATTTTGCAATATTAATTGTAATCTTATTTAGTCACTTTAATAATCTTAAAGGCTCAACATGTATAAACATTTCATTTTACTTCATTAAATGAACCTTTTCACTCATCAGGAGGTATTAAAGCTTTTGTTTTAAAAAGAAAAAATCTCTTAATCTTTCAAACACTCTTTAGAGGGCATTTTAAAAGATGTTTTTAATTATAATTGCATTAAATATTTGAAGTCATTAATATCATGATTTTGGAGTTGGTCCACCAATATTTGTTAGTGGTTGACAAATGTAGATTAAATACATAATAAGGTTGTTAGTTAACACATTAGTGACCAATATGGTGATGAAATTGAACAATGTCCCTCTTGGTCAACCAATATGCCTAATGATCAACCAGTTTTCATCAATTAGTAGATTTTGTGCTAAATACATATTGCTTGACTAGTATAACCTGGTGGTTGACTAGTGTGCTAGAACTAGCTATTGTAATAGCCAGTTTTTGGCTCTAACAACAAGTAGATGTCTTAAAACTCTACAAATACATGTTCTCTCATTGTTTCTTGCTTCAAGAAGTATTTGTGTGTTTTATACACATATTGCTAATTGTTTATCAAGCATTTGAGCTTTCATTATTTCATATTTTAGTGAGTGTGCCTCTTTTGTATTATCAAAGTGATAAAGTGAGATATCTTGAACTGTAAGCTTTTATCGGGATTTGTCTATTGTATTTCAAGGTGTTCTAAATGGCATTAAAGTTTCTCATAACTATTAATGAAGATTGTATAATAGTTTCTCTTTATAAAAAATACATTTTAAAAGTGTTATTCTTCAACTTGAAAGAAGAGTTATAAAAGAATGGGAGTGGATATAAGAAAGGGTTGATTGCTGAATCATTATAAATTTATTTGTATTTCACTTCCTTTACCCTTTTTACATTATTACTTAAGAGTATTGCTGAAATTTATTATTTTATATCATATATTTATCCGTTATAAATTATTCTCAACAATACACTAAGTAAATATTTTATTTAAAATTTGTCAACACCTAATTCACTTCCCTCTTAGGTGTCGCTAGGGACTAATAAATGGTATCAATGTAGGCTTTTAAGGTTAATGTTTCTAACAAAAATTTTAAGTAAATATTATAATGGCATATTTAGGCCCATTATCATCTAAATAAAAGGGACAAAATTTTAGTTGAGCACCCTTCTTAGATGGTAATGATTACCTATATTAGAAAACTATAATCAAAATTTTCTTAATAAAAAACATTCACTCTTTAGTAGTGGGAAATGGAATAGGATAGTTGATGTAGAAGAGATTCAAGATCAGTTTCTTTAATACTTTCAAGTTACTATTAGGAATAAAAAGGCTCTTCACTCTTTCAAAGAATTTGTAGAAAATCTTTTCCCTCATTCTTTGTCTGAAAATCTTTCCAATTCTCTTATTGCTGAAGTTTCAGCTCAAGAGATAAGAGAGGCTTTCAACTCTCTTAATCCCATTAAGGCTCCTGGATTGGATGGGTTTAATGGTTTTTCTTCAAACAAACCTGGCATATAATAGGGGAGGAAGTTACCAGTGCCATTCAAAGTTTTTTCCACCATGGAAAACTTATCAAAGAGCTTAATTCCACTTTCATTGAACTCATTCCCCAAAAAGCTCACCCTTCCACAGTAATAGATTATAGACCTATCTCTTATTGCAACATACTCTATAAGGTGATTGCTAAAATCATAGCAAATAGGCTTAAAGAGATTCTTCCTCAAATTGTTAGCCCTAATCAAAGTGCATTTATTAAGGACCGTTGAATAGGGGATACTATCATGTTGGCCCAAGAGATCTTCAAGAATTACTACCTCTCCAAAAATCAGAAGAGGTTAGCTTTTAAAATGGACCTTCAAAAAGCCTATGACTCTATCCAATGGGATTTCCTCCTTAATGCTCTAGTAGCTATAGGCCTACCTTTGAAGTTTATAGACTGGGTCAAAGAATGCATAACCACTCCCTTTTATTCAATTTTGATCAATGGAAATGCATAACCACTCCCTTTTACTCAATTTTGATCAATGGAACCCCCTCTAGATTTTTTAGAGGTAAGTCGGGCCTAAGACAAGGAGATCCCTTATCACCATTCCTCTTCATCATTTGTATGGAAGTTTTTCTAGGAATTTGAAAGTTTTTCTAGATAGTAGTCCTTCCTTTAAATACCACTGGAGGTGCAAAGGCCTTAAACACACCCATCTTCTGTTTGCCGATGATCCCCTGATGTTTTGTCATTCGGATTTGTTTTCTGCTCAAACCTTACTTGATTATTTGTGTACATTCTCTATGTTTTCTGGCACGGTCATGAATCCTTCCAAGAGTAAGTTGTCCTTATTCCTTGACGCGAATTATCTGAATCATCAAATGGAACTTGTCTCTAGTCTTTAGAAAGGCACTCTTCCTATACGGTATTTGGGCGTACCTCTCCTAACAGGTAAGTTATCTAGGATGGATTGCCTTCCCTTATTGGACAAAATGGATAAGAGGATAAACAATTGGACTCATAAAAGTCTTTCTTATGCTGGTAGTGTAGCACCTTACTCCTGCAATGACCCGAACCTGACATCGATGGTGATATCCGAGTCCATACCCCGTAAGGGTGGCGTGCTAGAGCACTCAATTAGTCAGAAATCGATATACTTTTTTTTGAAATCACAACACAATATATGCGGAAACCGATACTTAAATTGGGCCATGACCATTCATAAGCATTTTCAATTATCACAATTTTCAATAGCCATTCGGGCACTTTCACAAATACCAAACACTTGAATCATTTCAAAAAACAAAGTTATACAAAAGGATGTAAAAAATACAATTCAATACAAAATAGGGAAAACACAAATGCAGACGCGAACTGATCTCGACCTCTAACCTTCACTTGAATGCTATAGGTATACTCCCGTTGGCCTAATGGGGTATTCTTCTGAGTCCTGAAAAATATTTGCAAATTTTAGGTGAGTTGTGCGAACTCAATGAGTGATCGTCATCGATGACTCACTCATCACATAACACATACAGTTCACATAATTCACATAAATTCATTAGCAATCATAATGAATCACATATACTTAATCAGTCATTTCACATATTATATTCAGAAATCATTCATATCATGAATATGCAGTACACATGAGACTCTCTTTTCATTCGTTAATTTGTTGTGACCGAGTGCCTAAACTCTCCCGTATCCATTGGATACCGGGCTTATTGGCTACTGTCCCATATTGGGATCATTAAACGTAGAGCCTGAGGCTCTGAATCACTTTTGAGCTCGAGGTTCTTTTTCATACGTTGAGCTTGTAACTCTGATCGGTGACTACTCTGGTCATAACTGCCATTATGTTTCATGCATTCATGCAATGAAATGCATCACTCATAATTTCATATCCCATTCAAACACTTTCTAGATCACATATTAAGTTCATTCCCATTTAAAAATTCATGTGTGTCTAATTGAACTTAGACTTACACTTTATTTGTACATGATCATTCTAAATTCTCTTTTCAATCTTTACCCTTTTCATATGTCTAGCTTATTCATAGGCTTACACTTCAAGAACACTTGGTTACTCTATATCATAACTCAATTTCTCATCATCTATTTTCTAACATCATATGATCTCATAATATCCAATTCCCATTCATAACTTAGCAATTTAAACATATGTACACATTTAGGCACATTGCCCATTTACACAATAACCATAAATATAGTACCCACCTAGTTTGCTTGCCAAAACTTCAAGTCAAAATTGTCTTTCTCCTTGTTCTTGGGTAAGATTCTCTTGGTTTCCTAAACAAACCAAGTCTCATTCAATAGAAATCCACTTAAAAATCCCACAATGCAAAATCACTAAAATTGATTTTACAACATTTAAACCCAAGCATTTTCTAAGCTCCATAAACTAGAATCCTTTCAAAAATCCAAAAGAGTCAAAAAGATCTTACCTAGATTCTTTACCAAATGAAGAGATCTTTAGCTCAAATGGAAGCTCTTTCCTCCCTCTTTCTTTTTCTTTTCTTGATCCACCTCAAAAACTTTCTTGAAGATGAAGAAGAGTTAAACCTTAGCTCAACTCTCTTCTTTTCTCTCAAACCACCAAACTCTCTTTCCCTTTCTGACTCATTTCTCATCCACGCATTTGCTTCTCTAGAATCTTCTTATTAATGTTTCTCCTTTATTAATAAGCAAGATAACACTTCTTCTTCCAATTATGCCTTTAATGATTGAGAATTGTCCCATTTACCCCTCATACCATTTGTATCCTGACTGCGCGTCGTAACGCTAATAAAAATTAAAAATAACTAAACTACTACTGTAGAGTGGCGAGTCTAGGTCAATCCCACAGAGAGTGCGTATAAAGTTTATGAAATGAAATTAACCGGTGTTTACACTTAATTGGGGGTTTTGGATTTTTGGAAAAGGAAAAATAAAATAAAACTAACTAATAAAAACAAATTAAAGAAAACATGTAATAAAATGACAAATGTGGGAAATTCGGTAGGGACCCGATTATTTGGTTCAATCTCGGCCTAAACCCTAATTAAAC
>JANVCL010000005.1:5430732-5443354 GCA_026546855.1 Erythroxylum incrassatum | reverse complement strand
ATAGCTTCAGGAACTTTGGGGATCATGTAAATATATGCAATATTGATCTCCTTTAGCATCTTCCCATTGTGTAAGAACTCCTGGACAACTCATTAGAAGCTGGCCTGTGATGTTCCATAAGTTTTGAAAAAAGAAAAGCATCATATCCATCTGACCCAGGGGCCTTCCTCAAATTAAGAAAGAAAAGAACTTTGATTTCTTGTGTAGAAGCTCACATCTGAGTCAGATCCAAATTGATTTGTAGCAGTGGAGAACCAATCAATACCACGCTCTAAAACTTGACTAGAGGAATCTAAATAAAGCTAGCGGCTCAACATAATAGTTAATCACCATTCAACCAAAATCTTATCAGTTGCCAATTTTTCTTAGATTTATAGTCATTTTTTAAATTTTCTATATTTTAGATCTATTTATCTTTTTCTTTTTATTGCCCAAATGAGGAGCTTGAAATGAGAGATCATTAAAATAAAAGAAACACCATAAGAAAATAAAGTAACTAGCACTAAATAGATAAATATAGGAGATAAAGCTTTGGATATAAAAAAAGTAACTACTATTGTGATGCATAAAATTTTTATATTTTGTCATTTTAATTTTATCTTATAATTGAGTGTTTAACTTTTTTCTTAAATTAATAAAAATAGTAAGAAGTTATTTTTATTATCTGATATATGACGAAGATAATATCTTGTACTTTTTATTAGTTTTTAAAATGTTTTGAAATTCATTGAAAAATGTGTTTAAAACTCAAGTAAAAAAATGTTAAAATATTTAAAATTCAATAGAAGGAAATAAAAAGTCAATATGTAAGAGTGGCATACGTGACAACATATTCTAAAATCATGACTTGCTACAAATCTCTTAACCCATATGTTTGTATGAATAGACATTGAGTTCATTACTAGATATATTTGACGGTACTTCTAACTTGCATAAGCATATTAAAAATTTTAATATGATAGTAAAGAGTAAATAAAGTTCGCATATAATGTAATATCGTTTCTCAATGACCTATTCTAAATAATCACCACAATTGACTTTTTGTTCGAAAGATATGAAAAATAGATATCTATATATTTATCTATCTATATATATATATCATAAGTTACATATGAGAACCCTGAAAGAAATTACGAAAACTATATCGCAGAATATCATATTGATACCTCTTAGCAGTGGCGAAGCCATGAATTTGTTTCAGGGGGGCAAGGTATATACATATAGTTTTTTTTAATCCAATCCACCATGGGCAACAATATTTTTTTAGGGTGGGCAACCTCTATATACATATATATATCTTCTTTTTTAAAAAAATTTGAGGGTTCTATGTAGCTTCGCTACTGTCCAACAGGTTTGGTGTTCAACGTGAAGTATATGGTCAAGTTCTGTGAAAGGCTTCATGGCGGTGAGTTGGGGCTATAGAGGATTGGAGATGTTCTTGGTATCAAGAGGACTGGAGGATCGTATATTGCAGGATTGATTTTGATATGAATCCATCTATTTATGAAGGGTGGTTGTATGGACTTGATATTACAACCCAGATTAGGAGCAAAAGGTATTCATGCTACGTCGTGCCTCACTTTTGTTAGAGAGTTTTGAACCACTGATGTTGCCTAGAACAGTTTAATTCAGTAGTTGAGCAAGCATTGTATTCTTTGTACATTAATTCTTCTGTAATGATTGGTATCAATAAGAAAGTAATGTTGAAATTTTAACTACATAAACAACTGATGAAATTACAGCTACGTATATAGATTCGTTAATCTAGTTGAGTGCCGCCATTCTTTGCTTCTGCAACTGAGTAGGTAATTTTACTTCAGTTGCCAAACCCACAACTTGAAGTACCATCACAACGTACCAAGTCATGTCAAGTTGCCACCATTCCAGGCCATGTCTAGCTGAGTATTCGAAAGCATGGTGATTATTATGCCAACCCTCTCCAAATGCAAGTATTGCAACCCACCTGAGAACGATTTTAGATTAGAATCAAACTTTAATTAGACTGTAAAAATTGTTCTTTTAAATATATATGAAAGAATTGGGTGAAATACCAATTGTTCCTGGACAAGTCACCGGTATTCCAGGATTGGTTTCCCCATACATGACAAGCTGAATTCACCAGCCAAGTGATGTGATAAACCCATATTGTTCTCACACCCTACAATGGAATTTAGCAGAATAAGAGAGTTAAAAAGTGGATGGCGATGAGAAAACATGATAACAACCTCATGGTCCTACACAATTTAAAGATGAGCCTTTTAAACCTATAGTCCTCAAAACTCAATGACAAATAACCAGTGGAATAAGATGTGGCCTAGGTTGGAGTTTAATAGTGCGGCAGAAGGCCCACCTGATAAACTTATGGCCTCATCTCAATTTTTTTCTCATTAGATTAGACATGTACCCAGGAGGCCGACTGGTATATCAATTTGCGTTTCCAAGTTTGTTACGAGACCCACCAACCCATGCGTTACATGCCAACGAATGAAAGAAGCTTTCATCGTAATCAAATGTAGTTCATACTAGCAAAGCAAGCATCTTTGTCAAAGGTATGTTTCACATGGTAATACTGAGTCATTCATCTACAGCAGAAACTTCAAGCATAACTTCTGTTTTCTGTTTTCTTTTTTCTTTTTTCCCTTTATTTCCGTCGATGAATGTGTAAAATTACTGCTTACCATTCCCCAAACTAGGAAGGGAAATCCTCCACTTGCATATAGCAGAACTGCCAAGGCAAATGGATGTAGAATGTACGTGTCTTGAATGAACTTGTAGAAGGGTTGTTTCTCCAAGTCACCAACATTGTTGGGTCCTCCGCACTGCCAATACTCCCAATACAAGAATCACAAATAGTATGGAATAACGAGAACAAGTGAGATGCAAAAAGAAAAGAGATCAAAGCCTACCCTTTCAACGACTGAATTCGTATCAAACAGCCAACTCATATGACTAAACCAAAAACCTTCAATGGGGCTATGAGGGTCTCGCTCAGAATCACAGAACTGATGGTGGTACCTATGGGTGCTAACCCAGTCAATTGGATTCCCCTGCAATCACCGAAACAAGGGCACAATTGCAGTTGGAACCATAAGAAGTTTATAAACACAGACAGAGGTTTAGAGAATACAACTAACCTGAAGTGCAAGAACTCCACAATATGCAAAAAGGTACTCAAGCCATTTAGGAAGCTTGAAACTTCTATGAGAAAGGTTTCTGTGAAATGAAAGAGTAATACCCAGAAGTCCTGTAATAACATACAGCCCAAAAGCAACCCAAAATGCACTCCAATTGAAGCAAAAAGGTGCAAACAAACTAAGCAAATGCATTGCCAGAACAACACTGGCGGTTCCCACGTCCATAGTATTCCATTTCCTTCCCCAAAAAACTTTTCTCTCTCTCTTCACTATCACATCCGACAAAAAAATTCTCCGACAATTCCATTCCTCTTGCTCTTGTTCAAGCGACGAACCACCAGCTTCAGCCATGGCTTGTGGTGTCCCGTTATATTTATCATTTCTTTTGTTACTTGGACCAGCGAAAAAAACAATCTTTTCGCGTTTACCATTGGTCCTAAGTTCATATAATTTTGGGTAGCTGGAATGAACATTCAGGGCTAAAGATACTCCATTCAGAATATTCAAGCGGCGAGTAGGTAAAAATGGGTAAGGTCTGGATTTTCCTAAAGGAGAAGTGATCAAAGCCATTGAAAAAGAACTTCGGGTTTTGGAGGGGCTTATGATGTCGGGTTTGTGCTTGGGAAGGCATTCACGGCTCATTTGTTGGTGGCATCGTCAAAAGGTAAAATATTTATTATGACAAGAAAATGAGGGTGATAAGGCGGTTGTGGGGTCTAATGGGTTGCGTTTAGATTGTGGATTTGGGAAGCGTGAATGTGATCCAGATATTTGCCCCTTGAGAGGATATAGTCTGTCTTATTCTTGGTACGTCTCTGTCTGTACTTTAGTTGTTTGTGTTGAAGTATCAAAGATATTTCGTCCCTGGTCTGTGTTTGCAATTGCCTCTCCTTCCATATATCTGTCTCTGAGTTGGCTTTTCAACCAAAGCCTCTTGGAGTTAGATAGGTTCAATTGCCTCTTCTCTATTTCCTTTTCGTGGATTGTTAAACCGTCACTAGTAGTGTGAACATGGCAGCTGCTAGTGCATCTATCTTTACCTCCCCAAGGCAATCCTATGGTACAACAAGGTCGGTTGTTAGTACTAATGCAAACCAATACGTCTCAAAAGCTCTTGGTAGGTCCCTTTCAGCTGTTTCTCTCCATTAATCTCCCTCTTATTGACTCTTTACCATAAACTATGTTCATTCACTTCTTCCGAATTGCGTTTGTAGTGTTAAACTGCAAGTGGGTTTTTGTTAAAATTGTAGTTCTTGTTCAAGTATGGTTTGACTATGTGGTTGGATACCTTTAAGACTAATGATTGATTACTCTTTTACCTTACTGTAGAACTTCCTTAGTTTCAAGAATGGATGAGACATCTCCCTCTTCACTTGTTTCGTAAAGATTAGTCTTTAACATGTAAACAATTCAAAGGTTGATAAGTTGCATATGAGGCTCCTGTCCCTCTTCCATTCTATTTAACCGATAGAATTCTAAGTGAAGGGCTAAAAGCTGTAAAGCTGTCTAGGTGATAACATCTGTGTAATAACTGTTAAATTTCATAGATCTACCTGTTTATGTTAGCTGCAGATTTATTGTAGTCTACAAAGAAATAGGAAAAGAGGCAGATGACGGATTAGTTCATATGTGTTATAAAACTCCCCTTGAATCTTCTGGGACTATCTTTGTTTGTTTCCTTAAATTTCTAAATTATATAAAACAGAAAAAGACTTCATATCTACGTCTTGGATAATTAAGCACTGAATATATCTACCATGACAATCTTATGAACACCTATAGAAACCTTACTCGGGTCCAATATGTTTTTTGTTTTTCAACTTTTTTAATCTATGAATATCCATAAGCTGATGCAAGAACATTTGAACTTGATTGTACAGTGTTTCCATATTTGATCTACTATGTAACAAAATTGAAGTGAAGCAAGAATTTAATTTTACGGACCAAACTACTTACACTTGATGCCTTTCTGCAGCTAGTACCTTTCTTGGTGCTTCAGTGCCAAGGAGATTCACAAAGACAAACAGAACGGTTAACATTAATAGGAAAGTAACTGCAGCAGCTGTTGTTGCCACAACTCCTTCGGAGGAAATTGACGTGTATGAATCTCTTTCTTTAGTTTTTTTCATTCTATTTCTTCTTTCTGGTTCATTAGCACTAGAGTTCTAGGACTGGAATGTTTATATATTATTGAAGGATGTTCTTCCCTAA
The DNA here is from genome assembly GCA_026546855.1 of Erythroxylum incrassatum. Classification (NCBI taxonomy): domain Eukaryota; kingdom Viridiplantae; phylum Streptophyta; class Magnoliopsida; order Malpighiales; family Erythroxylaceae; genus Erythroxylum; species Erythroxylum incrassatum. The sequence goes on along the minus strand of JANVCL010000005.1, from coordinate 5,438,009 downwards.
TGCTTCTGCCTTTAAAATTGGAAAAAGAAAAGAAACATCTCTGGTTTTGTAGTAAATGGAATCTTGATTCACAAGTGAAAGCATCAATATCTTTGGTCTTCCCTTCTAAAAACTGACCTTTTTTGGATGGTTGGTTCTTCCAGGATAAAACTTCCTACTTGGGCGACCTTTGAACGTGGGATAGCACCTGTGTACTGGAAAACCATGAATGGTCTACCCCCAACTTCTGTAAGCTGTTCACTTCAAGAGCATAATGAGCTCTGCTGTTTTCTTTTGTATGGCATAGTCTTGGACTGAACTGCTACTGATTGTCAATCTACAGGGTGAGAAGCTAAAGATTTTCTATAATCCATCTGCCAAAAAGCTTGCTCCGAATGAAGAGTTTGGGATTGCTTTTAATGGTAATTTCTGATGCAAAATTAAGATCACTAATAAGTTGTATTATTTTTTCTTCCCTGCGTTCTTGATGAATGATGTGAATTTATGGTTCCTTTAAAATGAACGTTCCTTTAAAATGAACTTTACTCATCTCAGCAAAGATTAGTAAAAGTTCCACATTATGTTTATATGATGAATCCTTGAAATTATTTAAGCTGTCAAAGTAGTCTGAACTCAAGTACAGGTTGGATTGTTTCAAATACCATGAAATTGCCTCATTCTGGTTGATCTCTGCAATAAGCAAATGACTGTTTCGTAGCTACATATTCCACCTCGAGATTAGGCTACTAGGTGATAGAACTCCACTTGTTGATGGCTTATTCTGCATCGTAACTCCATAGTTTACTTTTGGTGGTAATGGAGTGAAGGGCAATGTGAAACTGATCTTGTGTTTATTCTGATGTTTAATAGCAATTCAACCTAATAAGTCTGTATGTCGCAGGAGGTTTTAACCAGCCAATAATGTGTGGGGGTCAGCCAAGGGCAATGCTTATGCAGGCTCGAGGCAAAGCTGATGATCCTTTATATACCATCCAGATATGTGTTCCCAAGCATGGTTTGTAGAATTTCACCATTCTTATCGCGTTATGCACACAGAATCCTCTCTTACTGATTTTAATCTTCTTGCAGCTGTGAACTTGATCTTCTCATTTACAAATGGGGTTGATTGGGACGGTCCTTACAGACTGAAGTTTCAAGTGCCAAAACCTTGGCGCAACAGACCGATTGATTTTTTTAATGAGGTGATGAAACTCAAGAAACTTTATACTAATTTGATTCTTCTTCTCTAGCTTTAAATAACCACATGACAATCCAAATTCTGTTTTCTGGTTCATATACCAAGAAATTCAGAATTATTCATTGGAATCCTTGACGATTTGTTCTCCGTTCAATTTTGGTATGGCACAGGGCCTGGCTGCGGAGCTGAGCAAAGAAGGAGCATGCGAGAGAGCAATTTTTCCAGACACAACTGGAGTTGTGACAAGATGTGCTATGATTGGTAACTTGTCCCTTGAAGGAGTAAGTCTTATTCCTTTCACTTTCTCGTAATCCTGATATGGAAATGAGTTTCTTACATTAGTTAACAAGTATCGATGTACTTGGTTGCAGGGTGATCGATGCAATCTTGATCTGGTTCCAGGATGCATGGATACAAGCTCCCCCCTGTACGACCCGCTCGCCAATGTAGACGATGGATCTTGCTCTGTTGATTCGGAAGATGAAGACTAGTGTTTATCCTTTCATGTCCCTTCTAGTTCGAGTACCATAGATTATGACTACAATTTTAGCACAAAAAGGGTCAGTTCTTAACTTCATATGGCTTAAATGTAGTGATCCCTGTAATCACTAGTTTCCAGGTATTGCACTTGGATTGTAATAGAACAGATTGCAGGCTGCAATCTGGGTATATACATGTATAGATTCAAAGAAACCAACGTAAAGGAAGATATAATTTAAATGCTTTGCATTAGAGGTTTCTAAAGAAATTTCTCGACATTGTTACATGTTTCTTCCTTGCAAAAATCATTGTATAATGAAAGAAAAAAAAAAGCACTTGTTCTTCACTTATGAGTGGTTAAACTTGAGTTTATGTTATTTCGAAACTGCAGCAAGAGGTTGCTTGCTTCCCTGAACTCCTCTTTGTCCGCAAGCATTACAACTGTTTAAAAGTTCACTAAAACTACTATACTTTTCTCACAACCAGACAAAGGAAACCACCTAACGTTGGAAATTCACCATGTGAGTTTTAAGCTTTCTTTTACATTATTATCTACAAAGACTAGAGTGATCCACGGTGCTTTTAACACTGTCTTAACCTTATTTTCACCTAAAAACAAAGCCTCTTTGATAATGTTGCCAATTTCTTCATTTTTCTTGCTCTCTTCATATTTCCCACCAAGGGAATCAAAGATAAGGCCAGCACCTGCACAAGCAGCTAAGTCAATAGTATAGTGACCTCTTGTGCCCAGCAACCTAATGGCTTGAAGAACATTGAGCAAATCAAACGTCCAAGCCGATTCTTAATAAAGCCAACTCACGCAAGAGATAAAAAGACAGGGCTGTAAAGTTTAAAAATTAAAACAATAGGAGTTTGTCAGACAATAGAAGCTAGTTAAACGATAGGAACCTGTTAGATGATAGGAGCCTGTTAGATGATAAATCTTGCTAAAACAATTTAATACAAAAGGCGCCTGTTAAAACTGAAAGGATCCTATTGCAAGTTAAAAATAGAAGGAGTTTATTATAAAAGTGAATAAATCTTTTGTTAAAATGAACACATACAATATAATACGGAAATATAAAAGTTAAAAAAGAGAGAGAGAAAGACAGTTGATTTATACCGGTTCGACTTACAACCTAAGCCTACGTTCAATCCTTAAGTATCCAACTTGAGTGTTTCACTATGAAAATCCAAGTAGTAATTTGATGAGTCTCTTCAAGCTTACGAGTACATATTTTTCAAGGTTCTCCAACCTTCTACACTAGCAGTATTTATCGTGCCTCTACAAGCTCACGAGTATATCTTTTTCAAGGTTCTTCAACCTTCCACATTAGTAGTATTTTGCTAGCTTTTACAATCGCTCAAGAAATGAAGAAGTAATTTGCTCTATATGAGCTTCAATGATCTCTCACAAAAAGAATTGTCATTTTCTAAGTCACAAGAGATTTTGATCAAGATATAACTTTTGGGAATATTGATACTTATGAAGTATTTCAAAGATTCTAGTTTTTGTTCCCGTTTGTAAAATGCAGTAACTCTTCTTTAAATAGGCATTTTCTTCAACCAGTCGTTACTTCATTTCAATTTTGAGTTGACTTTGAATCTTTAATATAATCTCTTCTAGAATCTTGCAATAATCAATTATTAAGAGAAATCTGGAGCTAATTAACTAAATATATAATTAGCAGGATCTTTTCGAATTTTGTAAAATAAATAAATAAAGTCTATAAAGAAAGTTCTTGCAAGAAAGGAAACAATTATCTTATAATTTTATTTTCTTTTAAGAATTATATCGTTACCTTCAAAAGGAAATAAATCAAATTTAAATTTTGAAATATTATATAGTCATCATCAAAACCACTAATAAGCCTAACAATCTCATCATTTTTATGATGACAAACATTAATAGATATATTTTCAAAATTCAAATAAGAAAAACAGATTTCAAGAAATACCTGTAAACTTTATAAGTTCATAAGTTCTTATTGAATAGAAGGAGCCTTTCCTTTCTTAGTAAGGAGTCTATCGTTAACAAATCACATATTTAAATTTCATAGATTCAATTAGTAACATATATCTCATATTCATCATGCTTACAAATCATGTAAGTAAATATCATCAACTTTCAGCAAAATATATCGTCACTTTAATTCTTTCCCTTTGTCTTTATAAAAAAAATAGAGGAAAAAGAACTAAACAGTCACAAAATATCACAAGTATGCAAGAATAAACTAGGCAAAATTATATCTTCATCTTAACTCTTAAGTCTCCCCCCTACATTAATGCTTTCCTCTTTCGAAGTTATTCTCAAGCAAAAAATTACTTAACTTCTCATACCATGCTCGAGTTAACTTCATCACGTGATCAGGATGATCTCCATCTTTGAAGCTATTTTTGTCATAGAAATCCTCAAATATTCTGTCTTGTGTCTCGAACACCCACTATTAACTATCCATTGATTTTCTCTCTTTCCAGTATAAATAGTTGTTTCTAATGAACTAAGGAGGCTTTGATATAGATTGTCCTTCAAGGTTTCTTAAGTTGTTTGTGTTGGAGATGCCTCAGAGTTTCAGGCAAGTTCATGCAAGCCATGCATCGATGTACGAGGAAGCGTCCGTAGAAGATCAAGATTGGCCAGTTAACTGACAGTTAGGAATTGAACGTTATAAATACTGTAATTTGAATTGATCTGTGTAAGTACATTGTCTAGATTGATAATCAATAACAATCTGAGGAAATCTCAACGATTGGTTGAGTTCTTGAAGTTACTCTGTTCGTCTCTGTTTTAAACTTTCTCTCGCTCTAAAACTTCTCTCTACTTTACGCTGGTTATTCTCGGATATCTTGGTGTATGATTGATCGGTAACGACAGTTTGCCATGATTTATCACTTGTTGTAAAACACAAAAATGTGAAACCTCGCTTTAATACCAAATGATAAAGTAAACTCATATAAGAGATAAAAGACAGGGGTTGCAAAGTTTGAAGCAGTAAGAGCGTGTCAAACAATAGAAGTTAGTTAAATGACAAGAGCCTGTTAGATGATAGGAGCCTGTTAAACGATAAATTCTGTCAAAACAATTTAAAATAGAAGGCGTGTGTTAAAACTAAAATGAACTTATTGAAAGTTGAAAACAGAAGGAGCCTATTATAAAAGTGAAGAAGTCTCTTGATAAAATGAACACACATATAATATAATATAATACGGAAATATAAAAGTTAAAAAGAGAGAGAGAAAGACACAGTCAATTTATACTGGTTCGGCTTACATTTGAAACTTATGTCCAATCTCCAAGTATCCAACTTGAGTGTTTTACTATGAAAATCCAAGTAGCAATTGATCTCTTCAAGCTCATGAGTACATATTTTTCAAAGTTTTTCAACCTTTTACATTGGTAGTATTTGTCGAGCTTCTCCAAGCTCATACGTACATATTTTTCAAGGTTCTCAAACCTTCCACACTAGTAGTATTTTGCTAGCATCTATAAGCTCTTAACAAATGAAGAAGTAATTTGCTCCATATGAACTTCAATGATCTCTTACAAAAAGAATTGTGACTTTATAAGACACGAGATTTTGATCGAGATATGACTTTTGAGAATATTGATGCTTTTGAAGTATTTCAAAGATTTTGACTTTTGTCCTCTCTATTAGCAAAAATACAGTAACTCTTTTTTAAATAGGCATTTTTTCAACTATTTGTTGCTTCATTTCTATTTTGAGTGGACTTTGAATCTTCAATATTGTTTTTGCTAGAATCTTGTAATAATCAACGGTTAAGAAAAATATGAAACCGATTGACAAAATATATGATTGGTAGGATCCTTCTGAAATTTGTAAAATAAATAAAGTAAGTTCATAAAAAAAAGTTCCTGTAAAAAAGAAATTATTTATTCTATAATTTTATTTTTTTAAGAATTATATCTTTAAAAGAAATAAATCAAATTTAAATTTTAAAATATTAGGTGATCACCGTCAAAACTATTAATAAGCCTAACAATTCCACCTCTGCTTTCTTCTAATGTTTAAGTGATGCAATCACTGCTCCAGCAACATCGCCGGAGAAGAACAGAAAGAACGAAAATTTCCCCACTGGAAAGTCCACTCCTCCCCCTACAAATTCCTGAATATGAACAAAACAACACCGCCTGACAAAGGGGATTCAAATTCAAACTATTTTCTTTTCTTCGCAACATTTGTAGTTGTTTTTGAGTGAGATTTGGTTGGAGTCTGTGGGATGTAACTGGGCTAGTTACCTCAGGAACTGGAAGCTCAGTGGAGCAACCAAGAATTCCACGTCAAGTGAACATGAACAAGGTCGAGATTGTAGCTCGTGGACTGCCCTGAACAAGTCATGCCCCATAGTGTATATATTGCTTGCATCGCGACAAACACCTTACCAATCAAGGCAAAAATTTTTTAAAAAATGTCCAGATATGAACATCCTACCCATACCCATGATCTTGTCTACTACCAACTAACAGAATTAATAGTTCCAAATTAATTATTATATCCTCCCTGTTCTATTTATATGTTTTTTTCTGTACCAATTCCGTATCCCAACTACATTAAAACTATATATGCATAAAAACAAAGGTTAAACCTTATGTAGTGAATGTACCAATCATATGAACATGCAAATATACAATGTACCGTATTTAAATCGGCCAACCAAGAATTAATTTCCGGCGACGACGACAGCACACGGTGAAGACCTCGAGTGGCAATGAAACCCAGGTCGAAGGGTGGCGAGTTGGCGGGGATCATCCTGAGCATGTCTCCACGACCATGAAAAGCAGCAACCCAATAGCGGAAAAACACGGTAACCAATGACACTTGACCACATTCACCACATCACCCGACGTCCACAACATGAACGAGGGAGTCAAGCCGTAATACGACGCATGAACCCCGCCATCATCGATGTCTTGAGGTTTGGAATTGGGACAATGTCTAGTGGAAGATGGCTGGCGAGTTTTTAAATGCTGTAAGAATATCTTATGGAACCGACACTTAGCATTATGGTAGTATGGTTGATATCCTAGGACGTGCAGGGTTGCTATATGATGCCTTTGAGTTTGTGGAAAGAATGCCCCGAAAGCCCAATGCAGTTACCTGTGTTGAGAACTGATTCAAACTTCTTCCCCCATCTCTCTGTATTCGCATTGTTGTTTCTATTCTTTCTCAAATTTGTTGTAGTTATGCCTAAGTGAATAGTTCACCCTAGCTTTCTTGAATTTCTGTTTGCAGTCGTGCCTATTTAATTGCCAGGATTCTCATTCTCCTATCCTGTCCCCCTATCTTGTAAGGGACAGATAATTCGTCCTCCTATTTAATTGAGTCCGGATCGTCTGTCTAACCTTTCCTTGTCTTATTCTGTTTAGTGAGAGAACGACGTTATTTTTGCATAAAAATTTGGCAAGGGTTGCGACAGATGACAGGCGCCTGTGAGACCCACCCACAGGCGCCGTTTGCAAGCCACAGCCGAAGCCAAAGCTCGACAATTTCCTTTGTACTGCACAGGCCACACTCCAGCTTTGACTTTTTCTTACAATAAATTTATACCCATTATTGTAAACACTGTCTTAAACTTACACTTAAAATAGTTATTATTATTA
>JANVCL010000005.1:5418380-5430632 GCA_026546855.1 Erythroxylum incrassatum | reverse complement strand
GGAATCATGCATCACCCTTACTTCCAAATCAGAGAAGTGTGGAGTCACAACTTGGAGGAGGAACTCATTATGCTGGACGCGTCATTGTTCAAGTTTCCGGTGCTTTCCGTTGATATGGAGTTCCCAGGTTGTCTCTTGAAGACATCAAAAACTGCGTCCGATGATGTTCGTTACACCAATTTGAAGTTCAACGTCGAGAAATCCAAGATGATCCAACTCGAAGTAACCGTGTCTTCCAAAAGAGGCACTATTTTCGCGACATGGGAGTTCAACTTTCGGTTCGATGTTGACGAGGACAGACACTCGAAGGACTCCATCGAGTTCCTGAAACAACATGGGATTGACTTCGCCCGCCTGAAAAATGACGGGATAGAGATGGAGAGGTTTTCAGCGGCTGTCTCCTGTATGCTGAGTCGGCATAGGAATATTCATTGGGTTACGTTTCAAGGTTTGTACGATTTGGTGTATATTCTGCATGCCGTGACGCTCACCCCTCTGCCGGAGTTTGCCGCCCAGTTTTCTTATACAACGTGTCCTGGGTTCGGTGATCGACGTGAAATATATGGCCAAGTTCTGTGAAGGGCTTCATGGCGGTTACATTACCTCTTGAAATAACCTCTTGAAACTCCAATTTCTGTCTTCTGGTTCATATACCAAGAAATTCAGAATTATACACTGTAAAGTCTTATTGCTTTTTCCTTTCACTTCTTGTAATCCTGAGATGAAACGAGTTTGTTACATTAGTTAACAAGTATCGATGTATTTGGCTGCAAGGTGATCGTTGCAATCTTGATCTAGTTCCAGGATGCATGGATCCAAGCTCGCCCCTGTACGAACCCCTCGCCAATGTAGACGATGGATCCTGCTCTATCGATTTGGAAGACGAAGACTAGTGTTCATATATTCATGCGCCTTCTAGTTCAAGTTATAACCATAGCTTATGATTACACTTTTAGCACAAAAAGGGTCAATTCTTATGGCTTAAATGTAGTAATCCTGTAATCACTAGTCTCCAGGTGTTGCACTTGGATTGTAATAGAACAGATTGCAGGCTGCAATCTGGGTAAATACATGCATAGATTCAAAGAAACTAAGGTAAAGGAAGTTTCTACTTTAAATGCTTTGCATTAGAAGTTTCTAAAGAAATTTCTCAACATTGTTACAAACTTCTTCCTTGCAAAAATCATTGGGTAATGAAAGAAAAAAAAAGCACTTGATCTTCACTTATAAGTGGTTAAACTTGAGTTTATGTTATTTCGTGAAAAGGATTAGAGCGTCTTTTTTGTTTGGACTCGAATCTCCAGCAAGAGGTTGCTTGCTTCCCTGAACTCCTCTTTATCCACAAGCATCTACAACTGTTTAAAAGTTTACCAAACCTTCTATACTTTCTCGCAACCAGACAAAGGAAACCACCTAACGTTGGAAATTCACCAACATGTGAGTTTTAAGCTTTCTTTGACATTATTATCTACAAAGACTAGAGTGATCCAGAATTTTTTAACTCTGTCTAACCTTATTTTCACGTAAAAACAAAGCCTCTTTGCTAATGTTGCCAATTTTTTTATTTTTCTTGCTCTCTTCATATTTTCCACCAAAGGAATCAAAGATAAGGCCAGCACCTGCACCAGCAGCCAAGTCAATAGTATAGTGACCCCTTGTTCCCAGCAACCTAATGGCTTGAAGAACGTTGAGCAAATCAAACGTCCAAGCCAATTCCCACCTCTGCTTTCTTCTCATGTCAAGTGATGCAATCACTGCTCCAGCAACATGGCCGGAGAAGAACAGAAAGAACGAAACGTTCCCCACCGGAAAGTCCACTCCTGACCCTACAAATTCCTGAACATATACAAAACAACACCGCCTGATAAAGGGGATTCAAATACAACTATTTGCTTTTCTTCTCAACGTTTATAGCTGTTTCTGAGTGAGATTTGGATAGAGTATATGGGATGGAACAACGTACCTCAGGAACTGGAAGCTGAGTGGAGCAACCAAGAATTCCACGGCAAGTGAACATGAACAAGGTCGAGATTGTAGCTCGTGGCCTGCCCTCAACAAGCCATGCCCATAGTATATATACTGCTTGCATCGCAACAAACACCTTACCCCGAAAGGCAAAATAAAACAAAAAACAAAAAAACTCCAGAAATGAACATACTACACATATCCATCAGCTTGCCTAGCTACTACCAACTAACAGAATTAATAGTTCCAAATTAATTATTATATCCTCTCTTTTCTTTTTATATGTTTTTCTGCACCAATTCCATATCCAACATCGTAACTAAAACTATATGTGCATAAACACAAAGGTTGAACCTTGTATAATGAATATACCAATCATATGAACATGCAAATATACAATGTACCGTATTTAAACCGGCCAACCAAGAATTAAGCTCCGGCGACGACGACAACAGCCGGTGAAGATCTCGAGTGGCAATGAAACCCAAGTCGAAGGGCGGCGAGTTGGCGGGGATCATCCTGAGCGTGTACTCCACGGCCATGAAAAGCAGCAATCCAAGAGCGGAAAAGCACGGTAACGGATGACACTTGACCACATTCACCACATCAACGGACGTCCACGTCATGAACGAAGGAGTAACGCCGTAGTACGACGCAGGAACCCCGCCTTCATTGATGTCGTCAACTTTCTTGGGCGCGCCGCTAACGGCATTGGCGGCTTTGATCTGTTTACGGATGTTGGGGGTGGAGATGGCGGCAGCTGCGGAGGTTATGGTGGTGGCAGTCATTGTCTGTGGCTCTGTGGGTCTCGCTGCTGTTGAAAAATAAACAAAGGGTTCAGACTTCAGACAAGGACGTGAAATAATGGTGGTAAAAGGCTATGATTATAAAAGGAACAGACAAAAAGGCGGAGAAAACGAAGAAATGGGTGGGTGAGAAACAAGAATCAGAGGCTTGAGTTTTCTTGTTGGTGTTTGATTGTTGTGGCTTATTGGTTTGTGAAAAGACTTGAGTTATGGCGTTTGTAAGAATCTTTCTTCATGTGTCTTTTTGAGCTTAGGCCTTAGAGGATTGTGGCTTTTGAGAATGATAACGTTAGGATCCGATGTGTCATGGTCGGTGCAACGCAATTTAAGGTAACGATGAAGATATATTTACATAATTCTTATGATGCGAGATCTCGTCAACAATAATGATAGAAAGAAAAAAAGAGATAATATCTTTGTCTTGAAATCCCAATTATAATCATAAATTGCAATTTAAAATCTTAATATAATAAACAAAAAAGGGAAATATTGTAAATCACAAAATTTTAAAATATAAGCTATTTGATTAAAACCAATCATTAAAAAGCTCAACTCATTCGTCATAAAATGAATGAATTTTTTTCCATTTTTAATATTTTACTTTGATTTATTTTAATAATTTTTATTGTTAAAAACTTACTAATTTATTAATTAATTAGTTAATTTTATAAATCAATTAATTTTTATTTAACAGTTTTTTAATTAAATTTTAAAATTTTCAATAAATAAAAAAATTTCTTTTAATTATATTTAAAATTTTATTTAATCTCTACCCGTTCTTACTAAATATATTTTAACAATCGTGAGGTTATGTTTAAAAATTAAAAGGGTTGCTTCTTGTTTTGTAAGCTATTGACTTACTCTAAATCATAATTCACTATTCTAGTATAGTGTGGTACAAGTTATCTTCTCTTAGAAAAGTGGAGTATCGTCCAACTTTCTTCCCTCTCAAGGGGAAGAGATACTAAACAACTGGAACAGTACAATATTTTTTTTTTTTTGTAAAAGAGACAAACACCGAACTAAACTAAGCAAGGGATACTAATCCCAATGATATCTTATAGGAGGAGTCAGTGACATCCATTAGGTGCGGATACAAAAGTGGTAACCCCAAGTCCAAAAGAGGTAGCATAAATGGCAAGCCATTCGGCACCCCGGTTACCCTCCCGGTAGATGTATCGGGGTAAGACTACCCAGTTGTGATTGAGTAGCTTGTCGATGCCCAAAACGAGCGGCTTCAGAGACGTGCCGCGAGTAGCAGAATCCGAAATAAGACTCAAGACCGCCTGGGAATCCACTTCTAATTCCACGTTGCGAACTCCGAGAGCCCAGGCCAATTGAAGCCCGGAAAAAACGCCCCAGAGCTCCACATCGACTAAAGAACACCTGCCAATATTCTGGACAAAACCCCCTAGCCACTCACCATTATTGTCGAGGTGAAGGCCGCCAACGGTGGTGAGGCCCGTAAAAAGATTGTGCGCCCCATCGGTGTTCAGCTTTATCCAGCCCGGAGCAGGTCGATGCCAGCCAATGAAGTGCTCATGTCGAGGACGGGGCCTTAGTGTGGTCAAGCACTACCAAGTCGAGGCCTGGTGGAGCTGTTGAACATACGCCAGGACAGGGGAAGCAGGTGTGTCCGATCAGGAGAAGTTGGCCTCGAAAATGGCCCGGTTTCTCCAACTCCATAGGAACCAGCAAGCGGTGCCAAAGTTGAGGGACCAAGCCATTCCCCCGAGCGGACGGTGCATGCGCAGGTTGACCTGTAGCCAATCAAAGAGAGAGAGCTCAAAAAAGTTAAGGGAAAGGACATTGATAGGAAAGGAGTACTAGAGCCGTTTTGCCCTGGGCAGTCGCGCATAACGTGGACAGAGGACTCTTCCACTTGACAATGGGCGCACGCGGCTGTCGAAGACATGTGTCGACGAAGCCGTTGCTAATTAGTGAGTAAGCGATCATGAACCAGAAGTCAGAAAAAAGGGCGGATGCGTTGAGGTCCGGCCCAGTGCCAAAGGGTCGTCCATTAGGTAGGAGCCTCCTGGGGGGCCTGTTCAACCATCAAGTTGGACGGTGGCGATAGTGAATTGCCCGGACTTCGACCGCCCCAAGTTAGCTTGTCCAAGCCGAAGTGAGGCTGCGGCGGCAAAATACCTGCAATGGTCAAGCAAACAAAGTGAGGAATTAAAGACTGAAATTTATCCCAATGCCATGTACCTGAAGAGTCGGTGAAATGTTGCACTCGTAAATCGAAGTCAGAGTGGGGGATAGGCACGAGCGCCAGGGAGAGGAGGGGTCCTAATTCAGCCACCCAAGGGTCCAACCAGAATCTGGCCCTCGAGCCGTCTCTGATGGTCCATTTCATGCCTCGAAGGACATGATGCCAGACAGAATAGATGCTCCTCCAGATCATGGAGCTGCCTGCGCCCGGTAAAGAAGCGGGGAGAGTGTTAATATCAAAATTATACTTGGCTGAAAGAAGTTGAATCCATAACTTGTTCGGCTTCGAGATGAGAGTCCATCCAAGTTTGATTAGCATCGCATCATTAGTTTCTTGAAGCTTGCGAATACTCAGGCCTCCTGGGGACTTAGGTTGGCAGACGGTGTCCCAGGCAACGAGGGACACTTTACTGACTTCCGGAGAGGAGGCCCATAAAAAGTTACGTATGATTTTTTCCAGTTCATCACAGAGCTGTCGAGTAAGGCGCACCGCCTGCATGGTATGTAGGGGAAGAGCCAGTACAATATTCTTTATCTGTACTAATCAATTAGTTAAATTTATGAGAGACAAACTCACACCTAGTATTGGGACTTTGTGTCCAGGAGCTCTGGCCCATGGCCGAGTTTAGTTCTGCTCTTCAAAACAGGACCTGACTATGAATCAACGAGACACGGTTTTGTTGTTTAATAAACAGACAGAGATTGAATGCACGTTTGGTTTATTATCTCATGCCCATAAACCCTTTGTTTGGTCCAAAAATCACTTTTGCCTACAACACTCTCATCAGACATCATGCATCCTCAAAACCTTCTCTCGCTCTCTCCCTCTTCCTCAACATGCGACTCGCCGGCGTGGCCTCCGATCACTTCACCTTTCCTTTTGTCCTCAAAGCCTGCTCTCGCCTCCAAATGGGTGTTGAACTGCATTCCCTTTTGGTCAAAATTGGTTTGGTTTCCAGTATCTATGTGCAAAACGCTTTGATCAGTCTTTATGGGTCTTCAGGGTTGCTTCCTAAAGCTCTTCAGGTGTTCGATGAAATGGGCGAAAGAGACGTGGTCTCTTGGTCTTCGGTTATTTCGTCTTTCGTTAACAATGGTTTTGGGCAAGAAGCTTTATCTTTGTTTCGTGATATGCAATTTGATGGGAATGTCAAGCCGGACGAGGTCACGATGCTCAGCGTGGTTTCGGCCGTTTCGAGCTTGGGGGCGCTAGAATTGGGTAGGTGGGTCGATGCTTATATTCGCAGAAATGCGTTGGGGCTTAGTCCATCGTTGGGTACGTCATTGATTGATATGTACTCGAGGTGTGGGTCTGTTGATGATTCAATAAGAGTGTTCGACGATATGTCTGAACGAAATGTGTTGACTTGGACTGCACTGATCAATGGGCTTGCAGTTCATGGACGCAGTGTGGAAGCGTTGAAAATGTTTGGTGAGATGAAGAAAGCTGGATTACCGCCGGACCATATTACATTAAAGGGTGTTTTAATAGCTTGTAGTCATGGATGTCTTGTGGAAGATGGCTGGCGAGTTTTTAAAAGCATTAAGAATGAGTATCTTATGGAACCGACACTTGAGCATTATGGTTGTATGGTTGATATCCTAGGACGTGCAGGGTTGCTATATGATGCTTTTGAGTTTGTGGAAAGAATGCCCCGAAAGCCCAATGCGGTTATCTGGAGGACTCTGCTTGGAGCTTGTGTGAGTCATAATGATCTCATTTTGGCATGGAAAGTGAAGGAGAAGATCCATCGACTAGACCCTTTTCATGATGGTGACTATGTGCTTCTATCAAATGCCTATGGAGTTGTTGGAAGATACATAGAAAAGGCGAAATTGAGACGTTCCATGCAAGAGAAAGGAATTAGCAAGACGCCTGCCTATAGTTTGCTCGTTGTGGATGAGGAAATTCATGAATTTTTATCAGGAGATATTTCTCACCCTAAATCAGAGGAAGTTACCAAGTTCTTGGTGAACATGATTGATTCTCTCAGAGTGGATGGTTATACTCCCAATACATGTGCTGTGTTTCATGACATCGAAGAGGAGGAGAAGGAGAATAGTGTCAGCTACCATAGTGAAAAGTTGGCAGTTGCCTTTGCAGTACTCTGTTTTGGTGAGAGGAGAACCATAAGGATCATGAAAAATCTTAGAATTTGTCATGATTGCCATAGTTTCATGAAACATGTTTCAAGAAAGTTCAACAAAGAAATTGTTGTCCGGGATCGGAATCGCTTCCATCATTTCATTAATGGGCAATGTTCTTGCAAAGATTTTTGGTAAAAAGAAGCTGCACTATTATTTTTCAATCTTGTTCACCACTTACATACGTTAGATGTTCAGTTTGCTGTTGTTCTTATTGGATTTTCTGCTAGAAAGAGTGGACCTAGCCAATTGTCAGCCAGGAAGAGCCTTGGGTGACAATTTATCAACAGCTTTTTGTTTCAACCTATTGATTGATCCTACATCAAGCCATAAATACATATCTGAACCAGACTTTGGTATTACTATAATGTTTCAACGTATATGCTATCATTCTGTCAATAGTATCATTACTTTTGATGTACTTTGACATCTGCGTTTTTATCAGCAAAGGCAAAAAGGATAAAGAGGGTAATAATTATACAGGAAAGATATTTGACGAGGTTATGGTTGCAAAAGGCGGGTTTGGATTCAGAAATAAAATTGATGGATAAATTTAATTTATTCAAAATTTGAATTAAATTCAAATTTTTATAACAAAATCACTTTTTTTTTAAATGAATATGACGTAACTATAGACAAAACTAAACCAGCCTCTGATTTAATTCTCTCCAAAAGAGGAATACAATCAAGCAGTTTAGGTTTAGTGGAAGTCCGAATAACATAAGGGACCAAAATGAATATTCAACCTCACTAATTGGCGAACAAGATCATTATTTCTCACATCCGCTGAGGTGCAAACAACTCTTGTTTGGAAACTCAATCCAACCTGGGGCTAGGGATAACAATGGGTCGGGTTGGGCCCACGCTCGTGGCCCAGCCCCTAGCTCGACGGGTGGAAGGTGAGTTAAGCCGGCTAGGCCCGATTTATTATTTTTTAAAAGAATTTTAGATAAGGATGTCCTTTTGTAGCTCTCGATTTAGCCACGGGCTGGGTCAGGCCTAGACTGCCCTGTCCCTAGCCACTCACTCCACTCCTAGTGGCTAGGGACAGGGCAGGATTCGAATTTGACTCTTGAATTCGAATCCTTTGTCACTACAACGGAGAAACGTAAAACACTTCCATCTTTCTTTAAGTTGTAAGCAAAACTCCTGCTTCGCGAGCAATGAATGTTGTCCCTCCATCAAGCTCTACCAGACATGGCATTCACTACATCTCATGGAAGTCACTTCTCAGCTTACAGCATCAGCGGACAAGCTGGATCCTACAACCATCATCAGAGAAGTCCTGGGACTTCACCAGGCCTACTTAGGTCTTCCTCACACTTAAACTAGGCCGGTTCACTTAACCCCTCTTTACGATATGGCCTAGATAATTATACTCACATGCCAAATAACTCTAACCCTGCCCATAACCTAAATTACCAGACTAATTTCCTTCTTCCAACCTATCCACTTATTCCACTTTTTGACGCAAATACATTCCACGACCACAAAATGTCAAATTTATCAAAATTTTAGTCATATAGCTACTATATGTCTCTTCTATTAAAGCAATCTAAGAGTAATTCTTATAACCCTTCTACTGATCTGACTCAAATTCAGTCTGCATTTTCTATACTAAATATTCAACCTCTACATAATTCCTCCGTCTATTCCCCTAGTGAAATTACTAAATGGCTTCAAAATACTGTTGCCTCTTTGTACATGACACCCAACACTAATATTGTTGACTCCATCCAACTATATCACAGTGCTAATCAAGTAGTCGTCAGTAATGGTACTACTCTACTCATATCTTCAAAAGGTTACTTATCTTTCCATGTAAATCTTTGACCCTTACAATCAAAAACTATTCTCATTGTGTCTAATCTTACTACAAATGTGCTTTATGTTCCTCATTTTGTTAAAAAAATTATTGTTTAATTAAATTTACTACAAATGTACTTTATATTATGAAAGACTTTTTTCGCCAAGATTATATTTATCGTTAAAAGCATCCACAATAATCTCTACGCCCTGAAGGTTCCCATTAATTTCATAAATCATAGGAAAACATTTGGCTTCAATGTCTCGATCATTTATGTCGTAATATTTTTCAAAATTATTTTAAGTCAATCCTACTGTCTCGTACCAATGTTGATTGTACATCACGTCTTCAAAGTAAATGTAATCATCTTTCCTTTCCTCCATCCGCTAAAGTTTGAATTGAATCTCTTTAACTTATTCACTGTGATATTTGGAAACCATCACCTTCCTTATCACTTTCTAGTTTACGATATTTTCTTATTTTTTATTGATGATTATAGTCATTACACCTAAATTTTTCCTTTAGGTTATAAATCTCGAGCCTTACAAAATTTTCAATTTTTCAAAAACACTGTTGAGAACTTATTTTCAACTAAAATTTAAATGTTCCGGTATGATGGGAGTTATAAACTTATCAGAGGTTTGTTTGCTACTTTTCCTACTACTTATGTCATTATTTTTCATATTTCTTGTCCTTATATCCCCACAGTAGAATGGCATCACTGAACTTAAGCTTTGTTTTATAACTCAAATAGGAATCACCATTCTTCTTTATAACTCTCTTCTGAAGCACTTTGGTTTGACACATTTTCCACAGTTGTTTATTTTATAAATCTTATAACATCACCTGTCTTACATTTTAAATCTCCTTATGAACTATTGTTCAGTGCACCTTATAAAGTTGATCATCTTTGTGTTTTTTATTGTACTTTTTTTTTCCTTTTTTGCTCAAACTAGATCAGATAAACTCACACTAAAATTCATTCCATGTGTATTATTTAGCTAAGCTCCGAATTATAAAGGATATAAATGTTTTGATCCCTCCACATATAAAATCTATATTTCTCAACATATAAGATTTCTTGAAACTTAATTTCTTAATCCCCTTCCCAATTCTCCCCCTTCTCCTCCCACCTCTCTATCTTTACCCCTACAGTTCCAATTATTATCTACTACTCCTCCAAATTCAAATCCTTCTTTATTAATAGTTTCAACTACTCCTAAATGACCTATTCCTTATGCACCTTCTTTTCATCAACCAACATCGTCATCTTCTTATCCAATGGTTACTCGCACTCAGGACCGTACTCGAACATTAAGAACTTTTCCTGACCACATTACTTACCATAGTATTGTTACACCAACTATTGATTCAGGCCCTACTTCCTTTACTCATGCCAACAAATTTCCTCTTTGACATTAAGTGATGATTGATAAGTTCAAAGCTCTTTGTTATAACAATACTTTGTCACTTGTCCCTACTCCTCCAAGTGCAAATATTGATGGTTGTAAGTAGATTTTCAAACAAAATTTAATCATGATGGTTCCCTATATTACTATAATGCTCCCCTAGTTATTAAAGGTTATCATCAACCACCCGACCTTGATTATTTGCCTCATTCTTACACTTGCCTTCACTAAAAACTGGTTCATTTGTCAGCTTAATGTTAAAAATGTTTTTCTCCATAGCAACTTACAAAAACCTATTTTTATGCATCAATCATCTGGCTTTGCTAACCTTCACCATCCTTATTATTTGTGATGCCCACATAAAGCACTTTATGGTCTCAAATAAGATCTTGGAGCCTAGTGTCACATATTTAGTCATAAACTTGTTAACTTTGGGTTCACTTCATTAAAAGCAAATACCTTACTGTTTATTCACACCACACCTACTCATACTACCTTATTTCTTGTTTATGTGAATGATATCTTGGTGACAAGCTTTTTACAATGATTCATTCAAACTAGCCTTGATACCCTTCATTCTACATTTACCTTAAAAAATCTCGGTATCCTTCACTACTTTCTTGACATTAAGCCATATTTACACCCATAGGTCTTTGTCTCACACAATCTAAATAAACTTGTGATCGTTTTTAATACAAACATCTTAGATCTTCCAAACCTGTCTCCACTCTCGTTACCTTTCCATACCATTTCAAAAAATCACAGCCTACCTCTTTCTGATCCCACTAAATATTGTAGTACTGTCATAGTACTTCAATACCTTTATCTATCCATAATAGACATACAATTTGTCATTAACAAAGTTTCCAATCCTTGAATTATCCCACTAATGTCCATTTGACAACTGTTAAACACATTCTTTGGTATCTTCACTCTACCCCCTCCCATGGTCTTCATGTAAATAAACTCACCTCTTTAGCCATAGCCACTTACTTTGATTTTAAGGCGTCCTGATGATCACTAATCTACATCTAATTATTGTATTTTTCTTGGATCCTTTTTAATAACTTGTAGCACCAAAAAGTAGCCTATTGTTGTCAGGTCCAACATTGAAACAGAATACAAGAATATTGTTTTAGCTGTTGCTGAATTATGTTGGATCGATTCTCTACTTGGAGAAATTGGACTCTCTGACATTAAGTCACTATTATATTGTGACAACATATGAGTTACCTTTCTTATTACAGTTGTTGGGAAATTGGGTTAGAATTTGATCCCAACCACAAAAGAATAGTTACGAAACTTTTTCGTAACTTTTGATTTCCCAAAAACTAAGATCATTTTAATTCTATAAAATGATTAAAATATAATCATAATAAAGTGTGAATCTAAATTTGTACCTTATTCTGAAACTTGATATTTATCTTGTCGTATCCCTCGAACCATTTTTGAAATCGATCTGTCTTAACCACCGTAGCCACACAAATGTCTGGTCTCCAACAGTATCCACAAAATAAATTGAGAGCATTCTGTAACTCTTACAGAGAGGGTTAAGCAAGAAGTGCTAGTTTCATAAAGCTTAAGCCTATTTATAATAGGTTTTGGACATTTTGGTAATTTCATTGAAATTAAATTCTAATTTCAATTAAACTTTAATTAGAATTATTTGTAATTCTAATTAAATACCAATTATGTCAAAATAAAATCTAATATCTCATATTGATCCTTATTTATTAAATATCTCATAGTTAATCATAAAGTTTATCAAACTTTACAATCAAGTCCAACATGATTAAATTAACTTTGCTCTTTTCAACCCATTCTGTACGTGAGACCCATTAGGTTTTCAAATATGTTGGCAATGATTATAAATTATAATTCTAATTAAATTAAAACTCCTTTTAAT
>JANVCL010000005.1:5397988-5414851 GCA_026546855.1 Erythroxylum incrassatum | reverse complement strand
ACTTTATCATATACATCTAAACATGTACAAGATAAAGAATGCCTTTAAATAATTTGTCACTAAACTACAACCAAAACGATTGGCTGTAGGGCATAAACCAACAATCTCCCACTTGCACTAAGCCAATCATTTAAGCATCTCATACCATATCATCATATGACTATTATTCTAATGCTAGAACAATGACTTAATGAGGGAATTCTACAAAATTCTCTATTGAGCACTTGCTTAAATCTTACAACTCCCATGTTAATTATCATCATAATTAAGAAAATTTTCCTAAACACATTCTTGGATCTTTGATAAGACATTAGCTCCTTATGCATGCCTAATGGTTTAATATTCTATAGCACATTACTATCTTAAACAATGTAAGGAACTATATCAAGTTTACTACAGAATTTATTGATCCGATTAATCATTTCCACTAAATGAAAAATGTATTATGACTTAATTAGTAATCATTTGCTACATTGGAACCTTTCCAATCCTAAATTATATTGTTCTAAGTAAATAAATCTTAATTAGGATTTACTTTTAAAGTTATATCCTTACCATCTTGAACTGAAATATCAACTCACATATAAAGTAATGGATATTTTTAATACTTTACAAGTGTTTGATATCTCAAATGCTAAACATCATTAGTACATTATCTATGTACTTGAATTAGAATAGGTCAACAATGTCCAATCTATCACTAGAATTAGAATAGGTCAACAACGTCCAATCTATCTCTATAAATATAATTCCCATAATTAAGTCGTTAACCTTTTCATATATAACAAGATTTGTTCTTGGACAATTTTGTTTTCAACTATTGAAAGTTAGAATTGTTATTCTCTATGAGCAATATGTCTCCATATACTCTCACTGAATAGGACAACCATACTCCCACTAATTGTCTTGTAGACATGATAAATTCACAATCATCTTTAAAACAAACTCTTTAAATTCATCGTGAAAGTGAATCTTTCAACATCTTGTAGCTTTTCAACTAGACGTCAAATATATCAATAAAGGCACTAGTTCCAATTGGATGTACTGTCATGAGATTTGAACCTTTCAAATTTCATCTTACTCCCATTACTTATCTTGAGAACCATTCTCCTATAAGCATACATTGAAACAAATAATTTGTTCAATAAGTCTGTAATATTATACCCAACCCTTTGGATATCTTATAACCTTTTATTATACAATTTAGTTCTAAACTTAATGGATAACATATGCTTCAACTAAGCATTACATCCTTAAATCATTAACTTTGACTATTTCAAAGACTTATCATTTTATATCTAATACGAAGTCTTACTAGTTGATTCAATGGAAACTATTGAAGGTAAGTCATTATACTAGGCATTGCAATAAAAGAAATATTATTGCATCTTACAATATCTCATATTGTAGTTTCCTTTTTGTATAAATCCATACTCTTATGAATTCAATAATGAAGGTATTCACTAGAGAATCTTATTTCTTATAGATAATCGAAATTTAAAACTCACCACAATTAATTTATCGAAGTGCTTCAACATTCTTAATACTTAATTTTTACTTAGATTTAAAGAATTTGAACTTTTCAAAATTTTAAATTATTATTTCATTTAGTACATATAATTATATCACATAAAGTCATTAGTAATATAATGAAATAAGAATCATCCTTATATGAATTGTTATTCTATCCAATACATCACATATATAAATTTAACATTTCAGTACCATTATCTTCCTGTCACCAAAGGTTGATTTGGTTATTTTTCAACTTTACAAGTTTTACAAGTTCTATATGATTCATAATCAAAAGAATACACATATCCTTGTATGTAAATATTTTATGTATACAGTATATACGTTAAACTATGAACCCTATACGCGAATTACAAAAACAATGTATTTCCACTATATCATTAATACAGTGGCAAAAGATTGACACAGACGTGACTTTATTTGCTTTTTTTGTGTGTGTGTTCTTTGAAGAGTTGATTTAGATATTTCAAAAATTGTGGGTCCATTTTAAATATTTTAGTGACGGGACAAAAGATTGATAGGGACATTACTTTATTTATTTTTCTATTTGAAAATAATTGAATTTAAACATTTTAAAAATTGTGAGTTAATTTTTAATATTTTAAAGTGTTAACGTCTTATTTGTATTACCATGAAAACATTAAGATTAAATTCATCCTTGTTACCTTGCAATAAAAAGAATTGCAAAATAAGGTATTTTGAAATACCTTTTATTTTATACATATTTTCTTCTTTTCTTTTCTTTCTACCATCCTTCGAATACATGACGATGGGCCAGTCTAAACGATCGGGCTTATAGCTATCAGAGCTGTTGGAAACAGGACGGAGGACATAACTTTTACGTTCTTGTCATTCGTCCTCACCCCTAAAAACGCTAACCAAACGCAAGATAATAATGTGATCAATAGAAAAAAGAAAAGGCATTTTAGAATACCTTATTTGTATAAATGTGATTCATCATCATGGAGCAGTTGGAAACAGGACGGAGGACAAAATTTTTACGTCCTTGTCATCTGTCCTCACCTCTAAAAACGCTAACCAAACGCAGGATAATAGTGTGATCAATAAAAAAAGAAAAGGTATTTTAGAATACCTTATTTGTATGAAAGTGATTCATCATCATTGTCTTGTCATCGCTATATAACAGATATGATATGTTGGAGAATAAAGTTGTCTATATTGATTTGCGTGATGTACATATATAAGGCTACAGATACAATTTGAATTAAATGTATTATCTATAGTTAGTCCTGAATATCTGCTATTTGATATGATAATTAATATGATCTGATTACAAAGCTGGATAAGCTGATTTGGTTGCCGATATTGTGGGATACCATTGAACTTGAGAACTTGGGCTGGGCTTCTCCTTATACGCTAAAGGATAATAGTGTGATCAATAGAAAAATGAAAAGGTATTTTAGAATACCTTATTTGTATGAATGTGATTCATCATCATGGTCGTCATCACTAAAGGACGTTTCTGGTTCTACCGTACCTTGAACCCTTGTCCTCAAGGTAGGATCTCCAAGTGATCATACCACAGAGACAAGGGAAAGATCGGTGGTTGAAGAGTTTATAGAGCTGTATTTATATTCGTGTCTTGGTTTAAAGTAAAGCATGACTAATTAATAAAATAGTTTGAGTATTTATGTTTGATCAAATTAAAATTTTAAATTTTAATTGAATATAATAAATTAATTAACTTGCATTAAATCAATATAAATTAAGTTTAACTATATTTAAATGTAAATAAGATTTGGATTCAAACACAGCTGAATCTCAACCTTACAAATATTAGACTCATTGATTGATAAATCATGCTGTGTTTTTTAAAAAATTATTAATTACATAATCTGTAGTTATAAAAGTGGCTGCAAGAATGCAATGCCGCCAAGCTTATCTGGTGTCCCTGTTAATGGATGTACACTTCGCAATCAGATATTTGTTAACCTGTTATGTCACGAAATTAAGTGGTGTCATTTCCCCGTTAAGTGCTGCTGATTATTATATTTTACATAGTCTTTAAAAGGAAAAAGCGCGGTTATTATATTAGAATAATCAATCAAACTAGCTTAGTCACCACCTAACCAATTGCCATTTCTTTTTTTCTTTTTTTTACTCATGATTTTAAGTCATTTACATCTAGACTAATTCTCGCTCGAATCGGATAAATCCCTTGCGGGAAGTAAAACTTTAGCCTTAAATTTTAAATAGCTACATACATGAGAGCGATTTGAATCCGCAACTTCACTTAAATCAAAAGAGTGCCTTTACTAACTCACCTAGATTGGTTACTAATTGTCATCTCTGATCTACAGATAAAAATTTTAACTTTTTACCGCTGAAATATCTTTTTTACTGTCTAAAGTGTACCATCAATCAGTCGTATGCAAATCGGTGGAAGGATTTATGTCTCCTACTTTAATTTTGTTGGTAAGAAGGTTTCATAGTATGGTGTCATTGATATTATAATGATAAGAATTGAAATTGGGAACATATATGGGGCAGATCAACTGCTACCGACCTTATTATAATAAATTCTTTGAATGGAAAAATATAGAACAAAATTTTGGGTTAAATATTTGGAAAATTAATTTGAGGGATGCAAAGATTAGACCAGTACAAAAGACTTAATATTTAAAATATTCAATTAGTATTTAACCGTATTAAAATTACTAAACATTGAATAAAATTAAATAATTTAAGATATGATTAAAAAAATTGTCCTTATCATCGAATAATTTGAAGTTCAATTGAAAAAAGAGATTGATAAATGAAAATTATTTCGCTTATTTATTTTAGTTTATAAAAAATTATCAATTTAAAAAAATTAGCTAATTAATTAATAAATTGATCAATTTTTATCAACAAAAAATATTAAAATGAATCAGACCAAAAATTTGAAAACTGAACTAAAAAATTAAACAGTTCAAATATTTTACAGATAAACCAATTTAATCATTTTGCTATAATAGTTAATCGAATTGGGTTTAGAGATCTTCCGCAACTTATTCAATTTGGAATTTCGATTAGAATTGAAAATGGTTTGTGAGTGCTAATTTTATAATCAATTTGCGATGGTTTAAAAGAATTTCCTTAATAATATCCCAAAGTAAAATCTTATGAAAATAATTATGTTTATTTTTTTTAGAATTGGCTGATAAACTAAAATTTTATCTTTGTCTAATTTTAAACATTTAGAATTGAAATTTTATTTTTATTTTTAAGTATCAAATTTAAGGTTGTTAAATGCAATACAAGGGAACAAGTTATTATCATTAGTTACAGAGAGTGATATCAATCACTTCTTTTACAGCCAAAGTTTGGTTGTCTAATTGGATTTTAAAAATAAACAAATTTAATAGCATAATTTAACAAATCATGTTAAATGTGGATTTGTTTTTTAATTTACGAAAAAATATATAATATTTGGATCAATGTTCCTTTTTCTTGTTAATTGATTTCTTTCGAGAGCACTAAAAAGATGCTTGTAATCGACTTTGATGATTTCTTTTGATCTAAGACCACATATTTTTCTGAATCATGACCAATTCAATATATTTTGATGCCGACATCGAATGGAACAGCTCGAACGTTTTGAAGAGTCAAAACAGTGCGCTTTTGAAATTTTGACGATAATAATTGTATACAAAAGGACAGTATTCTATCAATTTATTTAAGGACCCCTCCAGTCCTAGCAAGCACAACTTTTACCTTTTGCATGTAGCATCCAAGTAGGGAGGGGCTCGTCTATAGAGGCCGAGCTTTGGAGAGTTCACTCGAGTTTGCAATTGACTTGGATACTTGGTTTTTGATTGATCATCTTTGAAGTCGATTGAGGTGATAAATATTCTCTCCTCTTATCAACTTCTTGGAACTGACTATACTTTTTTTTATGGCAGATATCTAGGATCTACTGAGACATTCTTGGGAGATGAAATTCCAGCATGTCTGTGGAGAAAGCAATCAGAGTGTCGATTGTCTGGCCACACTTTCAGCGACAGCCAACCCTAGCCTCCATTTTCTCCAAGAGCCTCCGCCGATTTTGTATCGTAGACATTGCGTTAATTATCATATGCATCATAATCAACACGACATTTTGTATCGTAGACATTGCGTTAATTAGCGCGGACGTGTAATTTGTTTTTTCCCTTGTAATAAAAAAAAGGCAAATGTAATCTGAATACTTCTTTTAGTTTTATTTATTTCTAAAATATTTTCATTTATTTTAAATCATTTAAAACAAACATTTTGAGTATTAAAAATATTTTACTAAATTTTAATTTTCTTAATTATTTTATTATATATTATCATGTGACTGTCTGACTTACTATTAAGTGCAAGATAAAATTAAAATAATTATTTTATTAATGAATTTTATTAGTGAAATATTTTTAAAAATAAATAAATTATATGACAGATTGTATCTTTTACTTATTATTCAATTTAAAGCTACAAATAAGATAAATATTTTTTATTTAAATTAAGTAATAAAAATTCTTTCTAAATACTTTTAAAAATACAAAATTGAGACGTCAATTATAGCAGCATCAAATTCTGGAGACAAGTAAACTACCAAAAGCTCCATGAATGGTTTTGGAAACGTAATCCAAGAAGTATTATTCATATTTAATACGGAAAGAATCCAAGATAAGTAACATATATAAATAAAAGGCACACTATAACTATAGATATTAAATATATATAAAGTATTTATTTTCTTCATTCTTTAGAATAAAGATTCCCTTATTTTAATTACTTGATATCTAGTCTTACATCACCTTCAGGCTTCGACAGCGTCTCTGTGGTCCTGTCCTTGTCTAAGAACACTATATCTTCCCTTCAACGCCTGCATTTTCTTTAGCGTTCACATATTTCTCACAAAGAGATCACTACGCAAAAGAGAGCGTTTTGTTCTCATCTCTTCTCAAGGGTGTGTGAAGAAATAGGAAAGAGAGGAAAATTATGCAGGCAGGTTTGGTTGTGGATGATGGGTTCATATATGGAGAGGAGACGAATCTAACAGTGCTCAAGACCTCTTTGTTCTTTGCAAATGATGGGTTCACTGTTTATGATTGTACCGGCCAGTTGGTTCTCAGGGTTGACTTCTATGGTCCTGAGATGAGGCGCAAAGATGAGGTTGTTCTCATGGATGCCAATGGACGGTGTCTCCTTACTGTGAGCAAAAAGGTACGTGTATATATATACTCGGAACGTTATTTATAAGCTTAACGAACAAGTCGACCTTGTGATCGGACTCGCTGTTGGGGTCTATCTGGGAGACGGTAAAAAGATGAATCAATGAATCAGGTTAGAGAATAAAGATGTGTGTGGAATTTGGTGAGTTTCTTTTTTCATGAAAAAAGTCTGCATCCTTTTTGTTCACTGGATCTGAATCAACTCGTTAAGTAGTTGTCTTGCTGTAAAATGTGCTAGAACGGTAGACTCCAAGCGGGTTTGCTTTAGTTTGGGATTTTTATTGATGGGTTTCTATCAGATTTGCTTGTTTTTACGGAGTCAGTGCACCAATTATTTATCAATTTGTATCAAACAAGCACTCACCTTCATGGAAAGCGATTGAGTTTACCAAATATAGATCCAATTCTGTGTCAGATTCTTCCCTTGACGTCACTTCGTTGCAAACTATGGATTGCAAAATTCCCGAGTTACGATCACTTGGAATCACTCGTTTAACGTATATTGAGTCAACTCAGAGACACTTGTTTTTTGCAGAGGCCGAGTCTACACCACCGGTGGGAAGGTTACACGGGGGAAAGAACAGAAGGAAAGAAACCCATATTCAGCGTCCGAAGATCGTCGATAATAGGACGGTGCAGCGTGACAGTCGAAGTTTATGGGACCCAAGGACAAGAGTACTACCAGATCGAAGGGTCATACGCAAATAGATCATGTTTGATCTTGAATGCAGGAAAGGAGCTGGTGGCTGAGATCAGGCGCAAAGTGGATGCTTCCACTAACGTGGTACTTGGGAAGGATGTGTTCACTTTGTGCCTAAAGCCTGGTTTTGATGGAGCATTTGCCATGGGATTGGTTCTGATTCTTGACCAGATCAATGGTTATGATTTTCCAGAGGATGAGGCAGCACAGCCCACCACAGAAAATTGATTCTTTCTGGAAGCCCACCACAGAGAACTGATTCTTTCTGGGAAATGGAAATCTATTACTTTAGTAACGCAAGTGGTCTCCTGACAGGGAACCTTTTGTGTTGGTTCCTGTTTTCTAGATCATGTTGTTGATGTGATCTTACTTTCAACCTCCTTAATCGAAAGTATATTTGAAGAGATCTCTATATATTTAATATATTTTCCCTAGACCAAAATGTACTACAAAAAGAAACCGAAAATTTTGACGAGATTGGAGAAGTAAAGTAATTGAGTATGCATACAATCAAATTAGAATGACCACGAACATCCTAGTACTTCAGGATATGCATACAATCAAATCAGATTGACCACGAACATCCTAGTACTTCAGGACCATGTTTCTATTACTGCATCCGTAAGTGGAGACTATGCAAAAGCCTCATGTTTCTATTACATTAATTTGTGGCATATTTGGATTTTCCTTGTCCATGGGCGGTGGTTAAGGACTTGTCACCGTGGACTTCTAGTGGCAGACAACTGAAGTTGAATTCGGCTACCGACTGAACTAGATTTCTACTCTTTACAATGTTGTTGCATTTTAAGCCACAATTTTTTGTATCAAATTAGTGGTCCTCGCTTCATAATAGAGCATGGGATCTTTTAGAAAAGCCGGTAAGGTTTCAAGATTAAAGATTAATGCTTTGTAAGTACTTTCTATCATATTAATCACTGCTTTAAAATACTATGTATAGAATTTAGAAAAATAATGTTTAGATAAAGCTACATGAATATGTCCTAGTTGTTTATATTTTAAAATTTTCTTTAAAAAATAAATTTCAAACTAGCTACTAAAATAATCAATGAATAAAGTCCAATTGATTCTACCTATTTAACAATAAAAATTTTAAATTATCCAATTTTTCAGTTTAATTTTTAATTTTATAATTCGATTTATTTTAATAACTTTCATTTGTAAAAAACTTAACAATAATTAATTAATCGATCAATTTTTATAGATTAATAAGTTCTTAAAATAAATCAATTAATTTTCAGTTAACAATTTTTTAATTAAACTTCAAATTTTTCGATAAGTAAATACAATCTCTTTAAATCATATTTTAAAATTTTTAATTTTGTCTAATCTTTAGTCAGTTTATTGACAGTCTAATATTGGTTGAATATTTTAAATCTTAAACATTTTATCTTACCGGTTTAACCTTCAGAAAAAGTTTTGAAATATTAAAAATAATATTAATTTGCCATCGGAATATATACTCAATACATACTGTTTGAAATTGATTGTTGTGAACTGCAATTACTACAAATTTTTTTGAGGATAATCATTTTCCTTCTATTCCTTTGCTTTTAGTTTTGGACCACCACCACTGCACTAAGAAAATAATGCATTATAGTACGAACTCTATGATTTATAAGCATGTGAAAAACAAGAGTCACTATGGTGGAATGAGTCTTCCAAATCCAATCGACAAAAACCTTATCATGCCCCTGAAATATCTTCAACAACTTGCTCGCGAAATATGTCAATGAAAGCTACTGAACGTTAACGCACATACCATCTTCCCAGTTTTGAGTGTCCTGTTCATTTGTACGCTGTAAAACGTTTTTTTTTTAATTTATCAAACATGATATTTTGTAGGGAAACGTTTGGATTTCTTGTGTTCAATCATTTATTTATAGTTTTATTTATACTATTTCTTAAATCTCTTTGTTTTAAAATGGTATCAACCTTTTACAAGAAGTAAAGATGACAGTGTCAGGTGGCATAGCCTATTCTGAGGCAGTGTACACACATCAGCTGATCAGCATATCATTTGATTCATCTATCCTTGTATGAATGCGTGTTGCTTGGTTGTCTGCTACTTTATTTCCACTTTTTGCCACACCAAAAGCAGAGCTTTACCTTTTTATTTTGTCCGTTTTACATTATAGTATTATTTAGGAAAGTCTATAGATTAATATCACGAAATCCAAGCACAATGTGTATGTCGCACTGACATATTTATATTGTGAATTGTGTGCTATAAGTGACTCGAAACGTGATTACCATTAATTATAAATCATATTGTAACAGCAATTAAAGTAGCGGTTCATATTTAAGATCTTGATCCAACTTTCGAAGGAGGGGTGGACAGAATCTTTAATCTAAGCGCAAGCTGTCAATGGTATAGGAACCTCACTTACGTGGAGGTTTACTTATCCCACATAACCAAGTTTTACTATACCAAGAAAGACACGAAAAGAGAGGAAATGGACAGGGAA
The DNA here is from genome assembly GCA_026546855.1 of Erythroxylum incrassatum. Lineage (NCBI taxonomy): Eukaryota > Viridiplantae > Streptophyta > Magnoliopsida > Malpighiales > Erythroxylaceae > Erythroxylum > Erythroxylum incrassatum. The sequence goes on along the minus strand of JANVCL010000005.1, from coordinate 5,404,931 downwards.
TTTCTTTAAAAATTCTTAGGATGGAACAAAATGAACTCCAACTTGACTTGCAAGTTGTGAACAAAATGTGGTGAATTGCCTTTGTTTGAATTCAAGATCACCATTGTCAATGAGCAAAACACTAAAGAGACATCACTTTCTTCGATAATGGGATAAGTACTGGTCGCTGATATCAACTACAAGAATCATCTGCGGAAAGATGATCAGAAATGCCATTTGTTTGCAGGCATTTGAGAAGAGAACCACGCATCTTGTTTGCAGGTATTCTCAAGCATCTACGTGGACCTAAGTATTCTTTTCCTTTTCTGCGTAAACAAAGTTCATTTCTAAATGTTTTGGAAGCTCTAATGACTTTATCAATTAAATCAATTTTTAAAGCCTTATTTCTTTTGTTGTAATTGGCTAAATGAAATTTATATCTAAAGATTATTCGAGACCTTATTTAATCGTCGGTGATTTATTGGCCTACAGAATATATGAGTTGGTAATTCGTATATCAGTTTCATGTATTCAAGTGTAAGGTAATGAACAGACAAGGTAATTCTTTTTAATTCTGTAAATTATGACTTCTCATCTTTAACTAGTCTAACAAAGGTATTAATGGAGATATATGCGATTTGGTGTTTAAAGTTCTTTTATTGTGATATTCTGTCACCTAACAAATGAAACTAGGCTTTACAATTATAGTGTTAACAATTTAGACCGAATCCGATCCGATCAAATCTAAAATTATTAGGTTTAGCTTAAGTTGATCATCTAAATTGGCTTGAACTTTGAATATTTTAAATGAAAACAACATAGTTTTAAACAAAATAATATTTCTTAAATTTTAGTATTAAAAAATTTAAGTTAAACATAAATTCGATTGATATTTGAATTGGTCAAGCTAAATTTGGCTGGAGCTCAAACTTAGGCTGCAAACCTCATGCCTGATTGAACTTTGCCTGGGCTTAGGTCCGAGCACATGCCTGAACATGACCTAAAGCAATATCAACCTCAGTATACTTCCAAAGATGTGTATAAGGTTTAGTGAGAGGATATTGGATCCTAATATACAACTTCCTAATTGATCTTTAATATCATTAGTGAATGTTTAACAGGGTTTGAAATTGAATACCTTGGGCAAGATTTTGAGGGTGGTCCATTTTGATCCAATTGCAAGTTCCTAAAGTTCTGAATTTCAGTGATGAAAAAGCAGGAAATGAACATAGAAACAAAAATAACCATATATTGATGCTCAAAATGCACAATCAGTAGATTAATTCTAACGAGGACTCAACTACATGAATTAATAATACCATTAAACCTTAATGAATCCACCTCTAAAAGTGTAGGAACCACAATTTGAACCTCATCCATCTAGAAAATCAATCCCATGCAAATGGTCAAGAGAAATACCAATTCGCTAGCAGAGTTCTTTATTGACAAAGAGCTAGGAGGAGATGGAGGTGGGGTGAGCAACTCCAGGGGTCCATCGGTGCCTACTGTTGGGGTTGGGGCATTATCTGCCGGAGAAGGGTTGGTAGGAGTGGTTTCCGGCGGTGATTTAGGACGTGGTGAGGGCTCAGGTGATGAGGCAGCTGAGTGTGAGACAACAATGGCTAGCTTTTGGACATATTGACAACGTTGAGCAATGGTGCATATGTAGAAATGATCACCAGGAGTGAGGAGGGTAAGGTTTGCAGGGCCTGTGCTTATTATGTCTCCTACAGGATCTGATGAACTACAACCTTCGTACGAGGCCTTGGTGACCTGTAGTACATTGTGCTTGCTAGTTCTGAAATTGAATGCCGCAAAATGAAGTTGAAGAAATCTGAATTATTATCAAACTAATTTTTCTTTCTCAAAACGCAGACTCAACCAAGCACTGCCCATGTAATAAAATAAATTGATAATCGAAATTAACTAATATCTAATGACATCAAGATAGTCTTACTTAGTAAGTCCCCAATCTCGAACTTTTTGCCATTAGCCCAATTGAAGTGCAATTCTTCACCACGTTGTGGAACACTCCATCCCATACTATCCCCCACAGTACGAACCGTTTTCGCAGTGATGCATGGCAACCGCATCATCGGAGCAAGACCGAGAAGAAGAACTACACTAACACACCTTGATATGATATGTCCCTACACATTCTTTTCCATATAAAATACGGTTCTAGTTCACGTCAAATGCTTTCTAGCCTTTCAAGTGGATTCTACCAAGTTGAAGATAGCCTCTTTGAGATAGGAGAGGCTTAAAGCCTAAACTTGAACTTCCTCAAATTCCAGTACTTAATGTTTCCTTCAATTCATCAAATTCTGTCAGTCCTGATCAGAGCTAGAGATGTTATTTTGAAAATTGCAAGAAAATTAATATTTGGTAACAAATTATCGTTTTATTTAAGATAATCACATTAAACATTAATACATTATTTTTTAATGCAAATATTTGTAAAAGTATTTGCATTAAAAAATAATGTATTAATTTTTAATAATGGATTAGTGCTAGACAAGAAACGTGAGAAGGAAAAGATACACCAATTTTCTCATGGGCTTGGATGAGACTATTTATGGGACCATAAGATCCAATCTACTATTCCAAGACCCCTTCTTAGTTTTAAAGAGTATCTTGTCTAATCTTGGATTGGAACACTTTAAGCCAATGCATCTGCACTACGATAATCAGGTTGCACTTTATATACCTTTTTTTATGAGAGAACGAAACACATTGAAGTTGATTGTAACTTTGTTCGTGGCGAGATTTTGAAAAAACTATTCAACTAGCCTATGTGCCTACAAATGCCCAATTAGCTGACATATTTACCAAGGCCATAAGCAAATGCTAATTTGATTCTTTTATAGCAAGTTGGGCATTTGGAACACCCATGCATCAACTTTTGGGGGGTATTAAGATCATGTGTAAATATTTTGTAAACATTCTCTCCATATTTAGCTCCTTATTTTTAGGAAGTTAAGTTGGCATTGATATCTTTAAGAAGTCCTTTTCTTTATAGGAGTGAATAACGAGCTATAATGATTGTATATATACTTACAGGTGGAATGAGAAAACGGAGGAAAAATTGAACCCTATAAAAATTGATACAAGTGCACCTCATCTTTACAAGATTAAAAAGGTATTATCTAATCTTGTACAAGATGAAAATCAGTATGTTACTGTTTCAATACCTTCAAAATTTTATGGTAAGAAATGTATGTATGTGATCCTTTATCAATATGCACATAACTGCTGCCGAAGATAAGTATCACCACCAAGAACAGGAGAAAGCAATTCAATTTTTTCATGGACTTAGATTCCAATTTTAACCAATTGACATGTCAAGTTTTTTGGTTTATGCTTTATAGCAAATTGTTTTTTGTTGTACTTTAGTGATAAAATATTTAAATACAATTTTATCTTTGTACATATTTAAATGTATATAATAAAATTTGTGTGATAATTATATATAATAAATAAAATTATGATAAATTTATAATTATAAGATTTATATTAAATTTATGTATTATTCATAAATTGTCCATAGTAGGGTAAGTATAACTAAAAAATCACCAGCAGAATAATAGCACAAAACAACAGTTTTGAAGTTCCAAGCATACACCGGTATGGATTTGATGCTGGAGCAGCCAATGACCTCAAACAAAAAGCCGTTGATTAGCTGTCTCATGATCTCATCTCCTCTCGTAAGTCTATTGGTAGCCACTGGCTAGGTGTAGTGTAAGATGCTTTAAACTAGAATGCGACAATGGAATTATAAATTAGAATGCGCGCCCTTGGTCCTACCACCTTCCTGGCTGCTCCGGTGGCTATATATCGGATCATTTGGGCTTGCCCGTGGTCATGTGTTCGAAGGATGGTAGAGAGAAGAAGAGAAGAAAAAAAATAAGAGGTATTTCAAAATACCTTATTTTTCAATCTTTTTATTTATAAGGTAGCAAGGATGAACTTAATCTTATTGAATTTAAAATGAATTCACAATTTTAAAAATGTAAATTCAACTTTCTAAAGACAAAAAAGAAAAAAAAAGAATCATGTCTATATATACATAGGATTCGTACATGTCACTTGATTATGTGACACCCGTATAACTTTGTTTAAAAATTATATTTAATTTAATTTTTAAAGATGAAAATAAGTATGTTACTCACTATTTCACTACCTTCAAAACTTACGGTAAGAAATGTTTGGTTGTGATCCTTTATCAGCATGCACATAACTGCTGCCGAAGATGCTGAGCAGCACCAAAAACGGCAGAAAGCAATTCAATTTTTGCTCAGACTTGATTCCAATTTTAACCGATCGAGATGTAAGTTCTTTGGTTTATGCTTTATAGCAATTCGTTTTAGTTTAGGAACAAAATATTTAAATACATTTTTTTATCTTTGTACACATTAAGATGTACTATATGATAAAGTTTGTGTGAGAATTATACATTATAAACAAAATTGCGATAAATTTATAATTACGAGATTCATGTTAAATTTATATATTATTCTTAAATTATTTTTAGTCATTTTTTTATTAAAACTGGATATTAATAAAATATAGAAAAAGGCATTGATATATATTTTATTTTTCTTATAAAAAAGTAAATGATTTTATAAACTAAATCATAAAAATATTTAAACAAATGTGTAAGTGTTTGTTAAATAATAAATTTACTGAATTGACCGGATATAAAAATTTATTTAAAACATTATTTATATATCTATAAAAATTTTCATTATAATAATTGCTGTCGTTTACGCTTCTTGTAGCCATTTTCTACAATATCCTGCACATCTTGTGATCCTAACAATTCTTTTATTCTGATACATCAGTTGTCATAATTCTTCTCGTTAATTTTCGGAAATTGAAGCGGTAATAGTCTATTCATCTCGGTCTTTATTGTGGAACACCTTCAAAATATAGTTTCCGACACTTCTACATTGTTTTGTAACGGTGGCTAAACGGCAGTAATGTTCTTCTTTCGTCTGGGAGGTTTTAAGTTCAAATCCTTTGCTTATGCAGTTGAACTGAGAAACAATTTCTTTAACAGATTCGTTCGTTTCTTGTGTTGTAGAGATCTGCAGCCCAACAGTCGAGATGTGTCCCTTTAATCTAAGTCTTGTGGTCGAATCCCATAAACCAAACTGCACACGAAAACTATTTTTCTGTTTTCCCTTCAAACGTCTTTGTTCTGGTCTCTCCAACTTAAGATCTTTGAATCTCACGCCTTCCTCTCTGCAACTTGTCTTCTTCTTCTTTCTTTATCTTCTGCTCTCTATGCCTGTTATTCTGATCATTGCTGGTTTTAGTGTTGTGCATGAGAGGTGTTTGATAAAACGTCTCAAGGAGATGGATGGTGGAAAACTGATTTCTAACTCTAATACCACTTTGTTGGACAACAAAAAATATGGAAGAGGCAAAAGAAATAGAGGAATAGAGGCTAATCAATCCTCTGTATTATAAGATAAATTGCTATCCCCTAAAATATGAAATATGCCCATATGGCTTACAAAACCAATTCTTGATAAACTAAACTACTATTATTTAACTTAAATAATGTAACTAATAACTAATAAATATAGGCTTACTTGAAGTGATAGGACCCCAAATAGCGAAAACGAGTTTTCTGTAGTGCAAACCCCACCATATTACTTAGAATAGTAAGATTTTCATCTGACACCATATTCCTGCAGGCTGCTTTCATTAAATTTCCACAACTGTAAATATAGCTTCGGGGCCAAACTACGCAAGACTAGTTGACCAGTTGCTTGATAAAATTGACAGAGGAGCTCTGCTCTTTTTAAGGTACTGAAAACACGCATATTTTCTCGTGGGATGCGTAAAATTGAAACCAAAAGGAATGAACGGAAACGATCATTTTGCTCTTCTGATCCTTAAGAATCCACCTTTCAACATAAAGGAGTGAAGAGATAAAGAGATGGTAATTTCAAGTGTGGTTGGATGAACAAGAATTAATTAACATGAAGGTCGATGGTCTTCCAATTGGATTTTTGTTTTCCATGTTAAGCCAGAAGAGAACTTTTCTTTTTGAATTTCTGTTATTATAATTATCCTAAATCTAAAAGAAATCAAACCTTTAAAATTAGGGATATATAATTTAACGTTATATCACTAATTTCTATATAGTGTTTATTATAATTTGTCAGATGAAAATCTTACTATTTGTTTCGTTGGCGTTGAGATATTCGTAGCCTTCAGTTCAGGCTCAAAGCAATTTCCTGTTAGTAAAGAAGGTATATTTATGATACATTGCCTTTTACATGTCAAACAATAATGAAATTCATTCTCTCATTTCTCCACAAACACAAGATAATTAATTGACTTTTGATACCATATCAACAAACAAAATAAATATATAGGAATCTTTCAGAGCAGCAACCCCATGGTTATAGCCAACATAGACACCAAGGTACTAGCCAGGACGTTAGAAGCTGATGAACCAGGAGGAGGTGGGGTAGTGGAGGTCGAAGGTCTTGGGGTAGTCGATCCAGTAGGTCCACTAGTGGGGGATGGTGATTAGGGGTTTTCAAGAAAACGTGCGAATCTATAAACTGGACCTGAACCGCATGAACCGAACCTATAAACAAGATTCACCGAACTTAAGTTTAGGTTCGGTTCGAACCGATCCTGAAAAATTAGGTTCATGGTTTAGGTTCAGGTTTCTAACTTGCAGTTCTAGGTTTAAACCTAAACCTGAAATGCTGAAACACTTAAAAAAACCTATCATATATTTGGATATAATTTATGATGATATTAATAATAATAAATTCACTAGTATTTATTATATTTATTCTTGAGTAAAAAAAAGAAGAAAAGAAAAAAAAACTACTTTAATTTTATGTTATTAAATGTTAATTTTGAACATTGTTATTATAAGTAACAACTAATGCATAACACTCATTACTTCTACTTCAAATAGTAATTAATATGTGTC
>JANVCL010000005.1:5384408-5397888 GCA_026546855.1 Erythroxylum incrassatum | reverse complement strand
AATTTTTAAAAAGTTTATGGACTATTTCATAAATTTAAAAAATATCCCGAAACGGTACCCGGTACTGACCGGTACCGGTACAGTTCCGTTCCAGAGCCTAATTCGGTACCGAGCCCGGTACGGTATTCATAACATTGATCATAAGACAACAAATAATTTGGAGCCGGTGTTATGATTTCGTCAGAAGGAATGGTTCATTGAAGATCATTAGAGGATCACTAGTAGTCATAAAGGGCTATCAGAAAGGGAAACTATACATTTTGAATGCAAGACCATGGAAGGCTAGTTTGCAGTTGCTGAATCATCTATGTCTGATGAAGATGTAACAAAATTATGGCATGTGCGGTTAGGCCTTATAAGCGAGAGAGGCCTTTTTGAATTGAGCAAGCAAGGACTAATTGGAGACCAAAAGGTTAGTAAACTAGATTCATATGAGCATTGCTTATTTGGTAAACAAAAGAAAATTTCTTTTATTAATCCAGCAAAACAAATTACTAAATGAACTCTTGATTACATCTATGTTGATGTTTGGGGCCCGTCTTATGAGGCATCTCTTAGTGGTGCTCGTTACATAGTCACTTTCATTAATGATTTTTCAAGGAAAGTTTGGGCATATTTCTTAAAGCATAAGAGTGAGGCCTTTTTTTTAATGGAATGGAAGACCATGATTGAGAAACAAACTAGGAAGCAAGTGAAATGGTTAAGAACAGATAATGGCTTGGATTTCTGTTTAGGAGAGTTCAATCAATATTGTAAAGATCAGGGAATTATGCGTCATTTAACCGTTCTAGGTACCCCACAAAAAAATGGTGTGGCTGAACGAATGAACAAAACCTTATTAGAAAGGGCAAAGTGCCTGCTTTCGAACTCTAGACTGGGGAAAAAGTTTTGGGCAGAGGCAGTCTCAACAGCTTGTTTTCTATTGAACAAATCTCCTCATACATTTATTGATTTAAAGACACCTAAAGAAGTTTGGCCAGGTAAACCGACAAATTATGGTGACATTAAAGTATTTGGATGTCCAGTTTATGCACATGTAAGTGAAGGGTAGGTAGAACCCATATCAATCAAGTGTGTCTTTCTTGGATACGCTCCAGGAGTTAAAGGGTATAGATTGTGGAATCCACAAACTTCCAAAGTTTTCACATCTAAAAATGTTGTGTTTGATGAGGCATCTATGCTACATCAAAAGGAGGAGTTGACTGTTCCTAATGTTGTTGACAATAACATTGAGAAGAATGAGATTGGAAGTAAGGTGAAGCTCCAAATACATTTTAAGAGCCATGATCAGGACGTTAAAGATACTCAAGTTGAGGTGAAACGACAAGCCAATATGAATAATGTTCAGTCATCTAGTTCTATTGCTATTGATGGTCCCCGTTGTTTCAATCAAGGTTTACCTCAACAGAGGTTAATTGAGGAAGCAGACTTTGTTGGGTTTGCTTTTGTAGTTGCTGAGAAGACAAAGAGTTGTTTTGAGCCTGCTAGTTATAAGGATGCAACTACTTGTCCAAAATCTAATAAATGGGTTATGGCTATGAAGGAAGAAATGGAATCACTTCAAAAGAATGATACTTGGATTCTAGCAAAATTACTGAAAGGTAAAAGAGCAATCAAGTGTAAATGGTTGTTCAAGAAAACGGACAAAATTTTTGGAATTGAAGAATCGATGTATAAAGCTAGACTTGTTGCTAAAGGATTTAGTCAAGTACCGGGAGTTGACTTCAATGACATTTATTCACCCGTTGTGGAACATAGTTCCATTCGGCTGTTTCTTGGTCATGTTTCATCTAATGACCTTGAATTAGAGCAATTAGATGTTAAAATAGCATTCCTACATGGTGATTTAGCGGAAGAAATTTACATGCTGCAACCCAAAGGTTTTCAAGTTTAGGGCAAGGGGAACCATGTTTGTAAACTCCAGAAGTCATCGTATGGTCTCAAGCAATCCGCCTCGACAATGGTATAAAAGTTTTGATACATTTATTTTAAATCTTGGTTTTAGGCGAAGCAGTTTTGACTCTTGTGTTTACATGATATCAGTTAGCGATGGTTCCTTCATGTATTTATTGATTTATATGGATGGCATGCTCATCGTAGCTAGGAGCAAGTCAAAAATTGCCAAGATTAAGGCACAATTAAGTGCATAATTTGAAATGAAGGATTTAGGTGTAGCAAAATGCATCTTACGTATAAAGATCAGGTGTGATCATAAGGCTAAGAAGCTTTATATTTCTCATGAGGATTATGTACACAAAGTTCTAGAGAGGTTTGGTATGTGCAAAGCCAAACCAGATGCTACACCTGTTGCTGCATACTTCAAGTTGTCGTCATGACAATGTCCAATCTCATATGAAGAAATTTAGAAAATGGAGAAGACACCATATGTTAGTGCTGTTGGGAGCATTATGTATGCGATGGTTTACACACAAGTGATGTTGGGAGCATTATGTATGCGATGGTTTGCACACGCCTTGACTTACCACATGTCGTTAGCATGGTGAGTCGTTACATGGCTAATTCAAGGAAGGAGTATTGGTAAGCAGTGAAATGGATATTAAGCTATCTCAAAGGTACGTCTATGACTTATCTTGAGTTTGGAAATTCTATAGCTAGATTGGTTCAGTGGATTCAGATTTTGCGGGTGTTTGATATGTGGATTCATATTTTGCGGGTAATCTTGATACTTGATGACCCACATCTGGATACATATTTACTTTTGGTGCTTATGTTATAAGTTGAATAGCTTGTTTGCAAGCTACAATAGGTCTTTCAACTACATAAGCTAAATATATGGCAATCAATGCAGCAATGAAGGAACCAATTTAGCTGAGAAGTATCTATGCAGAGCTTACTCAAGACGATCGTAGATTAGAGATATATTGTGATAGCCAGAGTGCTATTTTTTTAACAAAAGATAACATATTCCATGAGCGCCCTAAACACATTGATATCGAATTTCACTTTGTTCGAGAAGTCATTACAAAAGGTGATATTATGGTCATGAAGGCAAGTACGCTAGATAATGCTACTAATATGATGACAAAGACTCTTCCTAGATCCAAGTTCCAACACTACTTGGACTTGGTTAATCTTGTTTCTTAAGTATCGTTCGATTTGGAGGCGGCCATGAAATTGGAACATGGAGGTTACAATTCAGTCTACTCAATTTCGTTTTAAGGTGGAGAATTGTTTGTTTGCAACAAAATTGATGCTAGGTGGAGTTGTTATGTTTGCCTTAATTTTGTATCTTAGCCTTCATCACACATTATTTGTGGAAATAAGCCTTATGTCTTTGGTCTTTTATATATATGGTTCTTGTCCCTTATTGGCTAGATAGCATAAGCTTTTTGTTTTTAACTCTTATATAAGGAGTCTGGTGGTAGCTTTTAAAATATAAGTTACCACTTGGTGGAGGCTAATAATGCAAATGTTTAGTCACTCTATTTGTAAGAGAACTTTTGTACTCCATTTCTCAAAAAAAAAAAAACTTTTGTACTCCTCCGTATTAAAGATTTTCTGGCTAGCTGTTGAGGTTTTTCCTCGTGTTGGGGTTTTCTTCACAAGTTCTTGTGTCTCTTTTACTTTGTGCTTGCATTTAAAGTTCTTATTTTCGTTGGGTATTATTTGGTGTTGTTTTCCATCTACTTTCTTTGTCAATATAGTTCCTTTAGGCTGCAGCCATCATAATAGTAGTAATGCTCTCCGGAGGATGCAAGAGTGATGTTCTCCGGAGGATGTAAGAGTGATGTTTATAGGGCCAGTCATTATTACGTCTCTGATGGCGTTCATGAAAGTGCAGGCATCGAAGGATGTTTTCTGGACTCTGAGTACATCGTGTCATTAGTCTGGAAGCTGAAAGCTGAAGAGCATGAAACAATACATTATATAAGTAAACCAACATGAATATTAGAGACATGAATTAGTTGAAAAAAGGGTATAAATTGAGATTTACTTAAGACGTCAACAACTGCAAGTTTTTTGCCATTAGCCCAATTTGAGTATATAGTTGCACCACCTTGTGGGCCGGTCCAGCCTAGGCTGTCTCCGACCACATGAACCGTTTGAGCCGTCGCACAATTTAACAGCCCCGCCACCAGGACTGAAATGAAAACTGCACCGATAATCTTGCCATATCTTTTGTTCTCAGTCCGTTCTCTCTTAAAACTTCTCTACTTTGTGCTTGCTTTTGTCTGTCTTTTAGATATTGTTGTTTGATACTTGTGCTACAACTTGTTCACATAGGGTCTATATATATATATATATATATATTTACGGAAGCATGTTACACTTGACTGGGTCAAAAGAGACTGTTTCTAGCAAGTAAATTGTCCCACACGGTCAGCAAGAATGCTGAGTCTTGTATGCAAGTCATGAAGTCTTGAATTAAAGGCCTAATAGCCAAAGTTGAAATTTTAGAGGCGGAGACTAATCAGCCATCTCATTAGGGTCACCTCTTACCTAATGTACGAGTAACTTCATCAAGTGGCTGTAGACTTGTAGTCGTAATTAAATGACTACCTTTTGAATAAAGTCCTTAACATGCTTTGTGAGTGGACTATTAAACAAAAAATGCTTAAGTGATTGAAGTTGTTAAGGAACTTGCAAAATTTGCATGTAATGGACTCTTAAGGGGTGGTCTTGGTTCATAGGGATTTCTTAAATGTTTTATAGGTTTTGATTTGTAATTCCCTTAAGAACTCCTCTAGTTTTTCTGAGTTCTGATTGGTTCGTAGGGGTTTTTTTACATGTTTTATAGGCTTTGAAGTTGGAATTCCTTAAGAACTCCTCTGGCATCTCTAAGCGTTAGACTGATCTGGGTTTCGTCATGAAAATTACAAAAATTTACTTAACCGATCACTTTAGTATTTGATTCGTCAAGTAATCCATATTTATAGTTGACGAATTATTACAGGCATGGTAACGGCCGACTCATGAGTTAGTCTTATCAATTTTTTTAAAATAATTTTTTAAAAGTTAAAAGTGTAAAATAATATTTTTTAATTAAATTTAGGTTAAGCTTGTTAATGTTTAATTTTTTTTAACAAAATGATATTATTTTACTTAGAATAATTCATCTTCAGCTTAGTTTAAGATTAGACCTAACACATGGGTTAATCCATTAAAAATACCTTAATCTGAACCCCCATGAACTAACTCCTTGCCGTTCCTAATAAAAAGTGCATATAAGTAATCGTGTTACTAGCAAATTGATGCGCAATTATAAGTTTAAAAAATTGAGTTTGCTTTTATGTGAAAAATCTCTACAATCATTTGAGTTGAATATATTATTTAATTTTAAATTATTAATTTATTTAAAATGTATAATTCACAGATTATTACATGCATCTAATAATTTACTAAATGTTTGCCTAAAATATAATGTTTTGATTCTATTTAAATTTACATTCAGAATAAAAAGACTAAACTTTTGTTATTTGGTTCTTAAGAATTTTTATTAACTATTTCTATATAGTAATTAGTGACTCAATATTTTGTTCATTGTTTTATTTTGAATATGAGATAGTAAATATTTGAATAAGGGTATATATACATAAAAACTAATTTCTAAAGCAGAATAAGCATTCTTCAAAAACTCAAAATAACTAAAGTTGACTTTTTATTGGTCTAAAAATTAATACTAAATAATAGAATTAGAAGAATAAGTATTGAATTTTAAATATTAACATGATTTTTGTACTCCTTAAATAATTTCCTCAATTCTAGCATACGGTAATTATAATCTTTGAGTTTTTCTAATAAATATATAAATACATAAAAGTTCTTATTCCATGTACATACAGACTTAAATATTATTCACGTACGAAGTAGAATGCAATGATCATCATGAGTGACGAAGATGAGTTTTGGACTCATTTGAGTCTGACCTTAAATAACTATATATATATATATATATAATGAAATTTATTCTCAAATTTAATTATCATTTTTCAATAGTCTATCATTCAAAGCGACAAACATTACGATTTCCAAAAAACAAAACACAAAAAAAAAGCTACATACTCTATGAAATAGTTATAAATTTTACCCAGGAATCCTCTCATGTAGGTCCAATCCAATCCAAACAACATACATAACTGAAGAATTCCCTACTTGTCAAACAAAATGTGGGACACGAAACTACAAATCTTATTAAATGAAGAACTTCTACAAGAGAACTAATGCACCACCAACTAGTCTTTTAGAGCAGCAAGCCGATGATTAGGGCCAATGTGGGCAGCAAGGTGCTAGCCAAAACGTGAGTAGCTCCTGAACCAGGAGGAGTGATTATGGGACTTGGTGATGGGGTTGGAATACAATCGGCTGGTGTGAAACCGGAAGACAGGGAGGGAGTGGTCGGAGTAATGGTGTTGTGTTAACAAAGAATAATCGAGAGAGGAAAGAGAGACGCTACAGACAAAAGAATTAGACAATAAAGAAGGACAATACAGGCAACGCAAGACACAATTTACATTAGGACATAAGGGCACAACAGACATTTCAGCACTAGCTAGTTAGACAAGTACGAGTTGTTATAATAGAATAAATCTCAGCCATTTATTTTATTTTGTCCTTCCTAACAATTGTATGATCAAGATTAAATCAACAAATGTATAAATACGTATCTGAGCAAATAATAAAGTATCACAATTTCTAGTCATATACCTTTACTTACATGGTATCAGAACTTTCACCGAACAACGTCAGAAATGGAAGAAAATTCTGGGTCATCTACCACTACCCTAAACGATACATCATCGTCTATTGACTTTTCAGCTTTAATAAAGACTCTAAACTTCAATTTGCCCATCAAACTTGACTAACAAAACTTTGTAAATTGGAGAGCACAAATCCTTGCAGTCATAAGAGCCCTTGAGTTTGAAAGGTTCATCAACACAACACCTCTTCTTTAATCCATCACTGCAGACACAAACCAAGTCATTGAAAATGCATAATACGAATAATGGAGAAGAATAGAACAACTATTGTTATATTAGTTATTTTCAACAATCAGAGAAGAAATAATAGGACAGTTAAATCATTCAAATTCATCCTACCAAATTTGACAAATTTTAGAGAATCTCTATGCTCAAAAATCTATGGTTAGAGTTCTTCAACTGAAGCATCAACTTTCAACTATTAAAAAGGGCTCACACACCATATCAGAATACATGCAGAAAATTAAAACCATAAAGAGACTCACTTTAAGAAACAGGACATGCAATCACTGAGTATGAATTAATATTGACCGCTTTAAATGACCTTAGTCATAAAAATGATCCTGTTGTGATTTATCTAATATACTTTATGAAAACTTCAACCTTACAAAAATGGAATGCTCTCTTATGATGCATAAAACAAGAATAGAGTAGCTGAACACAATCAATCATGTAGGTTTGATGTCTCGTGGAAAGGTAATCCCACCCAACCATGGAAACATAACACATTCATTCAACATACACAGAACAATGCACAAAACTATCCTCAATCCTACTTGGCTTAAAATCAGCATGGAAATTCCTCATCTGAAGCAGTCAACAATAATGCATGGTTTATAGACAGTGGGGCTAAAAATCATGTCAAAACAGATCTCAATAATCTGTCAATAAGTTCAGAATATGGTGGAAATGATCAACTCACTGTTGGTAATGGTAACTCTCTTCCTATTGCTAACATTAGCTCATCTCACATACATTTCCTAGACAATATACACACAACTCTTGTACTAAAACAAATTTTACATGTTCCAAATATAACCAAAAACCTACTCAGCATTTCTAAACTCACCAAAGACAACAACATTTATGTTGAGTTTACTAACAAAAATTGTTTGTTTAAGGACAAAGCAACAGGGAAAATTCTGCTCAAGGGAGTGCTTCGGATTGGCCTGTACAGCCTCAAAGCCACTAAATAACCTAACAATATTAGGCCAGTCATGAAAACATACTCTAAGTCTAGTTTTTCCCAACAAAAATTTTCTTCTTTAGGCAGTCATTGTGAGGCAAACATCGCACAGAAAAATGAAAATGTTTGGACCAAATTAGGACATCCTTTCATAAATATCTTGAGACAAATTTTGAGTTCAATGAAGTTCAACTTTAATTCAAAAAATCTATCTCATTGTGATGCCTGTAAGCAAGGAAATTTGCATCAATTGTCTTTTTAAACTCGTGATATAACTGCTCAAAATCCTTTAGAAATCAGATATTCAGATATTTAGGGACCCTCTCCATACCTCTCAACCGAAGGGCATAAATACTACCTTATTTTTGTTGATGTCTACACAAGGTTCACTTGGCTTTATTCTCTAAAACTAAAATCTGACACCCTATCTATCTTTGTCAAATTCAAAACCAATGTTGAACTTCATTTGAATAGGAAAATAAAAGCTCTACACACTGACATAGGAGGCGAATATAAAGCTCTCTTACTCTACCTCACAAAACATGGAATACAACCATGCTTTAGCTGCCCTTACACCCACCAACAGAATGGTGTTTTCGAAAGAAAATACAAACACATCACTGAAATAGGACTAACGTTTTAATCTCATGCTCACATGCCACTCACCTATTGGTTAGAAGTCTTCTCCACATCCACCTATCTTATCAATAATCTCCCATCTCTTAGACTAAACAACCTCTCACCATTTGAAAAGTTGTACAACAAACCACCGAACTACCTTCATCTCAAAACCTTTGGATGCAATTGTTTTCCCTATCTCAAATATTACTCTCATCATAAATTCAGGTTTCAAACCACTAAATGTGTCTTTCTTGGGTATAACTCAATGCATCAAGGTTACAAATGTTTGACTAATCAAGGGAAAATTATAATATCTCGTCATGTTGAATTTAACGAGGAAGAATTTCCATTTTCTCAACTCTTTCCCACATATTCAAATTATCCTATAACTTCACCAAGTCTCCCTATCTTCACTCTAACCTCAACTCCAATCGGTACACCTTCACCTGCATCAAAGGCTATCATGAATCACTCTCCTTCAGTATAATGCTCTCACTTAATTGAATCCTTCAATAAATAGGTAAGTTCTCAAAATCCTAGTTCACCATTACGTTCTACATCCTTACCAAATAGACAAAATACTTTACTTAATTTCATTCTATCAACCACACCAAACACTAAATCAAATCCTTCATTTCCACACATACAAAATGTTCATCCTATGCAAACTTGATCCAAAAATGAAATTTTCAAACCCAAACTATATTCCTTCTCTCTTACCTTAAATCCACAAACTGAACCTACAACAGTTTCTGAAGCTCTAAACAGTCCTATATGGTTTCAATCTATGCAAGATGAATTCAATATTCTACAATAGAATCACACATGGACACTTGTCCCCTATGAGCCTACCATGCATATTCTTGGCACAAAATAGGTGTTCCAGACTAAATATAATGCTAATGGGACTATCTCTAAACACAAGGCTAGATTTGTTACCAAAGGGTTTAATCAAACCCCTGGCATTGATTTTTCAGAAACTTTCAGCCGTATTGTGAAAACCTCAACAATAAGAGTAATCCTTTCACTTGTTGTCTCCTATCATTAGGAGATTCAGCAAGTTGACATCAACAATGCATTTCTACATGGGGAGTTACATGAAATTGTTTATATAAACCAGCCACAAGGATTTGAAAGCAAAACACAGCCACATCATGTATGCAAAATGGATAAAGCTCTCTATGGATTGAAACGAGCTCTTAGGGCTTGGTTTCAGAGACTGAAACATGCACTGTCTCAGTGCATGTTTCACAACTCAAGGTTAAATGCTTCTTTATTTACCCAAACAAAAATGGAACCATTACATCGCTACTGGTCTATGTAGATGATATTCTAATCACAGGAAATTCAACTTAAGTGCAATTATCACTCAATTACAGTCTTAATTTGCACTTAAAATGCTTAGGAATATAAATCATTTCCTTGGCTTTGAAGCATACAAAAACAGGAATGGTTTATATCTTTCACAGGAACAATATATCGAAGATTTACTTAGCAGAACAAACATGTCGTCATGCAAGCCTTGCTCCACATCAATCACTTCAGCAACCAAGTTATCTCTACGGGATGGCACATCATTTGAATTCCTAAAGCCCTATCGAAGTACCATAGGAGCTCTTCAGTATCTGTGCAATACAAGACCAGACATCAGCTTCGCAGTTAACAAATTAAGCCAATTTTTTCAAAATCCTCTAAGCACACACTGGATTGCATGTAAAAAGGTTTTGTGTTACCTGAAGGGAACCTCAAATCTGGGTCTGCTCTTTCAACCATCATCGTCGCCTCTTGATCTCCATGCCTACAGTGACTCTAATTGGGCTAGCTCCCCTGATTATCGTAAATCAACAACCAAAGGATGTGTCTTCCTAGGGGAAACCTAATTTTCTGGACCTTTAAGAAACAAACGACAGTGGCACAGTCTAGCACCGAGGCTGAATACCGAGCCCTATCTCAATTATCAACCGAACTCATCTACCTCACATCTCTGCTATTTAAGTTAGGGTTTTCTCCCTCACAAACCCATTTTGTGGAGCGACAACAATGGAGCTCGACCCCTAGCTCAAAAGCCACTCTTTCACTCAAGAGCAAAACACATCGAAGTAGATGTACACTTTATAAAAGACAAAATGGAGGAAGGAGAACTAGAAATCAGATACGTTAATACGACGATCAACTCGCCGACATCCTCGCAAAACCCTAAAGTAGACGAGGTTTCAACTTCTGACCACCAAACTGAACCTAATTCGAAGTCCTAGGTTCAGTTTGAGTGGGGTACTAACGAAGAAGAATCGAGAGAGGAAAGAGAGACACTACAGACAAAAAAATTAGACAATAAACAAGGACACTATAAACAACGCAAGACACAATTTTATATTAGGACATAAGGGCACAACAGGCATTTCAGCACTAGCTAGCTGGACAAGTACAAGTTGTTGTAACAGAATAAAGCTCAACTCTCTATTTTATTCTATCATTCCTAGCAAGTTTATGGTCAAGATTAAATCAACAAATGTATAAATATGTTTCTAAGCAAATAATAAAGTAACACAATTTCTAGTCATATACCTTTACTTACAGGTTGGTAGTGCGGGTGTGGTAGATGGTGGCATGGAGCCTGGTGTTCCTGATGAGATTGTAATAGCTAGCTTTTGGCTAGACTGGCTGTGGCGTCCAATGGTACAAATGCAATAGTGCTCGCCCGTAGAAGAAAGGGTTATATTTGTCGGGTTGGTGTTGATTGCCTCTCCAATAGCATTCGTTGACTGCTTAAGAATTTTAATTTATTAACTACTTAAGAATTTTAATTTATTTTTATAGATTGATATGAGGAGTAGTAGATGCTATAATATATATATGAATAAATGAATGCATTTTGTGCCACAACACCATATAAGGTGTTCTCAGTTTTCCTTTAACTACAAAGACTTATGGCTTTTCCCTTACTATACGTTCCAACATACAAGTAAATTTCAAAATTACACTTTGACTTATAGGAACTAAAAGTTTGTTCACGGTAACTCAAATTTTTCTTTTAAACTTTATTGAGACTCTAATTATGGGTCTCAACATTAGCTAGGTAACACTTCACCTAGCTAATGAAGTATATTCATGACATGGTTTATAAAAGTTCATGTGATATCTTGTATTGCATGAAATGTTAAAGAATTATGTATCTTCTCATTGATCGGAATTGGCATTATATACCCCCCCAAGTTGGAACCTGAAAATCTCGAATGCTCAACTTACGAAGGGGATATTAAAATTGTTGTTTTCCAAGAGCCTTCGTAAGTATGTCAACAAGTTGTTCAGTAGTTCGAACATGGAAAGTAACAATATCACCAGCCTAAAATTGATCGCAAACATAATGACAATCAACATCAATATGTTTCATGTGATCATAGAGTATCGGGTTTGCAACAATATGTAATGTCACTTTACTATTACAAAACAAGTGCATGGATTTCAAGTGGGCAATGCGAAGTGACTTAAGAAAGGACTTTACCCACGTGAGCACTAAGCTAGTGGTGGTCATGGAGCGATACTTTGCTTCAGCTAAAGAACGAGACACAATAAGTTGTTTCTTATCCTTCTAAGAAATATGAGACGCACCTAACATAATAAAATACCCAGTAAGAGATCTGCAAGTCAAAAGACAGGAAGCTTAGTCCAAATCACAATAAGCATTGAGATGAAAATCACTATCATGACGAAGAAGAAGGCCTTGTCCATGATGGTCCTTTAAGTAGCGTAGAAAGTGGAGAGCGGCTTGCCAATGAGCATCTTTTGGAGACTGCATGAACTGAGCAAGAGTGTGAACAATAGAACAAAGCTCAAGTTGAGTTACTGTCAAATAGATGAGCCAATCAACAAGTTGTCGGTAACTATCAAGATGCTCAAAATCAGGTCTAGTCGTGAGCGCCAATTGATGATTCGTCTCAAGGGAAAAATCACATGGTTTTGCACCTAGGAGACGAGCCTCAGAGATGATATCCAACGCATATTTTGGTGGGTACAAAAATAAATTATCGGTCTCATGGGCAATTTCAATTCCAAGAAAATATTTCAGAGTGCCCAAATCTTTCATGTGAAAACGTGAACTTAAATAAGCTTTGAAATTAGCTATAGCCTCATAGTTATTACCGCCAATAATCAAATCATCAACATACATAAGAACATGCAATTCCACATTATTCTTAGTATATGAGAACAAAAAGTAATCAAGATATGATTGAATGAACCCAAAAGCTTTAAGAGAGGAAGCAAGTTTAGCAAACCAATTACCGAGGCCTGACGAAGACCATAAAGAGACTAGCATAGGCAACATTCTTGCCGAACAAAGAACTAGAGAAATCAGGTGGTGGAGTCATATATGAATCCTCGTAGTTTTTTCTTCTTTTTGTTCACAAACAAAAAAAAATTTGTTTATGTTCTCATTGATAGGAGTTGGCATTATATACAAATTACATGATTAACAACTTGCCTAAATTACTGGAGATAAATAAGTAAAAAAAAATTATCTCTAGAATATTACATATTCACACAACCATATTTACACCAAATAACCTAAAATATCCCAATAAGTGCTGAAAAAAAGAAACAATTGTATAACATCACAACCACAGACCTACCTTCTTTTTTGTTTTGTCTAAAAGTCATCAACTAAGCTACTGCAAGAAGTAATTTAAAGATATATATATAGATGGCAATGGTATGGAAAGCATGGTGAATATAGAGAATATGGATCCTAAACATAACAGTTCCTAAAGGAGTGCTCGTTATGCACCTTCCTTAATACTGTTATTCCTAATTCTCCCTCAAAAAAATACATGAGAGCGATCCAAAGATTTTAAAATTATTTAAAATTCATAAGACTTGAACACTTCTCAAACTTAAAATGTTATAATTATTGCATTATTATGATAATGAAATGATTAATCATCATGGTAAATAAAAT
>JANVCL010000005.1:5331385-5357879 GCA_026546855.1 Erythroxylum incrassatum | reverse complement strand
GAGTTTCCAAAGCCATTGCCAAAGAGTCTTGTCCACCGCATGAGAAGTGGCAGCTTTACCAATGTGTGAATCTACTGCAGTTTGTTTCAAAAGCTGATAGCCCGCTTTAACTGAGTAAATGCCATTGGCAGCTACTGGCCAAATATATCTATTCGAAGTACCTTTACCACATAAAGGAATTCCTTGAATTTGGAGTTGCTGGTCATTAGTAAGATAGTCCCTCACAGCCTTAAGCTTCCATTGTTCAGCATAAGAATCAATCAAGTCTGCCACTTTTTGAGGGGCACCGATAGGAAGGCCTTCAGGTTTAGGCACTGATCTACCTTGAATCCATGGTTCTTCCCAAATATTGATGCTTCGACCATCCACAACTTGCCATTGAATATGTTGCTTCAAGAATTCCCTCCCTTCCAATAAACTAGTCCAAATCCAAGAAGCTCGTGACCCTTTTTTTGCTTGCAAGCAAGAGGTTTTAGGAAAGTACAATCCTTTCAACACCCTTGCCCATAATGCATTTGGATTTGTAAACAATCTCCAATACTGACGTGCAAGCAAAGCAATATTCAACAGCTTCATATCCTTAAAACCCATGCCTCCAGCACTTTTACTCGCTTTCATTGTGAGACAGCTAGCCCAATGACATTATTAATTAGTTTTAGTTAATTAAATATACATTATTAATATATTTAGTTGATAATAAATCATATTATATAAAAACAAAAAAGTCACTCTTTATATATTTCATAATTTTTGAAAACTAGAAGAAATTAAAACTAATTAAAAACCAATTCTAAAACAAAAAAATCCAAACAAATATATTTTTGTATTAAATTTGAAAATAAAATAGAAACAAACATGTAATATAAAATTAAATGTAATATTCTGTAATAATAAATGTCAAAAAATTCATAATTAGATCATAATTACAATATTTTATAATTTTGGTAAAAATTAAATAATAAATAATATTAATATTAAGCGATTCAAAATAAATACTAGACAATAATTTTAAATTCAGACCGAATCAATGGGCTCAATCTTAGTACCTAAACCCTTTAACTCTGAGATTAATCTATTAAGCCGATTTGATTATATTAATTTGTACGGATCTCTAAACTGGTCCGAATATGGGCTTTATTTCTGGCTCACCTACACTTAGAATGCTTTTGGGTCAACAGTCTCCGCTAAAGATTTGATTATGAAGAGACTAATAAGTTTCTAATTTTAAAAAAGGACATAAAAACAATTATATTACATTTTTATTCTAATATCAATATGATTCCTTGTTATAAAAAAAACTTTAAACCTAAAAAAAGTAAGATTAGCCTTAGTATACAAGACTGTCTGTTTTGTGAGGGTCGGTAAAAAATCATCAATTGTACATAACCAACCTTCAAATTACAAAAAAAAGGGCGAAGACTTAACCTCAACTTTAAACTAAAATTTCAAATAAAATTATAAGTAATTTTAATTCAATTTTATTTTAAAAAGTATAAAAATTTAACTCGCTAGCTTCAAATTTAGATTTCCATTTTTCTAAAGAATTTTATTATATATAATATTATAATAATGTACAGTATTTAAAAAATAAATTGTATCTATTTACATCAAAATAACATCAATCTTCATATTGACATCACTTTTGTTCTGCGAATTAGAAGAAATTTGACAAATCACATAAAACAACTCTTGTGATATATTTGATTATTTATCTTAACCTTTGTATTTTTAATTCGTTCACCTTAGTCCCTGTATTTTTTATTTTCATTCAAGATACCCTAATTGAGTATTTTCGGACAAATTTACCCTTAGATTATTGAAATATATTTTTTTAATCTCTTGATTTCAAGGGTAAATTTCTCCTAAAATACTTAATTGAAATATCTTGAATGAGAATAAAAAACATAAGAACTAAAGTGAACAAATTAAAAATACCAGAGTTAAAGATTAATGATCAAGTATATCATTTGAAATTTTTTATGTGATTTGCCAAAAAATTTCGCTATCAAGGTAGATGGGCTCCAGCAACCACTGCCTCGCGAGGCACAAGTTGACCTCTGAAGCATTCTCATGTTAGTGTAAGTGACCAAATCATGATATGGCCATATTACAAATACTTGTGAGTTTTGGAGTCCGCTCTTCAAGTTCAAGTATGTTTTGGAATTTTTGATCAACTTCGTGGAGGCACAAAGTTTAAGAAAAATCAAGAGTGAAAACGATCGGAAGGCAACCCCACCGCCAGCAGTCCAGCACCTTTGAAATTAAGACTGCACTAGTTCTTGTTCCAAATCATTACAGACGAAACTTTGAAACTGATAACTGATACATACATGAAGGACGTCATGGCACCTCCTTTCTTTGTCGCCTTCTTTGTAAACAAGAGGCATACGACTCATGGTCTAGGAAAATTTTAGCCTTGCCTTCAATAATTTCCTCGACGACTGTTCTGCCCACTTGTTCTTCAAGAAAAGCAAAGCAAAAACAACACATGTTCAAAATTTTCTCAGCTTTTTCTTCTTCTTCTTTTGTCCTTTTTCTTGCTTCAGCCTTCAGGAGCCAAGAAGCCATTTTTGACAAACCACGTAGCTTCTTATTAATCTCTTCTGGGTCATCTTCCTTTTTTCCTGCTAAGTAAGCTGTTGCGGAACGATGGTCGTCATCGGACATCAGTAAGATTTGTTGGTGGACTAGCTTAGTGCTGTGTATAGTTCTCTTCCCATTAATGGATTTATCAAGTTGTCTTCTTCGAGTAAAGCATCAAACTTTTCTATCCTTACATAGTCGAGGAAATGTGGCAAAGTTTAAAGTCAAGACTCTTTGTGTCGTATCATATGTTTTTACCATCTCTCACCTCTCTTTCTGGTAACAAACCTCAAAATCCAGTTTTTGTTTCGTGTGAACTGGTTTCGGAATGGACTGGAGCCGTTATAATGGTTCAGCTATGGAAATTATGCGTTTATCCCATTTCGGAGTCTGTTGTTTGTGTCTACTTCTTATGCTCAAGACATGTACTGCCGACCATCCACATCAAGGCCTCATATATCCTGGTTTTGAAATATCTCAGATGGAATCTGTTGGGAACCGTGGCTTTTTCTTGCTGTCCAAGAACTCAACTTTTGGTTTTGGCTTCTATACTAGCCTTGATGTTGATCTATTTGTGCTTGTTGTAAAGCACATTACCAGTGGCCAGGTGGTTTGGACTGCTAATAGAGGCCTTTTGGTGGGTCATTCTGATAAATTTGTGTTTGATGAAACTGGGAATGCTTATCTGCAAAGGGGAAATGGTTTAGCCTGGTCCAGTTATACTGGAGGTCAAAGAGCTACTTCAATGGAGTTGAGGGAGTCAGGCAACTTGGTGTTGCTTGGGGATAATGAAAAAGTTCTTTGGCAAAGCTTTAGCCACCCAACAGACACTCTTTTACCTAGCCAGGAGTTTGTGGAAGGGATGAAACTCCAAAGTTTCCCCAACAAGAATAAACTGTTCAATTTTCTTGTGATCAAGTCTGGTGATTTGGTTCTGTATGGAGGTTACAGAACTCCGCAAGTCTATTGGTCCTTGAGAAATGACAGTAGGAAAACCAACGACAGTGTCGGTGGCAGTGTTTACTCTGCATTGGTAGTCTCTAATTCATGGAATTTCTATGATGAGAGGAAAGTTTTGCTTTGGCAGTTCATAATTGATAACAACTCTGATCACAATGCTACGTGGGCTCTTGTTTTAGGACCAAATGGGGCCATTGGTTTCTATGATCTTCAAAACAAAAGGGAAGGAACCACTCAAGCAAATAGAATACCGCAAGATTCCTGCAGAGTTCCTGAGCCGTGTGACCCGTTTTACGTTTGTTATTTTGATAACTGGTGCCAATGCCCTCCACTTCTTAATTCCCAGTTTGGTTGCAGACCTCCAGCGGCCTCAGCCTGCAATAGCTCTTCAAGTGAACTTTTGTACGTAGGTGAGAGACTCGATTACTTTGCCTTGAAATTTGCGACACCCCTCTCTGAATCCAACTTAAATTCATGCATAGAAGCTTGCCGTCGGAATTGTTCTTGTGTTGTGCTGTTCTTTCGTGAAGGCACTGGTGGTTGCTTTCTGTTTGATCAACTAGGAAGCTTTACTCGCTCTCAGGAGGGCTCTTCTGGTTACATTTCATACATTAAGGTCTCAAGTGGAGCTCTAAATTTCAGAAGTAGAAAAACTAAATCGAAACAGGTCTGGTCGATTGTAATGATAGTTGCTACGACAACAGTTGTCATTGCTGGTTTAGTATATCTGGGATTCTGGTTCCATCGAAGAAAGAAGAGATTGCTGGAATTTCCTGAAGAAAACTTGGAAAATGATAGTTTTTTGGATGGTTTATCTGGAATGCCTGTCCGCTATAGTTTCAGTGATCTCTGTACAGCAACTAAGAACTTCACAATGAAGATTGGCCAGGGAGGATTTGGCTCAGTCTACCTGGGTACGCTTCAAGACGGCACACAAGTGGCTGTCAAAAAATTGGAGGGCGTTGGACAGGGAACAAAAGAATTCAGAGCTGAAGTGAGCATCATAGGCAGGATTCACCATGTTCATCTGGTCAAACTCAAAGGATTCTGTGCTGAGGGGTCTCACAGACTTCTTGTTTATGAATACATGCGAAAAGGGTCTCTGGATAAATGGCTCTTCAAGAAGAATGAAGCAAGCGTCTTATTAGATTGGAATACAAGGTACAATATCGCACTTGGTACAGCAAAAGGTTTAGCTTATCTCCATGAGGAGTGCGAGTCAAAGATCGTACACTGTGATATAAAACCTCAAAATGTACTCCTTGATGATAATTTTGCTGCCAAAGTATCAGATTTTGGTATGGCAAAACTAATGAGTCGCGATGATAGTCTTGTTTATACTACGGTAAGGGGTACAAGGGGATATCTTGCACCAGAATGGATCACAAACAATCCTATATCAGAGAAGACTGATGTGTATAGCTATGGCATAGTGTTGCTTGAGATCATTGGAGGCAGGAGGAACTATGTTACGGAAGAAGATTCAGAGAAGTTCCATTTTCCTTCCTATTCCTTTAAGAAGTTTGAAGAAGGAAAATTGGAAGAAATCGCAGATCCAAAGCTTGGAATGGATGGAAATGAACAAAAGGTGGTGAGTCTCATCAAAGTTGCATTATGGTGCATACAAGATGATATGTATATGAGACCTCCCATGTCCAAAGTTGTCCAGATGCTTGAAGGTCTTTGTGCTGTGCCTGAGCCACCAACTCCTTCCCAATCAGCTACACGCACCTACTCTTTCCTAAGATGGAACATGAAAGATTGTTCAACTTCTGGTCTTACTGATCTCAATACAGACACATCTCTATCAAATGTTGAGCAGCAAGGTTCCAGATGACAGAAAGCAGTTTTAGAGGTTGACATGTTTTTAAAGAAACCAGAGGCTTCAATCGAGGAATTGTAGAGTTCTTATGAGCAGAAGTTCTTATTGCTATTCAGGGCAATTAATACTCATGAACCTTTCACATCTACTCAATAATGTTTACTCTACATAACGATTCTCAAAAAAAAAAACCTTTGAATTGTGGCTCTTCTTCAAACAAATTCAACTTGGTCTAATTTAGAATTATATCCTCATCTTTTAATTTAATTAGCCTGCATAATTTTGAAGTCACATTCAAGTTCTCTTATTATCAGCTACGCTCTACCAACAATCTAAATTCCCTTAGAAATGGAATTGGCAACGAGTCATGTCGTCTACACCAATAATCTGATTGAATCGACCGACTTAAACTTAAAAGTCTTTTTCTCTATTAACTCTGGTTAGATTAAGATCGGGTTGACCTGCACCATACCTAATCGCCGACCCTGACAATATGTCACTTTCAAGACAACATTATGGAAATATATAATCGATAACGTGCGAAAGACAACACGAGTGGTAGAAGAAAAGTAATACTATGAGGTTATCATTGACAACTTGAGTGAAAGGAGACAGAAAGGGGCAAGTTTTACCAATAACTTCAGGTTCACAAAAGAAGAATATTCAGAATTCAGATTTGTGGATTGTTAAGAACAGAAGTTGTACTTGGACTTGGGCGCCTAGGTCGGTTTTCTCATCTTATCGTAGACGAAGTACATGGCATTAGGTTAAGGAAATGTATAGCACGTCAAATCATGAAGGAACGAATTAACGGGAGTTACCCCATATCATAGACTAGTCTGTTGTTTAATACCATCTCGTGTCTGACCAATGATTTCTGAAACATAGCTCTTAGAAGTGGTGCTCAGTCATGAATCACAGGCCTACTTTAACAATAACCTAACTCTATTGTTTAAGCATGTTAACTTAGGACTTTCAAGCAACTTAAACATTAAAATACACCATATTCATTATGATTCAGATACTGTGTGAGAAATATGATCTCCCGCTGCCGTAGTTTTATAGGGATGTTCCTGTAGAAGAGAGGAAAATTTGCAAGCTTTTGTACTAACCGACATGTAGTACAATTAGAGCTTCTTGCGTGGTTCACGCATGGAAAAAAGAGTTTGATGAGTTTAAATTCTTAGATTTGATCGGATTTGGAGTTGACAAATTCTTCCCAAACCTAATTAATTATAAGAAATTGACTAAATTAATTTAAAATTAATAGACAACAATAAGTTTTACTTGGTCTGACTAGAGCTAAGGTATACAATCCCAAATGACTTTTGGGTTCAAACTCGGACTTAGGAGGCCTAGACTCAGTCCGGCCTTACTGTTAGCATGCATGATTGCTAATTTCCTTGTACCATACAAATGGAAATTTAACCATAAATAATTTACAACATATGACGTGAAATTCATACCTTGTTTCCTTAATCTTTCATCCCCCTTTGAAAGCAATATGCAAAGAAGACAAAGTACTTGAACAAAGGAGCTCTGGGAAAAGTTGCTTGAAGAATGTTACAATCAGGAAGAGATCTCTCAACCCAAAAAGAGAGGAAAAAGAAAAGATCCATAGAAAAAAAGTGCAAGTCTTTTGGATGGTAAACATAACACCAAGTTCACATCAGAAAAGTCGCACTATATTTCAGCAACCCCTTGCAGCAGACATTAAGAAGCTCCATGTAAAAGAATGTAGTAAGGATTTCCGTTCAAAAAGAATAGGTAGAGTTCGACCATTGGGGTGAGTTTTATGTCAGGTCTCTTCATTTTCATCGTCATCTTCTTCAGCATACCAAAGAATTATAGCAAATGAAGCCAAGATATAGCTGAAGACAACCAAAAGAGGGAAATCTTTAGGTTCAATTATGACAGAGAGCAAAATTCTTAAACTTTTTCCAGTTTTATAAGGATGCTAACCAAAGGTTTTAGCATGTCATACAGAAGTATGTAACAAGAAAGAGAATAAGGATGTTTGATCAATTATAAATGCCTACGATCAAGAACTAGAAAGTTAATAAATTTCATGGTTGGTTAACATATTTATACCTCTTTCAAACCTTTGCCTACTTGCCAACTAGAAGTGCATTGCCAGGATTCACTTCAATCCATTTCTGGTAATATTCATCAGTACTATCACGCCTGAACAGGTCTTATTCATCACCACCACCTCCAAATCTTCTGCCACCACCTCGACTACCAACTCCACTATCTACCAGTGTCTGCAGTGTACATCTTTCATCTTCATCATCTTTCTTTACTACTCTTTCTCCCAAACCAGAACTTGAAAATAGTTTTTGGATTGTTGAACTACGTTCTTGTTCATTTTCTTGATCACCACCGAGTTTCTTTGGTTTCAGTTTGTTGCTGTGAGGTGGTACTAATGGTCTACTCTTCTTGGTATTCTGGAGGCTGTTCCCTTGCAAAGCCTGGATGGTGATTTTCTTGGTTTCCTCATGAAAAGAACGTTAGAGAATGCGAGGATCCTGTTGAAGAGATTTGTTATGTCGTCTGGATAATTTGAAGCGGCTCATGTGAGGAGTCATTAGAGTGAGGAAGCCATGAGTTTAAGATAGGGGTCGAAGAGCTCCATAGAGCATGCTTATGGGAACAAGTTAATAAAGATCATCACACACAATGCATCTATAAGCCTGGATATTACAATTCAAGATAAAGCTTCAAAATGTGTTTATGAAGCACAAGGTCAAAGAACATTGTAAAACCTCCAAAGTTGAGAAATCCAAGTGCTAAGTGTGTACTGGTAGTAACAGGGAAGTCTAATGAAACAAAGAAGCAGATGAAATCTAAGCATTCAAATACTCCATGGGTTTTTTCATTGCAAAGAGGTGTCCATATCAAGTCAGGCAGCCTCTAGAGATACTGATCATAGGCCATCAGTAGGACCAACAGAGTTCTAGAGTATTATTTACCAAATATAGCTTAAGAAATGGACGGCCTTCATGTTTTGCTAGAAAGGCAACAAGCAAAAGACATTACTGTCCATCTCATATGCCAACCCATGTTGCCCCCTTCTTCGAGACTGTTCGATGTAGAAGCCAAACTGATGGCGCCTTTGTATGTGTGTGTTATGTGGCACTAAACGAGACAAGCACAAGTGTTGCTATAGACTGCAAACCTAGTATGGAATTGAAGGTGATTGCTTTAGATGGTCTGATCAAAGATGATATTAAAGTATAGGCTTAGAGCTTTTCCTTTCATGCTAGTTTTTCCATGAGTACTTTATTCTTGAATGAGAACACTTCATCCTCGGAAGTTTTGTATAACCTACCATTTTGCACTTGGAAAGCAGTAAACTTGCATGCTTGCATAGATACTTTCTCCCCAGTCAATAACTTAACTATAAAACATTTTTTTGTTTCAGTCAACATGATCTTCTAAGGTAAGGAAATCGTTATGAACAGAAGGTTGGAAAAGCAAAATGTAACCAAGCCAATGCTGATAGAGTAATGCTTTATAACATAAACTCAGATGTTATTTCTTACCATCATTTTACTAATGAGGCCTATTATTGATTGATGCAAGGAGTAGCATCATGTATCACTTTAATGACTTCTTAGTACTTTCAGAAAATAATGTTAATAAATGATGTAAATCCCTGTGGTCATTCAGAAAGAACAAAACATTTTCGTGTTTAGGAGACCATCAAAATTTCAGGTATTTGTTATGTCTCAATACCAGTGGTTTCATAGCAGTTCTTTTCTTTGAGTGAACCCCCGGCTCTAGTTGCACTGAGAAGTCAGCCCCTTATCAAATCATATGGTCATGAACTCTTTAAAACGTGTAATGAATGATATATTCTTAAGAATGCGTTCTTTCAAATTAACATATACCTCTCTTCTTCAATAACATTCAGACTAATGTTTATGCAATTTGTCTATGAGATTGTATAGGCTCATTTGAAAGAATGAATACATGTCTTCAGAAAATAATGATGATCAAGTGAGATCAAAGCTAAAGGTCTGCAGTTGGAGAAACCCAACTTGCAGCAATCTAATTAATAAACCTAGGCACATAATCGATTGAGAAGACATGAAGAGATAGTAAATCATCCTCAAGGAAGGCTACAAAATGCACCTCTTTCTTAGCTATACCTGAATCACATAAACAGTCTCCAGAGAAGGGCAGTTTTCTTTTCCATACGCTATCCTGAATGTCGAAATTCCACTTGAAACTCATTCATTTCAACAATTTTCAATTTGATTTGGTTGAGAAAAAGAACAAGTATACAATAAGCACCTATATAGTGTTGTTTTGCATTTTGCCATTTATATCTAACTATCAACCACTACATCTAACAATAGCATGTATGCATATACACATGTATGCATATACACAGGTCAAATGCTTACTACTTCATCTTCTAAATCGAGATCCTTTGTTTGACCTACCGCGGCCAGTATTCCTTTTATCCCAGACAGAAGCCCAGAAGAACAGGGACATCCAAAAAAGAACAGCCAAGAAGATTTGAACGCGATCCTGAAGCCTGGACATGGATACAACAACACCTGCACCGGGATAAAATTCATAAGAGAACAGCCATATTCCTATATGCATCACCTATCCAAGTAAAAAAACAGGCTCTTCTAATGCAAATAGGCCAAAGTTCAAATCTTTAGTTATCTTCCTCTCGAAAACTCAGAAAGACTGAATTTAAACAATCATACCAATCCTAAATAAATATAACTATTCCCCACATTAAAACAATCAAACTAATCCATATATGTCCATGAAATAATTAGAAAAACTAATTCTAACAAAATAGGCTGTACAACAAGTACCAAATTTGACAATAGTCCAACCAAACTGTATCTTTTGAACTTCAAATTTGAGAAAGCAATCCAAATGCTAATACAGCACCACTCTACCACACAACTGACCGTTTAAAACTATCTCAACCGCCAAGATAAGACAAACTTTGGTTCAATTTCGTTTAAACAAATATTTTTAACAACTTGAATTCGTATTAAAAACCAAAATAAAACGAGTTTAAAAGCTAAAATATCGGTAAAGATCGAACCTTTGAGCCGATTAGAGCCATTTTCAGGAGGTGGGTCGATTTGTGGTGGCGGTTGAGGGGACAAGGCCTGAGAAGGGAGGAGCAACCGCCGCCGATGTGGCGACCTGGGATTCGCTCCAGAAGGTGGTAGAAACGGACGGGTTTGATTAATCCGAAAAGATACAGAAGATACTTTGGAGTTGATTAGTGGAGATATTGAGCTCAAAATAGAGGGAATAGCCATTAGAGCAAAGATGGACAGTTTGTCACTCGGTTGCATGTGTTCTTTTCTTTGGGAAATTAAAGTAATAAATAGACATGTAAATATTCTTTCCAAAAAAAAAATATAGACATGTAAATATGTGGTTAGAAAATAGAAAGTGCATTTATTTTAAGCGATGTTAGGTTGGTTAATTATCTCAAATATTATTCTATCGGTTGATTAGAAGGTTTATAATAAAATAGAAAAGAATATGATAAAAATAGAGAATTTCACGTTATATTTTATTTCATCATAAATAGTATTATTTTAAAAAGTTTAAGATAAAATATAAAATGAGGCACAACATTTCACTATATTACATTATTAACTATTTTACCTATTCAAAACAACAATTTTCTAATATTACATTAATTTACATTTCATTTCATTATAAATCATTTCATTATATTAAAAATCTTACGTCTAACCAAATATAGCCTTTAAAGCATAAGATTTCTGTCCTCATTATCATGTTTTAACCTATGGCCACGTACATTTAGGACCTGGTTAATTGGATATTGATTAATAGAACGGTTTATAATGGAATGAAATATAATATACCAAAAAATTGTTTGGGAGGGATGGAAGAGTTCATATACAATGTAGTGAAATATTGTTTGGAAGAGTAATGAAACTGAATATAATGTATAATAAATACTATTATACCTTTAATATTAAAATTATTGTTACAGGATGTTTAACGCTATGATTTTAAAACAAAAGTTATGTCCAATTAATAAATCACAACTGTAACAAATAATTTTTCATGTATTTTCTATTTTAGAATAATAAAAGTTTTAATATTTTATTATTAATTATATAAAAATATTATTAATAATTATTTAATATATTTTATTTTATGTTATTTATATTTAAAAATAATTTAGTTATATTTTTATACAGAAATATATACAAACAGTTAAAGAATAAATTTTATATTTTTTCATTAATAAAATTATATTAAAATTATATTTTTATTATTAATTATATACAATTTATTATTAATAATATAAAAATATTATTATTAGGGTAAAGAGAAATAATATAAAAATATTATTAATTATATACAATTTTTGTGAACTGTAATAAATGAGTATGGGAAAAGGGGGTTAGGGTTAGAAGAAATAATTGGTATTAAGACAAATTATTAAGAGAATGTTAGGTGATATATATTTATTAGTTTACGTGATGGTCCTAAATCCTCGAATTTGAGATCTCTTATTTTTACTGTTTATAATGGAACGGAATATAATATGAAACTTTTCACTTTTATCTCATTCTGTTTCATTTTATTACGAAACCCTTAATTAAACGATTGAAGTGTGTTATATTCCATCCCATTTTATTACCAATCCATTGACTAAGCAGGGTCTTGGGCATAAAATAGCATTATATTAGGACAAAAATAGGGTTAGAAATAGGCTGATGGGAATAGAGAATGTGAATCTCTAAGAGAAAAAGGCCTGTAGATTCTCTTTTTGTCTTTAAAAAAAAAACTAAGGACACTTAAATTGAACATTTTGAAAATTTGAAATTTATATTTGCAAGCTCTTTGTCAATCACTTTAAAGCAAATCATGATTAGTGAAGAGTTAGTGATATATATATATATATATATTTATAAGCAAATAATAATAATAATAATTATAATAATAATAATAATTATTATTAATTTTGTCAATATTTTAAAGCAAAAGAAGTGTTGCCATGCAAATTAGTGTTGAAGATAATGACACGAGGTATCTTAAACTTCACGGGAAACGTTAGAGAAGAATCTCATCATTTGCCTACACTGTATAGTTGTAAAAATGCAAACATTTCAATAAGGAAAAAAATAATTAATCAATCACTAAATATATATAATTTATAACTTTAGTGCATAATTTTGATGAAAATAATAAAAGTCTTGTATTATAACTTTAAAACACATATCTAAAATGTTTAATATACTTTTATAATATAAAATAATTATAACAATGCTTAAAATACTTAGTATTTTGAAGTCAATTGCATTTTTAATTTATATTATATTTTAATCATTATTTTAAAAGTTTAATATGATAAATTAAACATTAAATTCACTTTTTTACATCATATATGATATATAGGTTGTAATTATAATAACTTTACAGTGTATATTTATAATAAATATGACACATTTATAAGTATTTTATATTATATAAATGAATGCCTTAAAAACACTATCATTAAGAATCAATAATATTTTCATACATGTGATTTTATTTTCATCCTCTAATACAAATATTATCATACATGTGAATTTATTGTAAAAGGTCATGAAAAAATTAAATAAATATTTAAAATTATTAAACATAACTCTTGTTAGGGATAAGATTGCGTATTACTAGACCTCTACAAACTCTACGTTTCAGAGAGATTTTTACTGATTATTATTGTTATTGTTGTCGTGAAAATTACTAAATATATCATTTTAGCACTTTCTTTAATATTTACAAATATTTTTTATTTTATAAATAAAAATATTATATGATATTTACTGTACGAATTTGAAAATAACTAAAGGAATTAAGAATTAAGAATATTTTGATATTAGTTACATATAATTTTAATACTGTAGTTATAGATATTTAATTGGCATATATTTTAATTATTGACTATTTATATTTGCAAAAATGATTTTGATTTTATAAATAGATATTTAATATTTCAAATCTCAATATTAGTTAATTTAATAAAATTTTAAAAATAGACATTTTGATTAATCTATTATCTCTATAAATTATTACAACAATGCAGAGTAATGTAATTATAAAGTAATTGATATTTTATGAATCAAACTTCTTTGTGTCTTTCTCCCTCTAGTTTCAGGTCGGATTCAATTCTATCTAAATTCTCGCTCTTACAAAATGGAAAAACCATTTTTCAGAACTAGACGGGCCCCTTGTTATTTCATTTCATGTGTTCCAATTCTTTTAATCTTGCAAGAAGATATTAGACAGTACCACTAAAATCTCAATTCTAGAACAGTTTGTTACTTGAACCGTGAAAAAAAGTCGAGCCGGATCTATTGTCATCTCTTAATCCTTGGAAACGTACGCCTGAAACAGGGAATTGATATAAAAGAATGAAGCTCATGAGTTTACCAGTGGACACAAGCGAATCCTGAATGTGTACAAACTAAAAGAAGTATGCAGGTACTTCATAATTTCAAGTTTTTAATCCATCCACCTTACATGTTTGCGCCAAATATAACACTTACCATGTGTTGTCCAAAAAGGTCACTGTTTCCATGTATTATCACTGTCCTGGAAACATCAACAAGCGATGGGATGGGAACTTGATATTTCCATGTTTGGTTTGGTTGCATCTGATAAAAAATGTTATTTTGTACAAGAGTGACAGAGAAGAGTCTTGTCACATTTCGATATATGCATATTATAAACCTCCACGAGACTGAAGCCATGACTTCTGAGCATTAAAAACCAGTAAATATGACAGCAAAGCAGAAAAAAAAAGCCACAGCTAATGATTAACCTTTTATGCTATGATTATTGCTTACAGGACTAAAGCAAATCCACGGGAAAGAGAAGACACTAAATGGGAAGTTTCTGCTAAAACCTACATCAGAAGACTGATACCTATAAACAGAAATTGGTCCGGTATATATAGATATTAAGGCTGATAGAGCTTATTTCCACATCTGCATTTCCATAACAGAAGATAATAACTATCATCATCTCCATGACCTGATCCTTCTAAAGAGAAGCCCTTTTTATGGCGAGAAGTGACGACGAGGGTAGCCAAGCAAGGCTGGCAATTCATGCACCTGTTTACACAATTTGGTGGTCTTGAACCCAAAACCGTTCTTTTCCTTTGCTGCAAGATTTCACTGTTGCTTAAAGACAGTGAGCCATGAACTGATAGGAAGAAGACAAAACGAAATCAACATACTAATGCTTAGAGAAAGAAGAAAAGATAACAATTTCCAAAGAACAGCTTGAAATCTCCACAAAGCTGGCATGGAGGGTAGTTCTTATATATCTAGAAGAAAAGACATGACAAAAAAAGCTCCATGGTTAGAGAGACAACCCAGTTTGAATAATTCGATGTCACTGAGGATTTAGGAGTTATAACAGTTTCTTGTTCAAATATGTTCTTTTATTCTGTTTTACCTGATTTCGGATGTGAAATTGTGATGACGGGAACGATGAAAGCAACAAATATTGCAACTTTGAGGCAAATTTGTAGGTTTCTTGATGGAGCCATCAGTCCCATAACAGTGGTGGAACTTGCTTGTGATGTATGTTAGGGTCAACAGAAAGTTGAACCAAGAAAGGGATGGTGATTGGAGAGAGAACGAGAAAATCCAGGAAAATCTTGAAGATGGGAGATTATCGGGTTTCTTTGGGAAGAGAAAGGAACAAATGTGTACAATAATATATAGACAAAGCTTTGAAGGGGTGTTTGCTTTAGAAGGGACATGTCTCTGATGCCATATGGGTTGTTCACCAATTGAAGACCATTGGACTTCGACACTGTTTGTGAAGTTGGATACAAGTTTCTTAGTCCCTTTGGGAAACTGTAGCACTGAGTTCAAGTTTCTACAGCAAATGACTGAAGCCATTATTTGATTGGATCATCTTCAGAAAAGTAAGCTTGTTATCGAATTCATCCCTCCACCATTTGTCTACGTCTGGAAAAACTAAAATTAAGTATCGAAGATTAAAAAATTTGAACATCAGGTAAGACACTATCATTATTGTAGTAGTAGACCTGATTCGAGAAGGTTTTTAAGGTTTGATCCATTCTATCGTGTCTCATCTACTACATCCCAAGTTAGACTCATACCCATTTTATAGATTGTGGCACTAAGCTTGCTAGTCTACTGCAGTGTCGTCCACAGATATTTGGAACTTGATAGCGAAAAGAAGAGGGAGCCTAGACTCTCGTTTATGTCTTCAGGTTTTGTCGAATGAGTTAAGGACACTTGGAAAGTTGTGTTAAAGGGAGTTCAGGAGGCATGTTCAGGTGCTCAGGTTACCACATTTTCACGTAACACAAAGCCGTTAAGTTTTGAGGAATTCAGTGAAGATGTGGTCGAAATGGGTTTAGTGCTTTTCATTATTTTAACCTCTTCCTTTTTCCTAAGTCAAGTCCCCATCATGGAGTGATCAAATGAACCTATCAGTCTGAGAAAAAGGTTATACTCTCAACCGTAGTTATGACTATATTTTGATTATCTTTTTATTCTGATTGGCTTGACTATAAGTTGCATGAAAATACATGTAATGTGCTTTAATCTTTAGGGGCCTTGACAAAAGGGATAATATCATCCGTCTATTTTTATATTGTCTTGTTCTGTTTTATAAATTTCAGTCATTTATTTATGTAAGTTCTACGTTTATTTATGGAAAAACCACGCAGAAATCACATAAATAAATTGATAAGATTTATAAGATAAAATAAGACACCATAAAATTAGATAAAAGATCTGAACTATTGACAAAACAGTATAAACTATAAAGTTTGTTATCTGTAGCAGTCTTCTTTGTTTTTTTTGGTGGTTCAGGCCTACTACAATTTCAATAGAAAGGAAAATAACTGCTGCTTTGGAAACTGTGATGTCATAGTTTTCTTTTCCCAGCTTTCAACACATTCCAATATGGTTGATAAAATGGAGCAATATTGCATTGAACATAGAATCACCTGGTCAATGCGATTGAATGTTTTTGATTTATCTTTTAAATTCTGAGAATTGTCAATACTCTACTGTATGTAAGGCTTTTATCTTGAGCATTATTAAATATTTTTTATGATTATAAAAGGTTGTTTATTTTTATTTTTTTTAAATTTATTAAAAAATCTATTTGTTTGAATTTTTAATTTTTGATTGAGATTTTTAGGTTTTCAAAATTTATAAAAATTATAAAAGTGATTTTTTTAATGTTTTTACTTTTTTATAATATGATCTGCTATCAAATAAATATATTATTTAATTATTTAATGATAAGAATTATGAATGGTTCTTTTAATATTATATATTTAATTAAAAATTAATTATTAGTAAAAATTATGAATAATTTAATTTGTTCAATAATTAAATTTGATTTTTAATTAAATTAAATTAATATTAATTTAATAAATATTAACAGATATATTTAAATTTAAAATATCTTAAAATAGAAATTTCAAATAAAATTTTAATTGATAATTTAAATATATTTAAAATAAATATTAATCTATAAATTATTTATTTTAATAAAATAATTTTTATTGATAATTTATTAATAAAAATTATATGAGAGATTAAAATAAAATTAATTAATTAAAAATATTATCTTTAGATTTTATCAATAAAGAAATATAACTATTGAAAGAACAACAGAAATTAAAGCAACAATAACAACCCAGTAAAAATAACAACAACAACCCAGTAAAAATTGAGCTGATATGTGAAGTTTAGAGAAATCCAGTAATACACAATTTTTACCTTTAATTAGTAGAGAAGTTTTTTTTAAAAAGAACTACAACTAAAAACTAAAAACTGTAATAAAAAATCTGAAGTAGCAACTATTATATAAGTAAGAGGATATTATTTTAAAAAGAAATCAACTCCTTATGCAAAATTTTAATATGTCAATGAAATCATTTAGTGAGTATTATTTAATATAAAATGATGCTGTCTAAATATTTATTTATTTATATTTAATTTAATAACGTAATCTTTCTTATGAGACACTTGCTCGATATGCAAATTATCAATTGTGTTAATTGAATTGAATATGGTGTTTTTTAATGGCTTATGTGAGAAATACTTTATATTTATATTTTATGCAAAAAATATTTTATGGTATTTTATGTGAGAACATTTTATTCTTTAAATTTATCAAACAAATACAAGGAGATATTTGATAATTTCTAGAATTTAAGTTGCAAAAAACAAACGATTTAACGTATTTGTCCTTTGTATTGAATTTCATAAATCATAGCTAACTTGCATGGAATGAACTCTGTGGGAAGATTTAAGTAAAAGTAGGGATGAAAATTGGCCGGTCTCGTTAATTTTTAAAAAATTAAAACTGTAAAATAATGTTTTTTAATTAAGTATGGACCTAAATTACTCAAGCCTAAGTCTACCCAAAACTTAACTCTTTTAAACAAAACTTTATTTTTTTCTTTAAAAAAGTTGGACCTTGAACTGTTCTAGGCCTGATTTCATTTTCCTTAAAAAAATTGAACCTTTGATCAATTTAGACTTAATTTGGCCCTTAAATTGACCCGTTGACAACACCTAATCTGACCCGTTGATAATTTTTATTGATAATTTATTAACAAAAATTATATGAGAGATTAAAATAAATTTAATTAATTATAAATATTATCTTTAGATTTTATTGATAATAAAAATATAACTATTGAAAGAAAAACATAAATTATAGCAATAACAACAACAATTCAGTAAAAATTTAGCTGGTACGTGAAGTTTAGAGAGACCCTGTAATATACAATCTTTACCTTTAACTAATAGAGAAGATGTTTTTAAAAACCTTAATAAAAAATCTGAAGTAGCAACTGTTATATAAATAAGAGGATATCATTTAAAAAGGGAATCAACTCCTTATACAACATTTTAATATGTCAATGAAAGCATTTAGTGAGTATTATTTAATAAAAAAAAGATGCTGTCTAAAGATTTATTTTTCTTTATTTAATTTAATAACATAATCTTTCTTATGTGACACTGCAAATTATCATGTGTGTTAATTGAATTGAATATGGTGTGTTTTAATGGCTTATGTGAGAAATACTTTATATTTACATTTTATGCAAAATGTATTTTATGTGAGAATATTTTTTTCTTTAAATTTATCAATCAAATAGAAGGAGATATTTGATAATTTCTAGAATTTAAGTTGCAAAAAACAAACGATTTAACGTATTTGTCCCTTTGTATTGAATTTCATAAATCGTAACTAACTTGTATAGAATGAACTCCGTAGAAAGATTTAAGTAAAATCAGAGATAACAATGGGGCGGTCTCGTTAATTTTTTAAAAATTAAAAGTGTATAATAACATATTTTTAATTGAGTATGAACCTAAATTACTCAAGTCCAATTCTATCTAAAACTTAACTCTTTTAAACAAAATTTTATTATTTTCCTTTAAAAAATTGAACCTTTAATCAATCTAAACCAAATTTAGGCTATAAATTGACTCCGTTGACAACACTTAAATTAATTTAGCTCATGGGTAGCCCATCAAACCAACATCATGGGATTATTTTGTTAAACATTTGATAAAGTGAAATAAAGGAGTACAACAATTTTTAAGGCTCATTATTTGAAAAATAAAGAATTATAACTAATTTAGAACAAATTAAACACTTTTAAAGCTTGTAAAATACTTTTAGACACCCATAAAGGATTAGGAGGCCCATCCATGCAACGAGCAACTCTGTGTGAAACCTATCAGCATAGAGTGGCTGCCTCACATCCACAATATGACAAGGATATAAAATAGGCCCTGTGTTAAAAGTAGCAATGACAGAGGACAACTTGACGGGTGGGTTCTCCAATGCATTTCTTTAATAAACAGACATGGAAAACAAGATGAATGTGAGCTTCTGGGGGCAATTGCAGTTTGTAATTAAGCCACTAAACCTATTCGTTTTAGGATCTGGAAAGGCCAAAATATCGAAGAGCCAACTTCTGTGACTGACGCAATTGCACCGAATGTTGATTGTATGGTTTTGACAAAGAGCCAATCTCTGATATTAAGAGACCTCAATGCACTGAGAACCAACAAAACGTTTGATACGGTCCTGAGCACGGCTCAAATTAAACTTCAAATGCTCCATAACTTCATCACGAAGATCAATTTGTTACCAGACCAATAGGAGTGGAATCAGATAGAGCAGCATGAACAATGGTCGAAGGCTCGCGACTATACACCACTTTGAACAGATTCATGCCAATAGAAGACAAACGAGCAGTTGTACCAAAACTCAGCGCATTGCAAAAATTGCACCCACGACTTCGGATAGTTATGAACAAAGCATCGAAGATACATCTCTATGCATTTATTAATAGCTTCTGATTGGTCATCCGTTTGAGAATGGTACGAAGAACTCATAGCTAAAGTGGTGCCCTGCAATCGCTTAACTTGGTGAAACATAAAAGTTGCTGGAGTGGAAGACTTGTGACCTTGTAAAATAAATTTATCATTAAGGTAAAATTTGATAGTGGAAGAAGTACAGTCTATAATATAGGAACCTAAAGTAACAAGCCAAGATGCTTTGGGAATAATATCTGAGCCTTAACCTGCAGTATATACGCAGGGAACACAATCTGGTGGCCTTGAATAGAGAGTGGAAGAGCACGAACGATTCCTTGGCTTTCTAAGTAATTCCCATTACCAACAAGAACTCGGAATGTAGGGTTGGTTCAATTGGTAACTTCAAATGACAGATGAGGAGTGAAAAAATTGTCAGAACTACCATCATCCAACAATAGTTGCACCTTTGTTCCATCAGAAAAGTTGTCGAACCGAATGGTGACAATTGTTGAACCTGATAGGTATGGAATGAAAGATGAGGAACAAGAGTAACAACAACATCTTGAGACTCCTTTGGATCAGTAGGGCCATTGGATATGGGAGATTCCTTATCGTTTGTACCTATCATCAACAACATAAAATGGCAATTGGGACAATTTATGCTTGAAAATTTCTCATCACAATTATATGTGGGTTGGAGAAAATTTCTCATCACAATTATAAGACAGTCCCCTTTCATGCCTAATTTGCATTTTCGCCGGAGAGATCCGCTTAATGGGAGGTAACAATTTAGAAGATGATATAGGAAGTATGGCACGGTATTAGTTTTGGTCACCGTAACCGGAGCCGATGATCCTACTGAGGGAGATTATATGGCACCGTTGTGGACTTGGGACGAGAAGAAAAAGGAGTAATTGAATCCTTCTCATCATACAATCGTGACAGATCGGTTGCACAAAATAAAGTTGATGGTTTCTTGGCTAAGAGGTCACGACAGATGTGGGGTTTTAACCCACTGACAAAACAGTCAAGGAGAGTACCATCTGTTAATCCTGCTGATCGATTTGCAAAACCATAAAATTCTGATAATACGAGGCCACGAAGTCAGCTTGTGCAAGTTTAAACAACTAAGCTATAGGACAATCAAATTGTGAAGGTCCAAATTGATGCTCAATAGCATCAGTAAAAGCTGCCCATGTAGAAATCTTCGTAGGCTTTTGTAACATTTGAAACCAGGGCACTACTGCTACTGGCCCTTCCATTTGTACCGATGCGATGGTTAGGCATTAAGGATCTAGCGTTTCATAATATGAGAAAAACTATTATGCTTGAAAAATCCAGTTCAGAGGATCTGCGCCATCAAACCGCGGAAAGTCCAATTTAATCTGTCAAATCTTGGAAGGTTGCTTCGATGAAGGCAGTATGCTATGGTTAGCATCCGTGTGAAAAGATGTAAAAAACTGTGATTGATGAAGACGGTCCTGTTGAGATGAGTTGTCTTGGGCAGCCTGAAGTATTGAAATTGGCAGAGGAATTGGCAATGGCAGTGAAGATAAGGAAGAAGAAGAAGCTGAAGGGAAAGATGAATGGGTTCAAATGCAGGTGGAAATTGAAGATGATGGTCCTAAGCATAATTCAACAATGTTTGGATCAAGGTTATGAAGATACAAATCAGGTGGATGAAGCTCAAAGCAAAGCAGAATGGAAAATGAAAGAAGTAAGTGATCGGATGTACAACAAGATTGAGAATTGAAATTCAGTTACTTGTCAGTTACTTGCAGAGAAAGTAACCAGAATCGCAGAAGGAAGTAACCAGCAGAAGGCTGAAGCAAAGTTCATGGTTTTTTTAATTAGCAAAATCAAGATTAGTGTTAATCAAATGCATGAAGCTGAAGAACATCAACTGACAATAGGATTTGCATGGAGAATCAGATCTGCAGAAGAATTAATTGTTGTCCATTTTCTGTTTTTGCAAATTTTAGTTTTAGTTATACAAAAGACAAATGAAGTTGCTTTTATGTTTAGCCAAATCAGGAAATGCTATACTAGTCTAGTTTTATTCATCAGTCCAAGTTTTACTTTTTAGTTTTTAGAATCAAAGGTAGCAGAACATGTAAGAGCTGATATAAAGCTCCATTTTCCTTCATTTTCGGTTATGTATGGATGTATGAGAGAAAAACCAAAAAATCTAAATACAAGTTCATCATCATTCAAGTTTCAATTCTTCTGTTATATTTTTCTTTTTTGATTTTGATTCTCAGTAGCAAGTTGGTAGTTGAATAATAGAAGTGATAAGAAGCATTAGTTAGTGTTATTCAGTTTTTACAAAAACCAGAAGCTAGTTTCGTATGAAAAAACAAAGCTTTACTGATCCATTCGAATACCGTTCCCTTCCTTACACACAAAACCAAATACCTTACATACACTGATTTGTGAGTGACTTAAGTTACAATCTAGGAGGAGCATCATACAATCTGATTACAAAACAGGGGAGACTGAAGTTCCAACATTTTCCATCTGAAGGAGTCTTGCTGAACAGAGCACACCAAGTGTTCGATCATTTGTCACCAGCAGATTTCAAGCTTGACAGGGGAGCAGTTGAAGCTTCCATTTTCAGACATTCGAAGGAGCACTTCCAAGAGTGGTATCAGAGCTTTACTTTCTAGATTTATTAGGTCCGTATAACAAGTAGGAACACAGAGGCCTTGGTGGATACTAACCAGGATATTGACTTAGCAACAGTAAACTAACTGGACAACAAGACAAATGGAGAGTTAGTTACGCATAAGGGACATGTGGCACCAAATCTTGAAATTAAGGGTGCCAGAAGGAGCAGCAGAAGGAGTGTATCAAATACTCGATGGAAGGACTTTGTAGGATATGCTGAGAGTGGTAACAACCTTCCCCTTCAACTTCTCTTCTCTCTAAATTCCTCTCTCTTCCCTTGCCTTTTTTCTGATTCATTCTTCTGATTTAGGTCCATGAAGCTCAACAGTGGAGCTTGAACGAAATACCATCGATCCTATCATACATTACTATTTTAGCTTACGTAGAGTATTGTTATATTAGAGACTTTTGGATTTAATTTTCTTATTAAACAATATCTAGAGAGGGATTGATTTCTCTGTAACCACGTATTCATATCGGTATTGTTTCATTGGTGCTTTCATCAACCATGGCTGAGAACACCTGCTTGAAGGAGATGGATACTGAGATCAAGAAATTATATGAGCTTATTGAAAGCAAAATTGCAGAACAACACACATTCACATGCAAATGGCTGAGGAAACGAAACTTTAGATTGAGACATTCCGTTTGGCCCTTTAATCCTTCATGCATAATCAACAACGTTCTCCTATCCATGGCCCGGGCTCAATCTCAGATCCACAGTAGCACACTCGTCACCCTTCTCATGTCAGGAAATGAAATTTTGATTTTTCTCGTTTTGATGGTAGTAATGCTATTGAGTGGATTTTTAGGGCTAACCAATTTTTTGATTACTATAGTAATCCTGATCTGGAAAGAATTGCGGTAGCTGCTATGCACATGGATAAGGGAGCAGTACCTTGGTTTCAGATGATGCAAAGGAATCAGCCTTTTCGATCATGGCATGACTTGAAAAGAACCAATGCCCCCGCTACTTTTCAAGCTTTAATGAATGATGTTTTTAAGAGTTTTTTGTGGAAATTTGTGCTTGTTTTTTTTCGATGACATATTGGTTTATAGCCCTTCTTAGCATACTCGTCTCCACCACCTTGAGGTTATCTTACAGGTTTTGAAGAAGGAATCCCTTTTTGCCAAACTATCTAAGTGTTCCTTTGGCACCACCGAAATTGAATAGTTAGGTCATGTACTCATGGGGCCTGGTGTACACTTGGAGAGGGGCAAGATCAATGCTGTCGTCAACTAGCCAATTCCTCAAAATGTTAAACAGTTGCGGGGCTTCCTCGGCCTAACGGGTTATTATTGGGCCCCAAACTTTTCTTGGAAGCTAGAACTGTTAAATGAGGAATGGTTGGCGATTCTTCATCTGTATAGAAAAGGAGAATTCTTGAATTTGAAATGAAGTAGAAAAGATTGATTGAATCCAAGTGAGAGGATCGGTTAAAAGAATATAAATGGGATATTTTACTAAACATACTTCAGTATTTTGATGATATCTTGATTTGTAGAGGTCCAAATGAGTTGATTCTTATTTATAACTAAAATAGAGACATGGAGCTACAAGTTATTTGAAGGAATCAAATTTCAATTTAGTCCTTAAGACATTCAATTTCTGGAGTGAAGTTGGGCATAGTGTACAGTCTTGGTTTAGTAATAGTACGAAAGTGTTTGAGTCATATCTTTTTCTCTAGTTATCCAAAGGAGATGATTCTTAATTAAAATTAAACTAGAGAAATAGGGATACAAATCATATGAAGAAGACGAATCTTGATTTAGTCTCTAAGAGTATCAATTTTCAGATAGAAGTCAAGCGAAGAATAATGCTTCAGTATAAGAACAGTCTGAAATGTTTGGTGAATAACTTTCAGATTTCCAAACCACATTGAATGATTTTGATGTCATTAGAGAAATTGAGACAATGAGGAACATTTTTCTAGAAGTAAGTGTTAGCAAATTCCTTCAATTGCATCATCAGAAAGATGTCTTAATTATTGGAAGGAGTTAGGCGATGTTTTAAATGAATTTTAAGGTTTTAATAGAGTATTATATGGAATTAATTAGCATGTTAATGTGATTAATTGGCATGTTAATGTGAGTAAGACCATATGAAGTGGATTAAATTGAATTAAGGTGGTAAGAATTGCTTGAGGGGAAAAATTGGCAAGCCACTTAAGCATTAAGGTTACAAG
Source organism: Erythroxylum incrassatum (assembly GCA_026546855.1). Classification (NCBI taxonomy): domain Eukaryota; kingdom Viridiplantae; phylum Streptophyta; class Magnoliopsida; order Malpighiales; family Erythroxylaceae; genus Erythroxylum; species Erythroxylum incrassatum. The sequence goes on along the minus strand of JANVCL010000005.1, from coordinate 5,333,304 downwards.
GCTTATATGTAAGGGTATTTTGGACATTCTAGGTTCATTAATGGCATTATTGTAATAATACATGTGGGTTGACTTTTAAATGAAGGGGAGCACGAAAATTAGAAGGATAAGAACCAAAATTAAGAGAGAAAAGAGGGAGAGTTTCTGTGGAGAGAGGAAAGAAAAAAGAAAGTAGAAGAAAGCTAGGTCTTGATTTTTCTTAGTTTTCAAGAGTGATTTTGAGCGGATTCATGAAGGAAAAAGTAAGAGGATTAAGAGGGCTTCTATTCAAGCCAAGAAACCCTTCATTTGGTGAAGAGTCAAGGTAAGAGAAATTTTGATTTGTTGGATTTTTGAAAGGTTTTTGGTTTAGATAGCTTAGGAAATGTATGGGTTTAAGTTTTCTAAGATCAATTTTGTGATTATGTGTTATAGATTGTCCAATTTGGATTCCTTTCGATTGGAAATTTCGGCCATTGATGAAGGAGACTAAGAGAGGCAAGAGGAGCAAGAGGGGATGCATTTTGAACAAGTATAAGCAAGGAAATAAGGTGGGTTTCAAGTTTATATTTTGAGTAATGAATTATTAATGTGTTTTCCGAAAATCAAGGAATAAAGTTTGTTTTGAATCAAGAGAATGAAATGATTTCAATTACTACATAAATGTTGCTTTTATTGCTTTTAAATGATTTGAGAATTTACTATATGCTTAGTATGTGAATTGTGTATGGAGGATATGATTTGAGTTGATAAACCTTGAATATGAATTGTTGTTATGTATAGATATACGTAAGGTATGAAAAAGAAAGATAGGATTGTGGTGAATGATAAGATGTTATTGAATATAAGGAGTCATATGAATTAAGGTTGAGTGTTGGATGAATTCCAATGAGAAGTTGAATTCTTTTGAATGATGTTGTAATAGAGAAAATGAAGTTGGGATAAATTGTAAGTTTTGCATGAGAATAAAAGGTGTATGCTAACTTTCAAGGAAAAACTATATTGATCTAGATGAAATTAGCCAAATTTTCCTTCATGAAAGTTGTAGTTTGTCTTTATATCTTTCCAACGCTATAAAGTATGCAATTTTTGGATGTCGGAATTGAGAGATATGATCATTTCAATTTAGGATGTCGTATAGGAGGTTTCACTTGAAAGCTGCACATACACGACCTGTCCATGTTAGTTCTTTCGGTCCGTGTTTTGACCCTTCAAACGACATAATTTCATTTTGTGGTCTTCAGGAAAGTTGTAGCCTTAGAAGTATTCTTTCAAACCATCTAAAAATGAAATCAATTCGACCTCCATAGTGAGAGTTATGGTATTTGCACCAGGGCATGTACAATGAGAGTTTGGACATGAACAGGTTGAATTCATTTAGTCATAACTCTTTCGTTTGACCTCCGATTAAGGTGATTCTTGAGGCGTTAGATTTATAACACATTGTTCTACCTTCCCAAGAAAATTTATAGCCATTGGTTTTGAATTCAAAAAGATTGAGTGGAAGGAAGTGAGGGGTCGATTGGGAGAGAGCATGATGGGGCATGATTATATTTTGGTTTATGAAGCATATCTTCATCTATAGAACTCCGAATTAAGGTTTCCTAAATTTATGCTAGGAAGTTATAAGAAATGAGCTTGATTATGGTGAGTGATTGTATGGCCACGCTATTGAACAAATTGTGAGGAAACTTTTGGGATGCTATGAGAATGAAGATGAACTAATGATAGCTAATGAGGGTTAAATGGAATACCCCTTCAAGGTAATAGGCACGCTCAATAAACTAGGGTTTAAGAGCTACATTTTTTTTGAAGAAGTTTTCTGATTTCAATTGCATCATAAGTGTTGCATCTATTGTTTAAGAATGATTTGTGAAATCTGCTATATGTTTGCTTCATGATTTGTGTGATGATTTATGAAAAGTTATTTTGAAAGTGAT